>CM074804.1:7484834-7601084 GCA_037447605.1 Zygnema circumcarinatum
TGTTGTCTCCCGAGGAGAAAGTTCAGAGCGGGTTGTTCGTGGCATGAACATTGCAGATAAGCGATGTAGAAGGAAGTCTTCAGCGCACATTTCTGAGCCCCGCTGGGCTGCGGGCAGCTCGAATCTTGGACAGCTGGATGCAGGAGGCTGGTCTACGCACGTGCGCCTTTCTATCCCTAACTGCGCTTTGTTTGATGTGGATCCACTTGTGTTTCCTTTTATGAGGACCGCTATAGGTCAAGGTTCGCATCACAAGATGCAACTGGTGTTTGGGTGAGACTGGTAACGTCCAAGCGGACGAAGTTGCTTGTCATATTTTGGGTTACTAACCCCTTATGTAATACTGAGGAAAGGGCCCCAACAGTGGACTTGCAGTCTCTTTCTAACTTGAAGCCGTGGCTTCAACTCGGCAGATGGATGGACGGCGTTGGAAATGTCCATGGTCGTATAGATGGGGCCAATCCAACAGCGCCCGCGATCTTGCTTGGTTCCCATATGGTGTGTAACCATTTCGTCGATAACACGGAAAAAACTGGCGCTTGGGGCTCTGGGTTAATCGACAGGCTAATGGAAAGGAGTCCTAGGGAGAGTATTCGAGTCGTTTATGCAACTAATTTTGTGCAGGTCTTGCGGACTTGCTTTAGAAACTAAGGGCTTTAGTGGGAGTGGAGCTGGGATGGCGCTCCAGGACACAGTCTTGGATGCAGGGAAGTACGATGGTGTGATGGGGATTGTGTGTGCCATTGCAGCAGTCAAAGCTCTTTTGGCGGAAAATGAGGCGAAGCGCTTGCAGCGGCCAGTCGAGGTATGAAAGCAAGGACAGGGAAGGGGGGGGGAGAGAAATATGGATGGGATCCTTTGAGAAAGGGAAGGCATTTCAGCATGTAGGGGCTTTCATGATTTGAGCGAGATAGCTGCTGAGCTCTGATGTTTTCTTGGCAACCCTAGTATCAAGCAGCTGATTCAGAAGCTTGTATCAAGAAGGTTTCAAGACGTGAAGATATCTGTTCTTTGGGTCACGAAAGGTCCTACAAAAAATTTTGTGAGCAAGGAGATTGTTTTTTGGGAAGATGAAACGCTCTTGATGCCCACTATCTTATTATCGGGGACGGGTCCTTCTTCTCTTCTTCTTCTTGATGGGGTTCAGGTGATTGCCTTCAGTGATGAAGAGGGTGTCCGATTTCAGTCCACCTTCTTGGGCAGCACAGCCATCACTGGGAAATTTCCTTCTGACATGCTTCATGCCACAGACAAGAAGTAAGCTTCTGCTTTCTGTTAATTTCTGCCACTTCTCTCATGACTCTCTCCCATCACCTCCCTCAATGTTGGAGTTATCATCTCACATTTTTCCTGCATGCCGCGGTGCCCTTTTATAGTATTCTTGCTGGTCAGAGACCTCAGACGCTATAAACTGATCTCTGGAAGCTCTATCTTGCCACGTGGGCCTCCCACAGTGGCATAACTTTGACTTCTGCGTTGAATGCGGTTGGCTTGGAGGGCACCCGTGCCGGCATTGCATCCCTAAAGTACGACCCAAAGCGTGTGTGGGGCTATGTGGAGGTGATTTCTTTGCCCTTAAACCACCATTCAAAGAATGCCAAATGTCCTCAAGTGACTTCCTTTACATTACTGCAAATTGGCCAGCTTTGTTGCTCATACAACCTCATCTTTTTGGATACATCAGAATAAGGCTAATGAAAGGTTATTTTGGTATTGTGTGATTGTGCAGGTGCACATCGAGCAGGGACCTGTGCTTGAGGCTGAAAACGTGCCACTTGGCGTCGTCCCCGCCATTGCCGGTCAGACGCGTCTAAGTGTGAGTCTACAAGACAATCCAAACCTTATAGGCCTTCTATAGAGACCATGTCATGGGATGCTTACACATACATTCCTGAGAGGAGGGAAAGGGAAAGAAGGGATTTTCACTGAAGGGAGCAAACGAACATCCTGACAATGAAGCCGTTGTTCCGTATTTTTTTCGACGTTTTTTTGCCCACATTGCAGGTAACTGTGGAGGGCGAGCAGGGCCACGCTGGCACAGTGCCCATGAGGCTCCGGAGGGACCCCATGGCGGCGGCGGCGGAGGCGGTGGTTGGGATTGAGGACACGTGTCTTGTGCTGGGGAATCCGGACCTTCCCAGTGACCCCGAGGCAGATGTTAGTGGTTTGGTCTGCACTGTGGGAGAAGTGCGAGTCTGGCCCGGGGCGAGCAATGTGATTCCGGGACAGGTAGGCGCTGACAGCTTATGATTATGGGGGATTCAGTGTTGGTTGTGGGGGGAGATTGAAGGTAAATCGAGGGTAGGAGCAACGAGAGAGGGTCCCTTTGTGTAGGTGCTTAAAAAGGAACAGCAGGATCAGTGCTTGAGAGGCTAATCCTCTTTCTGGTCACGATCCTCGCCAATCGCAGGTGGTTTTCTCAGTGGATGTAAGAGCACGTCGAGACCCGCTGCGATTGGAGGCGGTTGCGAAAATCAAGAGCCACGTGGAACATGTCTGCCAGCGTCGCCAGATGGCTTGCACCATTGAGCTCAAGGTGGACCTCCTCTCCCCCCCTCCCCTCCCCTTCCCTCCCTGAAGAAAGGAACTTCACTCACCCTGAGATGTTGCAGATGTCGGCCAACAGCCTGAATGCCGGACATTCCATCCTCCCTTGTTAACAACAGCAGAGTTTTGCTGTTTGCGGCGCAGCACGAGGCGGCGGCTCTTGAATGCGCTTCGGATCTGGTGGAGCGGCTGCGGAAGGTGGCAAGGGACGCGGTGGCGGCGCTTGACCCGGGGGGGCCTCGACCGGCGGAGGAGGTTCGCGTCCCCATGATCATCAGCGGGGCGGGCCATGACGCCATGGCCATGGGCACGCTCACGCAGGTGGGGGGTTGCTCTTGTCACTTGCCGCTTTTAGAGGTGTGTTGGTAAGCAGGGAGAGGATGAGAGAGGAGGGAGGGGGAGGGGGAGGGGGGGAATGGAAGGAGGAGAGGGGGGGGGGAAGGGAGAAAAGGAAAGAGGGGGAAGGAGGAAAAAGACAAGGGAAGGGATCGAGCGAGGGAGGGAGGGACACTCGAGTGCATTAAGTTACACTCCTCACGGATAGATCGCGGCGTTGCCTCCCGTGTGCAGGTGGGCATGATTTTCGTGAGATGCAAAGGAGGTTTGAGCCATTCGCCGTTGGAGGAAGTGGATGATCACGACGTGTACATAGCCAGTGCAGCCCTTTTGCTGCTCTTACGGCAGGAGACCCTTTAGGAATGTACAGGAACAGTTTAGCAGTCGATAGTTCAGCTTAGGTTAGCTTTTAGGCATTACAGAGGTTCAATAGTTTTGGCATGCTTGTAGGTACCTCTGTAAACATTGAATGGCCTTATCTATGGCTGCATTTTTTGTTCTCTCACGTGTTTTGTCACATGTGGGGATTACGGTGATTAAAAAGCAACAAGCGGGTCAATGTCAACGTAAGGTCCTTTTGATTGCATTCATGAATATGGTGAAAAGTGTCTCCGTTGACATTGCCCTCATGCTGTCTGTGTTCAAACTTCGCTATTCCTTCGTTAGATGTTGAAGCATTGTTGGCTTCTCATTAGGCAAAGATTAAGTCATCTAAATTATCGGTTACGTTGACACTGACCCGCTTGAACCACCGTAAACTGGAGCATTACCGGGAAAGTGAAATGGCGAAGATCCCCACATGAGCAATGACAAAACACGTGAGAGAACAAAAAATGCAGCCAGGGATATGGCCATTCAATGTTTTTAGAGGTACCTACACGCAAGCCAAAGCTATTGAACCTCTGTAATGCCTAAACGCTAACCTAAGCTGAACTATCGGCTGCCAATCTGTTCCTGTACATTCCTCAAGGGTCTCCTGCCATAAGAGCAGCAGAAAGTCTGCATTGGCACGCTTCTGGGCCGTCCGATGCGTTCGCGGATAAGACAGACCACACATCGGTGGTTGGACGATTGCAGCTTGTGTTGTGCCTTGAACAATTTATTCCTCGCGATGAACTGGGGCCGGGCGAGGACTGTCCGTCGGCGGGGGCACGATATCGGCACCATATTGATACTGTACCGTATCGACAGTATGATACCGTTTAATGTACGATACGATACCACGACGAAAGAGTATCAAACGATACTCGACGACACGATACCATACTCTACGATAGGATACGATATGGTGACTAGGAAGGTATGGAACCCTAAAATCTTCGCGGAAGCAATTCAAGGGCGCGACTCCAACGTATCGTGTCTAGGTTGACCAATTGGAACCTGCCACGTCATACAAATGCACCCACATGGCGACTTTCAATTGGCTCCCACCGTCGGCCCTGAGTCCCAAGCTTGTAGGTCCCCAGTGAACAGAGAGAGGTAGAGAGGTATCTCCGAGCCCTTATCCAAACCCTGTATGTGCCTCCTCCTCTCTAGCTGAAGGCCTGGGAGTGGCTGCTGCCTGCGTGGCTTGGCGCAGGAGAGGAAATCTTAGGGCTGCTCACAGCAAGGAAGGGGTTGCTTTCTTTAATATATTGCACATCGGACGTTAGGTCGGCAGCAGGATGCTGGACATCAACTTGTTCCGGGAAGAAAGAGGAGGTGACCCCGAGAAGATCAGGGAGTCACAGAGGAGGCGCTTTGCAAAGGTGGAGCTTGTCGACGAGGTCATTGAGCTCGACAAAGCATGGCGAGAATGTAAGTCCATCTCGCATTAGCTGTGGATGCGAGAGTCTGTGGTGTTTAGACAGAGTCTGGAGAAGGCTGGAAAATGGTGTGCTTCGGGCTGTCAGCATTTGCCTGGAGGACGCATTTGTGATGCATTTTCCTATGCTAAAATAGGAATATGCTCGTCATGACATCATGTCGAGCCCTTATTACTTTTATGCCTTAAGGTAACTTGCGTCGGAGAATCAAACTCTGATACATGATATGTAAAGTACTTCTTGGACTTGAATGCATATGTCCTGTCCTTTTGTCTGTAATCCACTTAAAAAATGTGGAACTGGACAAGTCACAGCTTTCAGGAAACGTGTGCATGTGATCAAGTGAGTGATTGGTTTTATCTACTTTCAAAGGAATATACGGGTGATAGGAAGAAGCTTCAAATTCAAACTTCTAAATATATTTGTTGATACATGCCATAGGCTTGTCCGGCAGTTTCTAAATCGTCAGTACAAGGAAGGAAAAGCTTTGGGCTCCAAAAATTCTAAGTCATCTAATATCTAGCCAAGACTATGTCGCCTTCAGCGGCTGAAAAGACCTGATCGCTGGAATCGTTTAGCTGTTTGAACATACGATTCTTACATGTGCTGTATTCAATGCAGGCCAATATCAGCTCGATCAGCTTGGAAAGGAGTTTAACAAAGCAAACAAGGAAGTTGCAGCGAAGAAAATTGTGAGCTCCTTTTGCTTTAAGCTTCCTCGTCATACCTTGTCAAGTTTCGTTGCGAAAAAATTGAACTAGACAAAGTTCAACTGGAGACAAGCCTTGAAAGTTATGAGTTCATGAGCTTTGTCTATTAATTTCCCCATGTTGGTTCATAAGAAATGAGCAATAAGCATGCTCTGTAACCGTGGTTCAGTACATTTGTATGTAAAGTCAAGACACTTTATTCCTGCAGCACGACACCATGGCGTCATTCAGACATCTTTTTCTCTGCATTTCCAAATTCAAGCCACCTCTGTTTGACAACCTTAGCCAACGCTTATCACATTTTGCCCCTTCTCAATCTAGTCAAACTGCCTCTCTCATGCATCGGCATTTTTGGAGCAGATGCCGTTCTTGTACTTTTGATAGTTTCTTCCTTAGGTGGCTTGCTTCAGCAAACACTAGTGCAGGATATCAGCACGTTTATGTCTGGTTTGTCCCTGAAAGCCTGGTTGATGCCTGTCACGTACGGTTATCAGTTGAGAAGATTGGACATCTGGTAGTCTAGGGACACTCAGGGGCATGCAGCTTCATGCATTGTACATCACTAGATCGACTTATTCCTTGCACGACGTTATCGGTTTTCACTTAGAAGGACTTCGAACACAACGATCTTGTCTGAAATCCACTTCCAGTGTTGGATGACGTGTGGAGGGTGCACATTGTTTACTTCTGAGGTATTGACCTTGACCATTCGTCGAGGGCTTTCAGAAGCAGAATCACTTTGCAGTCAGTCCTTATGGGGATTCCTTTTGGGAATGTCTTTTGCAGGCCAAGGAGGACGCTACCGCTGAGATGCAGAAGGTGAAAGACGTTGATGAACGGAAAAAGCAGAAAACTATCGAAGTGGAGGAGAAGAGAAAAGAAGTTGATCTCAGGTTGCGGCTAATTGGTAATATTATTCATGACAGTGTGCCTATATCCGATAATGAGGTAAGTTATCCTCTGTACTCCCTTGTATCACTTGTACTCCCTTGAAGTTTTTCAGCTGCAAACAAGGGACAGTTTTTTGTCATCCTAAATTTCCATGGATTCATTCGTCTGTATAATCAGAGTATTCGCTTGGAGTCTGTTTCAAGATTATATATTGGTCATTTGGTATTTTGTGATAGATGATGCCACTTTTTTTGTTGTTGGGCCTTGCACCTTTTTTATTTGGTTCAGGACAACAATGCCGTCGTCAAGAAATGGGGCGAAGAGAGGCAGGATGCAAAATTTTCCCATGTTGATCTGGTTCAGATGTGCGATCTGGCTGACTTGGAGCGAGGTAACCTTTCGCATTGGCTTTGTTTTCAATTGGATAACTAGACTGGTATCTGCCTCTCGCAATGCTTCAAAGTTGAGGTTTTCCTGTCTGTTCTTCGTTTTTTGTGTCACTGTGAACATGCATCATGCATCATGCATCATGCATGCCATTGGCTGACGATCTTCTAACTGTAGGCACAGTGACAAGCAAGCCTTTCATCTGCAGCTGGAATAGGGCAGGCTTAAAAAGGTTTCCCAACGTTGACTCTTTAGTTTTCAACTGAAATTTCTGAAGCACGATTTCCACTGCAGGAGTGGCTACTGCTGGTGGAAGAGGCTATTTTCTGAAAGGCATGGGCGTACTGCTCAATCAGGCGGTGATCAACTTTGGTCTAGCCTTCCTGGTGAAGAGGGGCTACACTCCTCTGCAAGTGCCATTCTTCATGCGCAAGGAGGTCATGGCTGAGTGTGCCCAGCTGGCGCAGTTCGATGAAGAGCTTTACAAGGTGAGATAGCTGCTTGGCTTTTACCAATGCTAGGAGTTACCAACAGATGTTCGGGCTTAGCATGTGCTTGCTAGCTTACCCAGATCTGCAGTTCTCAACTTCCCTTGGCCTTTTCACTTCTACTCATGTTTGATCACTCATTTTTATCCAATGTGGACATGTCGTTAGGATCAAATAGCTGCCTTTTCAGTGCTTATTGCTCTTTACTTCATTACTAGAACTGTCCAACTTGTATCGAAACAGGATATATTGGTCTGCCAAGATGCTTGCGGACTTTTTTTTATTCCGAAAGATAAAAATGCGTCTGACTGGAGCTTGCATCCTATTTTGCACATTGTTGCAGGTCACTGGAGAAGGGGACGACAAGTACCTCATCGCTACCTCGGAACAGCCCATTTCAACATTCCACAAAGGGGAATGGATGGACCCAAAAGCACTTCCAATCAGGTGCGGCCACCATACCCTGAAATGCAGGCTCGTTGATTTTCTGATGTCTACTGTGTACTAGCACGGCTTTCCTGGGGAAATTTGTTTTAGTGCTCAACACGGTTTTATGTCTCTCGCCACTTGTATTGTTCATGTTCAAGGTTTGTCTATTCTACTTTGAATGACATATGATGTGTCTGCCAAAGATGCCGGAGTGCAAGTGGTGAGATCTAATTTGCCATCCAGATTCAATATGCTATGTTTCAGTTTATCATCTCTTGCTTAGACATTTTTTGTGGTTAGGTAGAGAATCTCAACCATGCGTACTTCTGTATCTTCCACAGGTAAATTACAGAAAATGTAAACTAAGCACGTGAGGATGTAAAGTAGAAAACGACCCCATTTTTTCTGGTCTACAGTGTGAATAGGTCTTTTTGACCAAACATCAAAGATGTCTCTGGGATACCTTTTTGAGCTACAAATGCCTGCGAGAGGCACTTTATTGCTTGGCTACAGGTGACAGCGTCCTTTTGCTTTTCAGGTATGCAGGATACTCGTCGTGTTTCCGGAAGGAGGCTGGCAGTCATGGCCGCGATACTCTCGGAATATTCCGAGTGCATCAGTTTGAGAAGGTGGAGCAGTTCTGTATCACAAGTCCTAATGGAGACGAGTCGTGGGAAATGCATGAAGAAATGTTGAAAAACTCGGAGGAGTTTTACCAAGCGGTGAGGCCTACTTTTTTTTTAATTTGGCTCATTTTATTTTTGGGTGTGTTGTGTGGGTACTGCTGCGGTAGCAAAACTGCTCCATTATACTTTGGACGGAGACTGAAGGTCGAATGTCAGAAGTTGTACATCACTGGCCATGCGCTGTTAATGTATCACGTGGTCCTTCAGGCTTCGCCTGTTTGTAAATGACTGATCTGTATTGCTTGACTGCGTACACTGTGTATGTGGAGTAGGCGAATCATTAGGATTTGTTTTTAAGTGACTTGTTTAGTCAGTTTTCATGAATGTCACAACTGCATATGTCGTAAACACAGAAAACAGATTCTGCACATTCTCCATCAGAATCTGAAGTAGTTTCTCACGTTTCTTGCGATTGCAAGATGAGCGTGCAAGGGGCGGACATGTCTGAAATGACCCTAAGACATTTCTTGGCTGCAGCTCGGACTTCCATATCGCGTTGTAGCCATTGTCTCCGGTGCTTTGAATGACGCAGCCGCAAAGAAGTACGATTTGGAGGCATGGTTTCCTGGTTCAAAAGCCTATCGAGAGCTCGTGTCGTGCTCCAACTGCACAGACTTTCAGTCGCGGCGATTGGAGACAAGATATGGTCTGGTCAAGAAGGTATGTCCTTGGGAGCCATCCTGCGCAGCTGGTGTCCAATGATATCAGTCAATGAGTCAAAGGAAATAACAGAATCCAACTTATGTCAATCGTTTACACTGAGGCTTTACATGGCCTGTCTCGCGTCACTTATTGTTGGAGTTGATTGTAGCCTTACTGGTTCGGGGTCATTTCAGCTATGGTGAGTTGAAGGCTGTACACCGTCGGTAACTCGATTTCACAGAAGGCAGACAAAGAAAGGGGCTGCATGCCTCGTCATATTTCAAAATGCAACTTAAATTTCAGATGAATTGCCGACTCGGTAATTTTAACCTGGCATGACTCGAGCACGCGACCTCTGACTCCGGCACTTTGCTATTAAACACTGATTTCACCTGTATCCTTTCGCGTTCATGTTAAGCTTTGCATGATTTACATGAAAGCCTCTTTCAATGGATGACGCTTGCATTTTCCTTTTATGTTTGAGTTGACGCTTCTATCTGTGTTGGGATGGCAGCAAAGCGACCTTCTTAAAGTGTACGTACACATGTTGAACTCGACTCTGACTGCAACGGAGCGCACTCTTTGCTGCATTTTGGAGACAAATCAAACGGAGAATGGGGTGATTGTGCCTGAGTGTCTCCGGCCATTCATGATGGATATCGACTTCATCCCTTTTGTCAACGCTGCACCAGGATCTAAGGAAGTAAAACCCAAGAAGGCTAAAGCAGCCCCTGAGGCACCTACCGCTAACGGTGCTGGAGGAGCACCTGCTGCTACTACTAAAGTAAGTGCGAGAGGGGCCAACTTAGAAGTTAGTGGTTGATTGCCATATTGTCTGTAAATTAAAGAAAGGGGAACTTTTCAAGGCTATAACGTTAACTTCACTGTCAGACCTAGCCCCAATATGCTGGCAACTAAGTGCTAGGAAAAGCAAAGTAATGGATGAGAGCGAGTCTGTTGTAAAGGATGGCGTCCTTCGTTTCATATGCGCGACCACTTGAAAGTTGTGGCCACTTTAGAGTCCTCTCCCAGAATGGGCCTGTACATGACAGATGAGAAGGTTTTTTGTCTTGGTATCATAAACATGTAATTGTGTAGGGCATGGAGGAATCATAGTAGTTATTCATCCTCTCGTCAATTTCTGGGACACTTCACAGTTGACGCGAGCCATATGGAGTATTATGTACATATTTCACTTAATTAGTGCACGCCACTTTCTTATTGCTGGCCCTCTGTCCCTAGCTTGCCAGGAAAGGTGTGGCCTTCTGTCCGCGTCTCCTCCCCAAAGGATGGACTTGAGATTTCCCGGAGCTTTGGAGAAGCTCACTAGATGCTTCTTTCCATACGGGACATACTAATGAGATTGCACAACGGGTCAATTCTCACTCGTTTCATCTAGAGCTAATCACGCACTTGTTCTCTCCTACATTGCTGACATATTTTTCCCTCTTTGGGTTGGTATAGGCCGCTGTCCCACAAGGGGTTTCGAGCCCTACTCAGACAGTTGCCTCCTCTCTGTGGATTGGGTGCCCCTGCTGGGACTGTGGACGTCCAAGCCCAAGTCTGTCTTTAAAACCACCTTTGGACCTCTCCCAGTCGTCAGACACTGTCCCTCTCTCCGCCTCTAGGCAGCTTAAACAGCCAATTCAGCAGAAGAAGTCTGTGAACGCCCCCAATGGGTCCATTCAGACTGTAGCTTCTGCTCCAGGAAGTGATGGAAGCAAGCCTCCAGCCATCTCCAAGATGGAGGTACTTTGTGCATAACGCGGTTCATGGCAGCGGAATTGAACTAGAGGGTGAAGGCAGTGCTGAGATCAGTCTCGTTAGGTTGAGATCTCTTTGAGAATGAGAATCTGAAGTATTCTCTGCACGGCCCAATTCAAGACGAGAAGGAACTTGCATAGTGCGATTGTGCCTGCCCGGAAGTCACACGCCCGTTCCTTCTCTCTGATTGGCGGTGGGCTGATCTTTCTGCAGGTCTATGTGGATCCTAATTCACCTGCCTCTCAGGCTGTGCGCCTTTTCTGTCTCGAGGCAAACTTGGGTTATGCCCTTCGAGAGGTTGCAGATAGCAACTTGCCTCCTATTGCTGAACAGGCCGTCTGGTTGCAGCCTCACTGCAAGTTGCCGCTCTTGCAAGATGAGGACCTCATTCTGAGCCAGAGGTACTTGACGCCTAAGCCCGTTTACCGCCAGCCAGTGCGTTAGAGTAGCTCCTTTTCTGGTCCCAGTTCACCCTCATTCTGGCAAGCTCGATGCTTTCCCAGAACTGAGAGTGTTGAAGACAAACATTCTTTTTCGAATGCGTTAGTCACCTGCCTACCCTGCAAGGAGACCTCCTTTCTATTGCAGGCTGAGTCATTTCAGCTCAGGCCCCTTACTGGAAGCCAGGCGCCTCCTGCTTGTAGTTACCTTATCTGGTTGATTCTTCACACTAGTTTTCTTGCTATAGCTCACTGTGTAGTCCTCTAGCTGTCGGAGCCTTTTCCCACTCAAAGAGTGGCTGCAGTACGGGCCAATATTGTTGGCTCGTTTCTCATTACTATGGCTTCTTCCACTAGATTGTGAGAATGACCCTTTCGGTGCGTCAGTGCTCATCAGCAGGTTTTCGGAGTCGTTAGTTCAAGTCTCCGTATGTCCGCCTTCCACCATGTCTGGGAGGGCTGCTTCTTAGAACAGCAGCAGGATGAGATGAGGATGAGATGCTTTCATCCCAGCCTCTGTTTATGCGGAACTCTGTTCATAGGGCACACAGGAGGACGGCCCTTCTCTTGTTAACCGAAAACTGCTTGTCGGTTCACGCGCTGTGTGAAGGCTGCTCTCCGCGGCTTTAGAGAGAAGGAGAGAGAGTAAGAAAAGAGAGAGTTCGGGTTTTGACTACTGCATTGGGGTGCCACGTGGCACGTTTGTTGGTGGATAGCCTTGTCAGTGTGTGGCCGTCACTGACGACTGACGACTAAGCCTTGACTCGCTCTGCGCTTTGCTTTGTGGCAGTCTGACAATAATGAGGTATCTGGCGACAAAGCATAAGTCGGTGTTGTACCCTGTGGAGAGCACGCAGGCGGCTGCAAAAGTGGAGCAGGTTCTCGAATGGGATGCTGCCACCTGGCGGCCCCTGGTTTCCAGCATCATCCAGGGGGCAGCCAATGCGGAGACGGCAAAGCCGGCACTGAGGCAACTTGAGAGCTGGCTGAAGGACTCAGCGGGCAAGTACTTGACGGGCCGAGGGCTCACTATAGCCGATATAGCGGTGGCGTCCTCTGCCAGGGACTTGGAAGCTGCTGGGACGGGGTACATGTTTGACGAATTTCCGGGGGTGAAGCAGTGGTGGCAGGGGATCAAGGGCAGGCCGCATTGGGCGGCGTGACAGCGCGCCCAATTGTTGAGGACATTATTTTTGCCTTTTTAAGAAATGCAGGTGATACATAACATTGGACACCCACCGCTTGCATTCGCCTCGTGTTGCGCTCAAATTCGTGTTGGACCTCTGCCACCTCTCAAACTCAGAGCGAGAGCATCCCTAGTACACTAAAATACTATTATTATTTTTTGTTTATCGGGACGACGAATTAACAGTATCCTCCTCCGTCGATATAATATGCCCTCGGGTTGCATCCCTCCCAGAGCTGGAGGGCCGCCCAGCACTGTCCAACGCCAGCCCTCACATGGAACGACCGTTCTACAACGCTAGGACGGATGGAGCGGCCGTGGCCGGGCCCGGGCAGGCGCCTTCCGTATCGGTTCGATATATAGTGCGAATCGACGGCCAATCCATCGCCTCCTGGAAACGATCGATCGAAACACGACAAAAGTCAGAATGGGTGACGTCAGCAACATCCGTCCATTCGTACGGACAGGTGGACGGCAATCGTTCGTACGGCCGGCCGGCAGACCCTGTCGGCGGCCGCCAGGGCCGGGCGGCTAACGACCCGCCACGTGGCCACTTTGTCGCGGAACTGTACGGATGCCGCCCCAGCCTCGTGATGACCGTACGATGTGTGCGTGACGACAAATCTCGGGCGATCCGCCTCCCCCCGCGGGGCCGCCACGCACTCGCACGCGCGGGGGCGCTGGGCCGCCGCTTTGATGGCAACGGACGGCGAAGATGCTACCAGGTCAGAATGAGTCGATTCCCGACCGTCCGATTCCCTGCTTTGCCATATCCACAGCGCCTTCGTCGCCCCCTTCTATTGCCAAGGCTCTCGCGCACCGAACCCCGTCCGCCTATCCGCGGCCGCCATGGCACGTGCGAATAGTCCACCTGACGTCATGCTTTGTAAATCCCGCCTTCTCCGCAGGTGCACGCCTGCCACGTGATGTCATGACCGCCAAGTGACGTCAGGGGCGCCACGCGGCCCAACGTGGAGGCGTCGCGGCGCTTTCGCCCACGCGGGGCGGATCCGGTTCGGACCCGGAGGGAGCGTTCACACGGCGTCGACAATAGTGGGCGCAGTTTTGGCTGCGGGGTCGTGTGTGAACGATAGAAGGGGGAGGCCCCGATCGGACGGCCGGGGAGGCTCCATCTTGAGATTCTAACGGCGGGGGCCCGGAATCTGTCGGGCAGTGCGAAACATTTTGGATCTGCCCGGACCGAAAAGAATCCACGTCGCGCCAAGTGAGCTGCCGGCCGGCAGCTGGCCGGCAGGTATAACGGAATTCGGCGGTGGGAATCGGGCTCCGATCTGCCTGCCGGCGAGTACTTTGTACCGGCCGGGGATTGGCCGGCAATCTTGTCCCAGCCGGTGTATGTACTGGGGACTGTGCGAAACTGCGGGAGAGATTGGGAGAGAGAGGCCGGCCGGCAGGGAGGGAGGGGAAGGATCCATGGCGGCCAGGGGAGCTATGGCGGTCAGGAGGGGCGTATTCATGCTGAGAGGACGGCGATTTTACTATGTTGCGTGCTCTTGAGGTGGGGAAAAGAGCAATTCGGCGGCAGATAGCTCGGGCTGTGCCTCTGTATGGACAGGGTTGGAGGGTGCAGGGCATTGGAGCTGGGGAAGGCGTGCTGAACAGAATTGGTTGCTGGTAGTTCAGATTGTATTTGTGTTTTTATTTGCATAGCTGTGCTGGTAGAGGTGAATTAGGCAACCGGAGCGACTGTTGATGAGTTTTGAGGGAAGCTGCAAGTGCTGGAATCCGCAGGACGTGGGTGGTTTGCTGGAAATTGAGTTGCTGAGGGTGAATTACAGGTGTCCCTGAAATTTCATGAAGCTCTGCGATGCTGTTTTGCGCTTGCTAATGCTGCCGATGTCGAAATTGGCGATGTTGTTGACTAATTACACTCTGTTTTACAACAAGTAACACCGTGAATTATAGAAGAAATGGTTTTCCCTGATATGGACTCTCTTTTCTCGTCAAATTGGCTTCCTGGTGTCTGCTCACCTGCGATTAGAGAGCTTGTTTGTATTGCCCACTCGGGTGCCTATTTCGAGTTTCTTTCTTAACATGTAATCAAGCAGTGAATTGTCCTGTCATATGCTGGTATGAGCAGTTCTTGCTGTCAAATTCTCTCTCAGGACACAGCTGTGTGTTGATAAAGCATTGACTAGGGAGATAGTTGCAACGCTATGCAAGACTCTTTGTATTAAGTGAATTCTTTTGATCTGCTTTGCAATTGGACCCTAGAGAATCAGTGTGGTGCTTTTCAGTAGGTTTCGCTCAAAAGTCTCACCATTCGAATTGATTATCCTATTATCAGCCGGTCAGTCATTGAAGTGAGAATCCTTTCAGTATGTGTGCCTGTCTTCTTGTCTATTGGGTCAACTCTTGAGGTAAAGAGTGTACTTATCGGAGCAGTGCTATTAATGCTACTTGTTTTGAGAATGCTGCTCCTTGTTGTCGGTGAGACAATCTTTCTCAAGGTCGTGTGGAGATGTTGAGCCTGCTTGATCTGCGTGAGACTGCATTTTCCGTCGAGAGTGTTTAACGCCTTTTTTCCCATTGCTCGAGCACGGAAGGGCTGTGACTGGCGTATAGGGTGAAAGAGAGTCATGACTTGCTCCTATCGGTGTACCTTTTCTGCCTCTGATGTTGTCCAGGGGTCCAGAGATTGCTTCCATCATTTGCTGGGGAGTGCCATCCTTTGGCTATGGAGTTAAGACACTGCCAGTCACCGTGGGCTTCCCTTTAGTTTCAAACCAATTTCCGATCGCTCACACATTCTGTCGTGGTTGCTGGATTATGTTTGACAGGTGACCCGGTGCTGAAACGTGCCCGGTTACAGATTGAACGATCAGGCATAAAGCAGCTCTCTGTAGCTTGGTGAAGGGGAAACGGTAGTCAGAATCGCCACCAGTGCTTTCCATATTGCGAACTTCCAAGACATGGCCCAGTTTGGTCTTTGGCTGCTGCTGGCCATTTTGCCTGCAAGCTGGGCTGCACAACTGGTGCTTCCAGAGGTCCGCCTTTGCGTCATTCGAGGAGAGGAAACAACAAGACTGCGGGTATGCATTGGCTCTGACCCCACTCCTCAAAGTCAGCGGTGGTTAAGAGGGCAGAGTGACAGTTGGTGGCCCTGACAGAATGTGGAGGAACATTGCTCTTAGCCCGGATTAGAACATCGCGCTGTACTACCAGACCTCCATGTACATCTTCAGATTCAAGAAAGAAGTGCTGGAAGCGACCTGTTGGAAGACGAATGCGAAACAAGGAGGACCGGTTGCATGTACGAAGTGATTCTGTTGGCTCATTAAGAGTGCGGATCTTGTATAATACGCAGAGAAGAAGTCGCTTGCCTTCTCATCGGTGGAAGCACTTGGAAGGTGAACTTTTGTGGGATCTCTGGTTTGGATGTGATAGCCTATGGAAGATTGGTCCACAGACGAGCCTGCAAGTTCTTACTCTCGGGTTTCACATAACGGCGCAATGCACGCATTGACTGATCGGGCCGTATTCCGGCAACATCGACAGTGAAGTTTCTTCGTTCATAGTGGAAAATGTCTGAAATTGTTTATTATGTGGCTGCTTCTAGAAGGTAGCTCGTTTTTCATCAAATGCTGAGGGTTGCAATCATTTGAATGTGGAAAGGCAAAAGCTTGTATCTTACATCTTTAATACTCGATGTCGGCAGGCGTCTTCTGTAGGAGTAGATCGGGGCCCTAGAGCGCCCTTCCTTTCATTGTCTGTAAGAAAGAGGGAGACCTAGAAATCAGCTGTACATTAGTATGCAATAAAAATGTCAGGGGGCGAGTCGATAGCTTCAGTCCAATCGTCTCTTTGGCTCTGTGGGGTACACTCCGGTCTCTTTCTCTCTCTCGCCTCTACCAAAGCCCTGATGAAGTCTACCTGAGTGGATTTAGAAGTTTCAAGTGTGATGCTGCCCTTCTTGCTTGGAAATGATGGGGCCCTACAAAGGGAGGGCGCTGTTTTCCTGAAGCTTCTTCAAAATGAGTCAGCGAGGGCGAGGCCTGTGTGCAGCATGTCGATGTGCTCAGCCTGGGTTCAAGCAATGACCTATTTTCTCTCAGGCTGTGAGAGAAACACAATGCTCGTTTCAGAATTTCCATGCGGTGTGTTGCTGGGGGGCGTTGGATTGGGACAGTTGGTGAATGTTCTAGTGCTGGCCACGCCCTTTGAGTCTAATTGTGACTGAGGGTGGAGATGGCAGTGCTGTTTTGGCAAGGCGAGATCTGAGTGTTGAAACTGGTTCATTGCGGAAAAGCGAAGCCGTTCATGCACCATCACCATCTAAGTATCTCCTTGGTAGACTCCTGCCTCGCCCACTCTGTGCGATTCCGTGGACCACTGGAGCCGCCTTTTTAGATGTCCGAACCAAAGCTGTCTCGATACATAACGAGTGCTCTTCCTGCCAGGCCTTCCAGTCAGCTTGCTCACCTTTCAAACGCATCCCATGTGCCATTCCATGCCATGCCATGCCATGCCATGCGAAGCATGCATGACATGCATGAGATGCATTCATGCACAGCCATTGCATGCACTGCAGAGCCGCCACAAAGACAAGCGTATCCATATTACCAAATATGATATTTTCCAATACGACGTCCTCGCATGCGTCACGTCACGTCACGTCACGTGACGCACGCCGGGTCTGGACGACGCACTTTTCGGCCCCCCCCTTTTGCTGCTATTTGGCGGCGCCCTCTCTTGTTGTGCAGTAGCAGCAGCAGCAGCAGCAGCTCGCTTCTGTGTGGAGGGGCTGTGGGGGCAGGCCAAAGGGGGGGGAAGAGGGAGGGAATTCTTCTCCACAGTGCAGAATTCGAAAGAATCACAACATACAGGAGCAATAGGGGGCATCATGGCGCAAATCGTCATTTGACGGTAGAGTAAAAGCCTGCTCATTCGCAGTAGAGAAACATGGCGACGGCTGCAGATCGGGCCAGCGGAGCTTTCTATGGCTTGGGAGGCATGCACTGCAATGGAAAGTCAATACTGGAAGCTAATTCGCGGATGAGCTCAATTTCTATGAAAGAAAGGTTTATGTGCCTGCAGCCGGGTCCAGCAGGGACTGACCTGTCAACATTTCGGAAGTTGGAGGGCTCACAAAGGTTGAGGGCCAGCTGCTCCTGCTCGTTGCGAAATGAGCCAGCGTTCTGTGAAGAGATAAGACAAACAGGGCTAGGAATTAGGGCGGCGCGGGGCAGGAGGGAGATAATGAGAGGGTTTTGGAAGAGAGAGGAGGTTCGAAAAGTAGTTGCAATGGCTTCAGAACAGGGCGATGGAAATGGGGTAAAGGAAGGGAAGGTAAAGTGGGAACTGGAGGATCCTTACCTGAGCGACGACGAAGCCGATATGGAGGAACCACTTGTGGCTGAAGGGTGTGAAGAGATATTTTTGGCTGACTTCTTGGACGGAGATGTAGCTGAGGACCTGGAGAGGGAGGCGAAGCTGCTGGCCGAGAGGTATAGAGAGACTCTCATGGACGAAATTCCTGCAGGTTAGGCGGCTTCTTTGGCTGAGGAGGGCATCAGTTCTGGGATGCACTTTTAAGGCTGGCTCCTTCATAACTCCTGTATGTTTTTTGCTGGATTGCTTAAAATGTGCACTTTTTGACCTTCCCTAGGAAGATTTAATTCGTCTGGGCTCCATCGGTTGTTTGAAGTCTGTGGAAGTACTGAAAATAAAAGTTGTCAAAGTCGAACATATGAAGAGTAATGCAAGGGGCTATGATTTGTGTCGAAAGAATGCTAGGAAGGCAGGACTTCTCACAATGCGTGTAACATAAAATTGCACATGTTACACGAAATTCCCTAAGTACATTGCCTCGCCTTGCCTTGCCTTGCCCTCTTGCCTTGAAACTGCAGACCCAGAGGTATCGAAAGAAGACGGCGAATCTGCTCGGTCAAAGAAATATGGGAGACGGAGGAGCAATAAGCTGCTTTTCACATCCAAGGTGATTGAACAAGGCACGCTCGTAAAGATTATATTTGAGGTTCTAGGTAGCATGGGCTTGCTGATTGGGCCTGCACTTGCGCTCTTAAGGTGTTGGACGCTCTTAAGGTCATGTTTACGACTAGCTGACAGAGCTTTCCAGACGAATTTTACTTTACACAATTGATGAATTTGGAAAATTTGCTTTCGTTCTATGGTGAAAATAGGTGCCAGACCATCTGCTACCTAAAGTGGCTATTGTTGGCCGCCCTAACGTTGGGAAATCAGCACTTTTCAACCGGGTTGTTGGAGTAAGTCCTCGTTTCCAGGGAGTGGGTAAAACTTATTTAGCACAGCTAGAGAGGGCACCTGCATCGACACCATCATTCATCCAGCGATATGCTTTGCACAAAAGTAGTTATCTTGTATCGATTGAACTTTTGTTCTTCGCGTGTTGTGTGAAGGAGAGGTCTCACAAGTGACAACTTGGAAGCTTACCTTCAAGAAGTCGCTGCTCGTCAGTAGCAATCAGCATACCATATAGGTTTAAGTTTTTATGTGCGTCAGCAGGAATGGTCCTATGATTGAGGCGCATTTGGAGGGGCCTGAGTTTTGGATTTCAGTTTCTTGTGTCACTTGGAATGGAAATGATCTCCTTTTTAGAGTGTTATATTCAGGGAGACGCATTGATGATTATAGCAAGGATATTGATTGTGTTGAAATGTGGAGGTATTCTTTGAATTACCCCCCTTCAAGCCCTCCTCTTAGGCCAACGTAAGGACTAGGCACGTTTCCAATACTGCGTGATGCCAACTCTGACATGCCTTAGGATGTACTTCTCACAGTCAACTCTCGTAATTGGTTGCTGCAAGAACAACCATCGATAGCTAATGACTCGACCTGTCCCTGCAGAAGGACCTTGCAATTGTGTACGACGAGCCGGGCGTGACACGTGACCGCCTTTATTCTCGAGCATATTGGTCAACCCATGAATTCTTACTGACAGATACAGGAGGTGTGCTCACACCGCCAACTACATCTGGACAGTCTGAGGGGGTCTCTGATGCCATTGCAATCACAAGGCCGGGGGGTCCTCAGGCAATTGCCCAAGCCCTTAAGGAGGCAGCTGCAGCTGGCCTTCCAGCACTAATTGAGAAGCAGGCAGCTCAAGCAGTGGAGGACTCGAGTGCCATCATATTTGTGGTAGATGGTAAGGTAAGAGCGACTTGTCCATGGGCTTCTATGTTGACAAGCTGATTGAGAAAGTGCTTCTTGGAACATGTGGGGAATGCGGTGTTAGTAAGGAAAACATACTAAGGATCAGCGACTGGAATGAGTGGAGAGAAGGTAGATATGAAAAATGCAAATCCTGGAAATTGAAGTGTCTGAGATTTTAGAAGACATGACGGATATGGAAAGCGCCTTTATGTGATTTGTTTATTAGCTGGGAGAAGATTATCGCTTGGAACCAATAGCATCAAGTCAGGAAATGAAGTCAGGAAATCAAGGATGCATACAAATCCGCATCTTGCAAATGTCCAGAGAATTAGCATGGAATAGAACAGAAAAGAATAAGTAGCATAGACTAAACGCGACAGCAGCTATGTCGTAGGCAATTGCATGGAGCAGTATGACGAGGAGAATATGGGTCTCGACCGTGGTTGCAGGCTGGCATGACCGCTGCGGATCAGGAAATTGCTGCATGGTTGCGTCGAAAGTACAAGGGAAGGAAGAGTGTCACAATGGCTGTTAACAAGTGTGAATCACCGACGAAAGGTCTTCTGCAAGCTTCTGAGTTCTGGTCTCTTGGGTGAGTAATCTCGATGCCTGAATTTTTCGTAGCACCCTTCTGCCAAGGAGGCATATTTGAAATAACTGTCCTAGATGAGGTCAAAACTGGGCTGCTTCTGTGTTAGTTCGTCTCTTTATCTGCTGATAAATGAGTGGTTGTTATTTGACAGGTTTACTCCCTTCCCAGTGTCTGCCATAACTGGGACGGGAACAGGAGATCTTCTGGATGACGTCTGTGCCCAGCTTTCACCTCCAAAGGTAAAAGCAGCATTCTTTCAGATATCTACTTAGTATCAAGACAGAATGTGTGATATTGATAGATTGTATTCTATTATATTTTTTCTGAACGCGCATTAATCCTTGCAAGACTCCCTAGCGGCTCTAAGAGATGAGCTGGTGGGAGTGATGGGAAAACCAGGCAGAAGATGAAGTGGACGATGAGGATGAGAACAGACCTTTAGCTATAACTATCACAGGGAGACCAAATGTGGGCAAAAGCAGCATCTTGAATGCGTTAGTGGGAGAGGAGCGTACTATTGTGAGCCCATTGAGCGGAACGACGAGGGATGCTATTGATACCGACTTCACTGGGGCAGATGGGAAGGTGCGTTACTGGAAAGTTTTCTTGCTTTGCACGAGGTAAGAGGGCTGACAAGCTGGATGGGGTGAAGTTGGGCAGTATTAGTTCAGCGAGTTTCCGAGTGGATTTCATCAAGAAGAGTTCCTGATGATTAGAATATATGCTACTCATTCAGATTGTTTGTTTTCGACTGCTGATTAATAGTTGCCCTTAATTTATTTTTGAGTTCACATGATAACACCTTTGATCCTTTCCGTGCTGTTAGGGATGGCCGAGGGTCGTGCACGAATAGTCATTTTCTCAAAAAGATGCGATCAATTCCTTTCTGCTGAGACGGAACCAAATTAGTTGAGGGAACCTTTCTTTCTTTCCTCTTGTTTTTTTCTTTCTTTTTGTATTTGCAGGAGTACCGACTAATAGACACTGCAGGCATTCGAAGACGGGGAGCTGTGGCTGCTGCTAACAGCAAAACGGAGTCTTTGTCAGTGAACCGTGCATTCCGTGCAATTCGGAGGGCAGATGTTGTAGCTCTCGTGATTGACGCAATGGAATGTGTAACGGAGCAGGTGCGGACTCGTGCCGTTGGTCGAAGTGGGAACTGCGAACTTTCTATTTCTTGTATCAGTTGTTTTGCTTCAGACAGGATCGAGTCATTTTTAGAAATGAGGAAAAATAATTTCGTTACACGACTATCTGCAGAAGCGGGGAAAAGAACACAGTACGCATGTATTCCGCTGTATGTGACATTCTGAAAGCAGCCTTTCGATTTCATTCTTTCCATTCTGTGAGCTATGCAGGACTTCCGACTGGGCGAGCGCATAGAGAAGGAGGGCAAAGCAGCTGTCATTGTGGTGAACAAGTGGGACACTGTTCCAGAGAAGGAAACAAACAGCACAGTGCAGTACACATTGGATGTTAGGGAACGTCTGCGCTGCCTCGATTGGGCACCCATCGTGTTCACTTCAGCAACTGAAGGACAGCGCATTCCCAAGTGAGAGCGATGATCTGTGCATGAAAGCTCTGAATGTGGAGTTGAAACCAAAAAAATGTGGCAAACCGGCAAGAGGCAGTTGTTTTGGGGTGCATGAATGGTTAGTTGTGGATGTAGGAAGCGGAGGAGGGGATGCTGCTTGTTGACTCGTGAAGGCCGAGCCGACTTTGAAGTTGAAAGTGGGGATGTTCCTTGTTGACTGTTCTCTTGGCAGAATACTTTTGGAAGCACGCAAAGCCGGAGATGAACGTTCCAAGCGTTTGGGAACAGCCGTCCTTAATCCCGTGGTGCAGGAGGCCCTCAGCTTCCGCCCCCCTTCTGCAGGCAAGGGCGGGAAGAGGGGTCGCGTGTACTACTGCACGCAGGTGAGCTCAGCACATTCTCCTTCTTTGAGGGACTGTAAGGCAATGGAAAGAGCGTTCCATGTGTCATGAACTTGGCAAGAGCCCCTTCTATTTGTTACGCCTTCCGAGGATTGGAGCAAGTAATAGAGTGATGGCAGCGCTCATATAGGAGAGGGAGTGGAAGGGCTGCAGGCGGCCATTCGACCTCCAACCTTTGTCTTCTTTGTGAACGACGCGAACCTGTTCTCGGAGATTTATCGGCGGTACATGGAAAAGCAGCTTCGGAAAAATGTGGGATTTCCAGGGACTCCCATCCGCCTGCTCTGGAGATCCAAGAAGAAGAAGGAGAGGAATGGAAGTGCTCCCAAGGACGAGGGCTCGCCCAGACCAATGGCAGCTGCGAAGAGCTGAGGAGGTTGTATGCAGTTGTTGGGGATTTATGTTTGAGTGGCAATCTGTCCCTCCGTTACATTTGAATGTCTCCGCCATGATCATGCATGGCATGGTCCTTGTGACTTTGCCAATCCATTCATTATAAGAAGCAACTTGTAACATGTAGCATGTGGAGTTGTTTCAGTTCTTTGATCGTGTGAAGAAACAATCGGTCGGCCCGTGCCATTCCCAAGTCTGCATGATGTTGTGAATCCTTCTCACGTGCAAGGGCGGGTTCTTTGTGTTTGGGGGTCGGGAAAGAAGGAAAGAGGGGTCTTTCTCCCTTTTTAATTGAGACTCTTGTGAACATGTTGTCGTTTTAAAGGGTAAAATGTTTGGACATTTTGTATCGAAATCTTGAAATCTGCATACTTTTAAGCTTTTTAGTTACAGTCATAGGCGCGTTTGCTGGAACAGAAAACCCATCCTTGGAAGAGTCCTGTGTGATGAAACACTCGACGACCCATACAACCATCGGACACATGCGGAACTGATGGGAGATGGTTCTTTAGAGAGGCATGGCACACCGCCAAAGGCGCATGCCATGTTAAGGAATCTCGACAGATTTTATGTGCCCTTGGGCTTCCTTTCTTTTACGCAATGCTTTGCATTCCACACATTCGATACATGTTGCAAATGTTCATCAAGAAAACCCAAATCAATCACAACATGGACACTGTTACATCATGCACAAACAACATCGACACTAAGTACAATGTTCATAAGATACATAGGGAGAGAGGGAAAGCATATTTACTCATACCACTTCATACCCTAAAAACTCATATCATACCCTATTTAAATGCTTCACACTATCTTATTCTTTTTCGAACCCTAAAAACTTCCAGACCCTAATACTTCCCACTATTCTTTTTATCGAAGGTGAGGTCGCTGCAATTATGTGCGCAATGGAAAGGCTCACGCCCTAAAGCATCCCCTCTAATGTGTTGACGCCTCTTCTCTCCTCTCTGCCTGCCGCTCTCCTTTGTCACATTCATCCCGTGGCACGTCACGTTACAGTGCAAGGTCAAGGTGCCGCTTCTCCTTGCTGTTCGCTTCATCGCCCTCCCTCGCCGCAGCGACAGGAGGTACAAAATGAGTGAAAAAAGTCAAGCAGGCGAATGGCCGGCCTGCGAACGCACAGGGACGACATATTTCAGTCGTCACACGTCATGATGTGCGAGTAGACGATGACATCACATGTATGTCCATTGTTCATGTTGCAGTGCAGATGCGGCAAGAGGTTGTGGGTCCGAGGACACTCACCTTTCAACAATAGGAAATCTCTTCTGTACATTGTCAATGATGCCATCCAACGCCGGCGCGACCCTTGTTGACGACTGCCTCGAGAGGCTCCTTCAACCCGCCGGACTTCCCCAGCAGTTGGCCCTGCATAGCAAAACACAGGGAATCCGGATGCTTCAGCTTCCAACCGAAAACTCACCTGCCCTGAACCAATTGTCTACTGACACATTGTTACATCATCTTCGCTAGAGGTGGTGTCCATCACTAATCCCTCCTGAAGCTTTCTTGAAGGAGCTCCACTCTAGAACAATATCTTTATCCCCAAAAGCTCACTGGTAACAAAGGTGACCACTAAAGCTCACACGGACATAGCTTTCAATCGCTCGTTAGATCACTGGCTTGATTCATAGGTGCTTAATTTTGGGTTTCCTTATGACGCTCAACTATGGTTGAAATAACTTCCTCTTCTATATTCTTGTCCCATCTACATTAGATTATGACCTTAGAAATGAGCAATAAAGGTAGCGAGTTTCCTTTCCAACAGCAGAACCACTCTGATTAGATTGAGTTGCCAGTGCCTGTATTACCTCCTGCCACTCCATAGCTTTCAGCATATCCTTCCCCTTGTTGTTTCCTGTGTGCCTTCTCTCCCTCCCGCTCGAAGTGTGCCTTGATGACTTTCTGTCCGATCCTTCACTCCTTCCACTTTCTGCTGTCGACTGCCCCTCGTGCCTTGAACTTCTGTCCCTGTGGAGACTTCGACGCTCTGCTGCACGATCCCTGTATTTGATCTGCACATTCAGCATCTAACGAAACTAATAACCAAGCTATAGCGCAAAAGGATAGAAAACAATTTCAAATGCTGGATACGTTCAGGTGTCTGTCTCTGAATTCTTCGTGAGATGAAGGACTAATTTTTTTCAGCCAGAACTTAGTGTAACTGATAAACTAGCATCGAGGGCTGGGAGATATGATCGTTACTGCTACCTACAGAATGAGGTTAAAGGGAGTAAGAGCGAGCAGCTATCGATTCATGTGAAGTAATAATGCTATGCAGAGCTCTGGTGCAGAACGAAGTCGGTTCTTAAAGACAGCAGGTCCAAGCAGTTCCCGGCTGTCACAAAGGAGAGATGTTCATAGACCATACCTCTGGTGAGAGCCCTTTCCTGTCCTTGCGGGACACCTTAGTTGGCCGTTCTTCCCTCCTATCTGCTGACTTCGAAAACGAAGACGACGGCAGCAATCTTTCCTTCTTGACAAAGTTGTTACCAACAGTACACTTCTGCAAACGAAGGGGTTGAATTTAGTGTGGCATCCTTAATGAACACTCCAATAAAAAGTGATCAGCAGTCAAATTTTGTAGGGGAAGTTCCTTCGTTTAGCTTTCAATAGTATGTCACTTCCAATACTAGCCAAGTTGTTAACCAGAAACTTCAGCACGTGTTTTCTTGTTAAGCAGAGAACAGTCCATTTCCGTTCAGCTGTGAGAATTACATAGACAACCACTAAAAGTTCTCCCCAATTAGGTAGTTTCTGGCTGTCTATTTCGCACTTACGAAACGTGCTGAAATTGACAGCAGCTGCTCCTCCAATAAGCCTTTGTTTAGAACGAACGGTTTTGACGTAGTGGGTCCTTTTGATCTCTCCCCCAGCGCCTTCCCTTGATCGCGTTCCTCCTTGTCCCCCGGAACTGATATTGATGGAAGGCCCCATGATTCAGTTGGATTTGACGAGTTAAATGGGGCAATGCTCACATCGAGGGCTGTCAAGTAATTTTGACTTGGCCTCCTCAAACGGTATACTTTCCCTGCAAAAAAAAAAGAACATACGGAAAAATGCATCAGCTCAAAGCATCAGACCAGGCACTGCTAAACCCAGAAGCGGAACACAATAGTAAGGAGCGAAGCAGTAACACTACACCTATGTTGCAGGCAATGTGCAAGGAGAACAATCAGCGAAGTGCAGAAAAAATTTAGTCAGAAGTCAAATGCTACACTCCTTAGCTGGCAAACACGTGTTTCAGAGACCTAAACGATGCAAAATCATGCGTTCAAGTCACCTCAAATCTGCAGTGAAAGCTTCGAGTATACACACAACTATTCAAATACAAAGTGCTCTGTCCTACATTAGCATACTGCAGGGCCTCCCTTACCTGTAGACACTCGCACCAGATTTCCCTCAGCTTCCTCCACTGCCCCTGCCTTTATCAGACCACCAGATGCCCCCAATGAGGGATGCAGCATCCTTGCAGCAGATGCAGCCCGCCCAGTTAAGCACAGCGTTCTTTTTCGGGAGTTTTCTTTTGCCGTGACCCCCCAATCCCACAAGTCTGTGGCCCCTAACACTTTTGCTTTCTCTGCAAGTCGTAAAGCAATCTTCGGACATAAAGTGGGAGAAGCCTCGAACTGCGACGACCATCGGTTCACCTCCTGTTGCTCAGGAACTGATTCATCCCACCGTCTACCCATTTCTAAACCAGGCACACAAGAGGTAGAATCGGCTGCTAGTAAGTCGGACCTTCCTTCTACTTCTGAAGTAAATGGATGGTCTCCACTATTTCCTTGTACTTCGTGGCTTTCATTATAGCTTCTGAGCATTGTATCATCTTTCATTCTGCCTAGACTCGCGCTACAGTCTCGTGCTTTCCTTTCCTGGAAGTCCTTTTGTTGATCGCGGCAGTCTAGATTGTCGACTATGAAACTCGCACCACTACAGTCCACCCAAACCCAGTGACCAAATTCCCATTTCCATCTCCCTTGCTCATGTACTCTGACATCTTTCTCTGAAACCGTTTCTGATTCCGTGATTGCTGGATGTAGAGTCTTCTCTTTCAGAAATCTTCTCCCAGAATCAGCATTGTTATCACCAGTGACTTGGACTTTTTGGCCATTCAAAAGTCCTGACTCCTCTGCAGCAATCTCTCCCTCCTCCAGGGCCTCTGTCACTGACTCGGTGACTGCCAGACCATGCTTTTCCGTTCGAGAAACAGAAACAGAAGCTTGATTTCCCCATCTCCAAATCACCTCCTGACTGTCTTTTCTGTACTCTGAACAATAGCCGGAAGTGTAGTCTGTCTGTCCGGACTCTGCCTTTTTGTTTGGTGTAGCTCTCTGACCAGAGGAGAATCGTCCAGAAACATGCTCATCTACCTGCTGAAGAGCTGCAACCCATGCATCAGCTCCTGACACCTTCCTGTATGTGCTGTCTTTGAGACTAATACGTGAAACTGAACTATACTGCTGACGCTTTACATGATCTTTCCCACGCTGTAAAAATGCTTCAATCAACATGTCCTCCATCCTGCATATTCCCCGAAGTGGCACAAGCATCTTGATTAGCCTCAGCTCTCAGATAACGCTCCTTGTAAGCTACATGGACTGCAGTCACAAAAGAGACTTCTGCAAACGATGAGTGCATCATTCGGCTACACCTTCAGTTTACTTCTTTAGTAGCAGAAACGTGCGGTGTAAACTAGATTTTCGAAGGCATGCTTTAACGGTTTGGATAGGTACAGTAACTCACAACCACTCCGGACCAAGTTATTAGCTTTTCGACAGGGAACAGGTGTTGGCAACATAAACACTCAATCGAGTTCTAACTTCGAGGCTCCAAAGATCATTACAAAACTAATACAAAGCCACAGAATCTCCTAAAGAAACATGCTCCAGACTACTCTCAGATCACGTAAACAACGCAACTCAACGAAAGCCCACTTTCTTTTCAGCACCACCAACTTTGGGGGGTTTCTGTAGCTAAAAATGCACACATACCAGGTGGATTTCCCGCTTTTGTCTGAAGCTGTCTCAACATCTCTGTCTTCTGTTTGAACCCTGTCGTCAGCTTCGTCAATCTTCTCAATACTCCTGCAGTTTCCTCCGCCAGCCTCCCTTCTACTGCCTCCCAAGACCTTTTGGACTCCAAGATCCTCAGCCAAGTATTTCGACTCACTTGCTGAGGCATGATGAGGAGCCCAAGAATGCCCATTCCAGCAATACCATCGCTGCTCCTTGTGGTGGTAATACCATCCACTGCTGTAATCCTGAATGTAAACCTTTTCTGCAGCGCAAGGTGTTTCAAGAAGTGAAATTTCTCCTTCCACACCTTTTTCAACTTCAAGGCGATCTGTTGTGTCGTCGGATGCAATCCCGGCTCTCGAGAATCCAACTTGAGTCATTTTCTCCTCACTTATTCCTTGATTGACATGGGTCATATCAAGATCAGTCTCTGCAGCTTCATTCCCAGTCGTGATGGCACCCGGACAACGAGAGAGAGACTCTTTCTGCTGGGCGTCTTTGATCTTCCAATTCCCTTCGTTCACAAAGTGCTGATCGGATACTAAACCTGAAACGACTGCGCCATGGACATTACGAGACAAGGACTCGTAGCATTCCTGAATGCTATTGGCTTCCTCTTCACAAAGGCTGTCGACAATTGAATGTTCTGTAAAGGAGACATGGATTTGACCATCTATTTCCTGCACTGACTGGACCCGTTCTATTGGCAACAGCTTAAAGTCACTAATGTCATCTGTATTTAAATGCTCTACTCGACGGAAGCCCTCTCCATAAGCATGGTAGGCATTTGTGAGGAAATTGTAGATCCACAATCGTCCCTTGAAATAGTCATAATGCCATCTATTACAGTCGTATGGAACAGTCTGGCTTGCTACTGTTGTGGAATCTAGAGGCTCAACATCGCATCCCTCCTTGACAGTAACTTCGTGGGAATTTTGAACGCTCCCCAAAGTGCCTGACATTAAAGAATGTTGTCTGGCTCTCTTGTTACCGCTCTTGGAGACTAGTGAATGAAACTTTACATTATCCAACAACTCCCTAACTTCAGGCCTAGCTCCAACACTAGTCGAGCAAATTTCATCAGCCTCTCCTGATCCATCTCCAAGTTCTAGAGGTGGATCCAACAACTCAATGTCTATTGAATCCTGACTAAGCTCTGCTGAAGTCGCCGTTTCAATTTCCTTATTGTCAGCTGCTACATTCAAAACCTGAGCATATGGCCCGTCGAATAAATCACATTCGTGAGCTCGTTCACCACCCAGCTTGTCTTCAACTTCAGACATTCCAAATACTGAAGTTGGGTCTCTCCCTGCAGAACCTTCTTTCCAGCACCGCTTGGAGAACGATTGTTTCTCTATCCAGTCACATGGTCTTTCAATTCCACTTCCATTCCCACAAGGTTCTCTGCATCGTGCAGCCCCATTAGCAAGGCCTTTGCCAAATTTGACCTCTTGCTGCTCAACTTTGTAACTCTTTGATCTCAGATTGTCCACTGAAAAATCTGACTGTCTTTTTTTAGCTTCAGGTTTGGTGCTTTCCAGAATAAGCGTTCTCTCGGATATATCCTTTTCCACATTCAGAAGCACTGCTTGTCCTCCTTGTCCTCCGATCCATCCTTTCTCTGATACATTTGTACTCTCTGCCCTGACCAGAAGCCCGGCTCGCAACCTCTGTTGAACTTCGCCTCGTGATAGGACGTCAGGATCAGCTTCTTCAAAGACCTCGGTAGGTGTATGCACATCCAAACTAACTAAGGGAAGGCAGCCGACAGCCACGTTGGCTGAGTCGTAAGCCTGGTTTGTGAAAGTTCGTGATTCCAAATCAGCTCCGTGAGTTGGTTCTGAAGTCATCCTGCAATAACGAAGGCATAGACCAAACCATCACGTTTTTGCAAGCTAGTCAGTTATACCCTGCATCCAATCCTGAAATTGATTTCTTAATACGTTTGCGAAAGAGCTTGTCCGTTTCCCTTTAGGTAAAATCAAAACTGGTCCCACGCAGAAGTCATGAGGTAGGAATTAGGATCGTCTGGGAATAAGACTATCCGGAAAGCCTATCCTATGTCGCTTCATTGGAATTCCTTTGCCATCCATTCACTTAGAATTGCGAATACGCCTTCACATAACAACTATTTGGAAAATGAAAGTGGCTGAAATTGCATTTTGTCCTATGTGTCACTTTGAGCACGATGACGTTTCCAAAATAAACGTGGACATAACCACCCCTAGCATTGCTATCAGACCACCTGCCAGCGATGAGAGGATACATCAATCACCAAAAGTCAACCGATTACGGACAAGATATGCTGATTGGCCCTTGAGAGGCGCAGGGAACAGAAAGAAAAAAAAATCAGACGATAGCTTTGCAACTGAAGGGCAGGAAGCAGGTGCCCTACATAGAGAGTGCTCACAACTTTCCTCCCAACCGCAGCACACAGCGTATAGGTTGGCATGATCCTCGCATGAAGATTTTCATCGGCGAGGCATTGACACCATAAGCTTCGCTTCAGCCTGTAATTCACTTTATTTAATCTGCGTTGGAAGTTCACAAATCAACAACCTTATTATCACCAGAACCTGGATTCCAATGAAGAAATGTCTTCACATGCATCATTCAGCATCAAGGAAGTTTCAGGTTCCTGAAACATACATTACATTCAAGATGCAGCCCTGCCAGTCAGACAACCGACAGCCGACTCCTGCAACCTTATTACGTGAACTGCCTGAGAACCTAGCATACTTCCAAGCAGCTCCCTGCCTCCATAAGCCCCTCCCACCCCCTTCCCCGCCTCCCTTCTCCGTCCCAAGCTCGCCTCCCCCCTCCCTTCGGCAGCCATGGCTCAACCTTCAACCAGGCAGCACGCTTCATCCGTACATCCTCCCACTGCGACCTTCCATCAGGCACCGTACGGTCCTGTTCGTACGGTGAGGCGTCGTACGGTACAGTACTCCCGGCTTTCACCTTCCAGTACGGACGGTACAATCCAGTACGAACGAGTCACGCGACGTGTTTTCCGAGGACACGGGCGGGCGCTAAACGACGCCTTTTTGTACGTCGCGTCAGGTTGGGAGGCGGTGGCAGTCAACGGCCACACGGTCTAACCGCCATTGACGCGGGCGGGAGGTTGACGGCGCGGGCCGTACGGCACGTTCCCGACCGGCCGCCGTGGCCATACGGCACGTACAGCCGTTACGGACGGCGCGCGGCCTTCGGATTGGCGGACGGGCGGGCGGGCAAGGGCGCGGCCCTTTGGGCCCGCACGAGCGGGGGGGGGGAGGCCGCGATTGGGGCGGGGGAGAATCGCACGGTCGGGCCTTCGGAGCTCGATCGATCGATCGGAAACCACGAGGAGGAAAGTAGCCGCAGCCCTTGGGGCAGGGCGTGCGGGAGGGACGTGACGTGACGTGACCTCATGGCTGTGGAAATGCTCATTGTGCCAAAATGCTTCAGTTGATGGTTGTTAGAAAGCAACAAGCGAGTCAGTGTCAACATGACCGATGCGCGGACGGCTGCTTCTAGGGCTGCATTGTTGTGCCTAGGCGTAGTTTTCCGCTCCTAGCTTCGTTTTATTGTGTTTCGGTCCTTTGTGACCAGTCCTTCGTGGTTCCACATTTTGCCTTTGTCCATGTACATTTGATGGCCTCGCCATCGCGAGTTCAATGAAAGTTTCCCCCCTTTGAGATACGCGGACAGATGATTTAGTCTTTGCCTAATGACAAGCCAGCAATGCTTGAACATCTAACGAAGGAACAGCGAAGTTTGAACATTGACAGCATGATTCGCACGTGATGGTTACATCGAACGGTTCCGCCGCTTCACATATATCGAACGGCGTGAAATTATTTAAGACATCGAACAGCGGAGGCAGTTCCGTGCACATCGAACGGCCACATCAGCTTCGACGTCATCGAACGGCGGGCTCAGTCCTAATCTTATCCGGTCGTTGCGGGACCAACGGACGGACAGGATTCGTCGTCCGCAGGCTGGTAGGTAGCCTTCCCTGGCACGGCCCGGGAGCCAAAAGGCGCTCGGCCTCGCCCACTGCTGCATTCTTCATCTTCCCCTCAGGCGAGCGCTGCTGAGCGCTGCTGCTGCTTCTGCGCTTCTGCTTTCCGTCCATGGCGTTCGCATCGGGTTTTCTCGCTTTCTTCCTCCTCTGCGTGCCTTTGGCGCGTGGAGACGTTGTGTCGGAGTCTGACGACATGCCAATGTTCGTAGAAACAGGTGAGCTCAGTTGTGCTTGTCTGCCGCGCTTTCCGTTGCTTGATGGGAGCAGCAGCACTGATTGCAAGGTGCTGCTTAGGAAATGCGCAGTTTTTAGATTCCTTGTGGTGTCTTCTGCTGTAAGAAACTGCTTTTCTAAGCTGTTTTCAGTCTGTTTTTAAGCTTTCGTCAAGATCTTGCTCCGTTGCAAGAATATCGTTCACAAAAGTTTGAATCTTTATCTGCTTTCGTGGCATCCAGGTGGCCTTACTGTAAGTGCTCCAATTGAAATTCTGGAATCAAGATACGTGTACGGAGCGAATCGGAATCCATTGCAGACCGTTATTCGATTCAAAGTCCCTGCTTGCTCGCTCCATACGCGTGCAATGAAATATTTTTCCGTCAGTAAGGTGACTGCATCGTTCAACGATGAGACGAAGGCTTCATATTTCAGCCGGTTGCTGAGGACTTCCTCGAGTGCCGAGGTCTGTCTGCACAGGTGATCTCACTGCATGCCGTGTTTTTATTGGCTTCTCTTTCGTGGCTTGGCATGCTATTACTGTTGCAAAGGGCATCGTGGATTCTTGCGCGTTTCCTTCGCTTTCAAAAAAGTCTTCAGCCGTTTCGTTTACCGACAGGATCAGGAACTTTGCCTCATCTTGTGAAATTTATTTGTCACTTACATTAGTTTAACAATTTACTTGCTGTTTTTTCTTGTCGTTTCTCGCCTTTTTGTTGCAGGAATGAGAGCATTGAAATGGGCTCGTGCCTTGATGCTTGGATTCCTTTAAAAAAGACGGTAGCCTTGACTTTCCTTGTGTACCATTCTGAAGTTACTTATGTGGACATTAAGATTCCGTTAAACGGAGGACTTTCGGATGCCAAGTTACAGCTGCAACTCACAGAAGGTGCGTGTTGACAACTTTCACGAGTGCAGCCTTGCAGGGCAGGCTTTGAAGAAGAGAAACAGTGTGCTTTCTTTGGAGTAGATCGATAGACATTTCTTTGCTTGGGTTTCTGGCTGATCGTTATCTTGCTGTGTGGGGAATTGCGGTGTTTGCAGAATTCTGTCTTTATCGCGTATATCTCTTCATCTTGGGCATCTTCTTGTTCTTCATGGCTCCGACTCTAAGCCAGTGGCTGCTGTTTTATTATAGCAGCGGAATGCTTTTTGGAGTTGCTTTTATTGCATTCATTCTACCATACAAGGTATTTGCTTCAACCATTTGAGGCCTGTTGTCATGTTTCTAGATCTGTGAGTGTTTTGAGCTCTTGATCCATCCAGCCACTCAATTTCAATTGCTAACCGGCACACATTTTGGTACTCAGGATTAATTTGGGCTGTAAGAGGGTATGTTTGCAGGCCTTTCGACAAGCGCCGACTATTGGGCAAGGCCTCTGGAATATTCTATTTTTGGGGTCCTTTGTAAGTTGCTAACCTCGCGTCACGCGTCATCATCATCCTGTCGCTACTTTGAAGTGTCTTGCTACGTTTTCTAGAAAGTTACTAAGCAGTCAATGCATCATTCGGATGGAGGAAAACTGATTTCAAGGTTAACTGATTGGTTGATTACATTGGTTTCAGATTGCGATGTATTGCGCATTTCAATCTGGAAGTGATTGGTGAATCCTCAGTTTGGCTAATGGTTTCGTCATCGTCGCTTTCGAAAAGATGTGCTAAAATGTGGGTTTTATGTTCCGTTTTGTGATTTTATGGCAGACGGGAATCGGTTATATTGGACAACTCTATTTCTTGCTTCAAGCATTCGATGCAATGCAAAGTTCAAGCGGACATGGAGAGGCAGCCACTTCGGTAAGTTGCTTCTGCCCATTCTTTTGCCTTCCAAAATAGGATTGCGACAAAAAGAATTGACATTATTAACAATTTTTTTTATTGGTTTTAATTTCTGTGCAGATCCTTATATTATCAATCGTTATGTTTCTTTTGATTGGAGCTGGGCTCGGATACTGGACTACTCGGAGTATCATATTGACACCCGAAGGCGCAATAACTCCTTCAATTGCTGAATTCGTGAAGTGGGCAATGCGTATTGTGGCTATAGCTTTCCTCAGTCAGGTAATTCTTTTCCTTTCTCTTTTGTTGAATGCGGCTGCTTCATCCGAGAAAGTTATGCCTTCTTTTTTTCAATATGAGGTGAAAATTTCGACTATAGATCCAGTGTTTGATTGAATGTTACAATTTCAATGTGTCCAGTGGTGTCCTCATTTCTGATATTTTCATATGGGAATTGCAGAGTTCTCACGATCTCGAAAACTCTACTTTTGCCGTTCTACTGGTGGTTGTCGCCTCGCAGTTGCTTCATGTACAACTTTGGTATGTCCCAGCTGAACTGTCTTTTATTATTTCTAGCGTGTAGCTGAACCATGTTTGGGGAATCGGGCAATTCAAACGAGACATTTTTATGTTTTTGAGGCTCGTTGTGTCGGATGTAGTATTTTCTCTCTTTTTACTCTTGTACGTTTGCGCTATGTGCAGGAGACTGACCAAGCAAAGGAGTACTTGTGAGCAAAACAGTTTTGATCCTGCAATTGGCGGTAGGTCTTCATAAAACAACACCGGTCGTCTTTTGATTGTTGTATGCAAGATGCAATTGAAGTCAGTTGTTTCCGAGGGATTGAGATGTGATGTCAGTTGAAATCGAGTTTGCATTCAACTTGGATGTGGCTGCTCATTTATTTTACGATGTGCCAATTTTTTTTCTCATCAGAGAAAGTCTCATACTGTTCTCGTTCTTTGCTGGTTCTTGCGTTTGTGCTTGAACTGAATTCTGTTTTGGTTTTTATGCAGGTGGCTATGGGAAAGATTTCATTCCCATGCATATCCAAGAGCAAGCATTCGTCTCGACGTTCCATGCCTCGAAACGTCGAAGATTTCGAAGCCCACAAGAAGCGGCCTCCATCTCGCAAGCTTGCACGCAGGCAGCTCTCGGCGATTTGGTTCGATCGCCCGAATTCAAGAAATGGGCGCAAGGAAATCAGACGTCGTTTTGTTCTTACTATCGATAGGAGCAAAGAAGGATTGGGGTACTTTCGAAAGGACGGTGAGAGTACTCCACATTCGCTAATGTTTGGTATCTCGAAGAGAACCCCTTTGGGTTCGACTCTCTTCATGCACAAATAAGGCCAAAAGCGGCCCGCAGAGAAGCCGAGAGGACGGTGGATTGTTCGGCACGTTGCAAGGAAGCGGGCGGAGAAATTGAAGAGCTCAATAAGTGGGCGACTGGCCAATAAGTTAGAATGTTTGTGACAATGAGGTGGTTGTAGCCTCCGGCTGCACGCGGATGCAAGACTTGGAAAGAGTGAAAATGGAGTGGTACTTGCTCTTTTTTGGGCACGATTGTAAATATTTATTGCATGCTTTTTAGGAGTAGGTCCAATCTGTTTATTGGCTTTGCCAATGCTTTGTCGCCAAGTGATAGTGAAAGTCAAACATTTCAGGGTCGGTCAAAGGTGGTCAGTCTAAGGGGTGGCAGTTCAAGTCAACCTTTTGTTTCGTCTTTTCTTTGATTGACCTTTGTTATGGAATATTTTCTCTCTTTCAGTAAGAGAGTGGGGAGTGGATCATGGAAGCCATGTGAATTACTTGGTTTTGGATGACCCACTTTCCTCTTCAAGTTGTCGAGTGTTTGGCTTACCTTTTGGCCACATAACTTTCCCTTTTTGTCCCTTGAAATAGCGATTTGCTATTTGTTGAAGTTAAACACCGTTGTATTACAATGCATGTCATGATTTTGCTTCTTAATAGAGAAATGTGTGACCACTTTGAGATCATTCTGTTAAGAAATCAATTGGCACGACTTCGCTCTCAGACCGGTCTGCTATGTGCTGCTTGCTGATCACATGAGGCGTTTCCCATTGTCCAGTGCATGCGAATATTTCCTGGATGCACGTGAAATGTGGAAGAATGACCTCTCAAGTGTAATGGTATGATCGCACTGCCACACATCGGTGGCTGGAAGATTACAGCTTGTGCCTTGAACAATTAATTCCTCGTGATGAAATGAGGCCTGGTGAGTACTTACTGAGTAGCAATGACTCGCATTGCTCAGGCTCAGCCCCCTTATGACTAAAAATCGTATTTCTCAGAATGATTTCATATTTTGCACCACGGCCCAGATCCCACGAGAGTACGGATGGCCTTAATTTTTTTTTTTTTAAATTAATTTTAAGCCAGTATTTTTAAACAGTGGGTGGTTTAAAATTTCTATTTAAACCACTCTTCATTTCTTTTCACTATTACTATTTACTATGTTGACGTCATGCCATGTCACAATGATGTCACACCATGATGAGTGCTGAGCTGGAGGCGAGGGGGGCGCGGGGGATTGGGTGCCACGTGGCGCTTGGAAAAGGGCGCCACGTAAATGATGGATGGGTAGCAGACGAAGAAGAAGCTGTTGTTGTTGGTCCTTTTAGGAACACGTTCTCTTCTAATCCCCCTTCAATGGGACCCCCCTCCCCAGTCACTGCGCTATCCCGACAAGCAATGAAAGCAACTTCGGTAGGAATTTGCACCATGCGCACATGACAAGAACTGTCTCTGAGCTGCTGAAAGTCCGGCCTTCCGTTAATTTGACAACTACTACTCAAGCCCCGGTACAACCCTAAACAGAAAGCTAGGTCCCCCTAAGCATTTCCGCTGGTAATCTGGGGAAGTAAAAGTCGTCTTGTTCTTGCCGCCTCTTCGCCTTGGGGTCCTCGAGGTGCGGCCGAAGGTCATCGTCGGGATCGGTCCCGTCGTCGACACTCCCCAACACATTGGCAGCAAGCATCTCGTGAACCTTGGTGACAAGCTGCAAGGAGCAAACCGGGAAGGGGGAGTGTCAGCCAAAACGATGATGGTGTCAATCCATTTCAAACGCAACAAAACTAAAGCACGCAGAAGGAGAGCCCTCCTGAGTTATCTTCCACAATGAAGGCCGAGAACATGCCAGTGTGAGCGGAACTGGGCTCTCGTTTGGTGTACATTCAACCCAAGGTTCAGCAAAAGCCGTAATCTTTCTTGACAAGCGGGACAGCCCATACAATAGCTCACCTCAGGAATGCCCTCATTCGTTTCGGTCGACACTCGCAGCGCTCCAGGGGGGCCATACACTTGGTAGGCCTCCAGTCCCGTGGGGTCCTGAAAATGACTATCCGCATGACACGTGGAAGGTGCCGGGAAAAGATCTGCCTTTGAAATTGCGTCCAGCCATGGACGAGACGAAAATCGCGCCTTCAAAGTGGCATGAAGGAGAAACTGCAAGGGGCACATCTCGCTTTAGAACAGCAACTCTTCGACATTAAACATGGGAAGGAGGGACATCCAAAGAAGGTGAAACGAAAGTTACATCTCAGGCCTATTCCTCAGTTGGGTCCACAGCAACCCAAATATGGAATTTGCCTCGTACTGAGAATTAATCGGGGCCTTTTGGACCTCGACTTGACATGCCCACAAGCAGGTAATGCGAGCCCTTACAAGCAAATAAAAGCTGCATAGACGCTCAATGTTGTGAGCAAATTGTGCCTTGACTAAGTAATGCACCCACATGACTTCAGGATATCAGACCAGTCCAACCTTCAAGCAGTTGTGGAAACTCTATAGGTTCAGTTTGCCGTATAATGCTCAACTGGACTACATCTTCTATCCCTAAAAAACAATAAACTGATGAAGCATCAGAGAGAAGGTTTTAGATTAGATCGAAGCATACCTGATCTTTCACTGATGTTCCACATTCCCCTGTGAGGTCGTGCACATAAAGAATAGCCACTGGCAGGTGCTCTAAGGCCGCCACTGTCAGTCTCTCAATGTTGTTTCTCTTTTCTGCAAAGTGACAGAATACAGTGCTTTCAAGAAAAGCCTAAAGAGCTACAAAGCATACGCATAAGTAGGACAAGCAGAAACCAATTTCTCGTACAACGACCATTTCCTGTGTCCGCAAGCTTGACTCACCCTGTTTCTAACCCTAGACCTCTCAAGCTTCAAGCAACAAGTATAGTATAGAGTTGCCACGAGTGATAGTGCTCAGCACCATGCCTCCTCTTGTCTGCCTCCTTATAACAGGCAGGCTGCATATACAGCAATACTGGTCACATGCCCTCCAAGTAGGGTAGAAACAATTCCGGTAGAGAAGTAACAGCGAACCCGCTGCTAACATGCACTGTTAACTCGCTGCTTCATACCACTAGTAACACCTACTCCGAGAACATCTCCGGAGAAGCCTTACAGAGCAGACATGCCATACCATTAAGGCTGCAAAGAACTCACCTTCAGGACGGTGCAGGAGGCCAGGTGTGTCAGTAACCTGCAGGAACGCGTTTCGCCCACACTGCAGTTAGACACCGACTTGCTGCTGCATACTCAAGAGTGGCATTGTGACTCAGATATAGGGCCGTTACAACCTTCTTCCCGGATTTAACGGCTTTAGATCTGGATGTGATAAACAGCGGCTAGTTTAGATTTTGCAGTCCTTTCCAGACTTCTGTACTAGATTCTATGTCAACTTTTTGTGATGCAAGCCGACCAGATGGCAGCCAAACTCCAATTGATGGTTCAATATAGATGTCGAATTAAAAAAAGGATGTCAAAATGAATCAAGGCCAGAAGGAAGAAAAACATACCTGGTGACGACGACCGTCGACAAAGAAGTGTCCCATGGAAATGCCGCGTGTGGTGAAAGGATAGTTACAAACCTGAGAAATGACACACAATAATGTAAGGGAACTTCACATCCTAAAGTGAGAGCTTAGCTCGAAGAATTTGTGGATTGCCAGTTGAACCAGCTTTCATCACAGAGGTCATCTTTTATCGGTCACTTTCCACAAGGCGAATAATTCTAGAACAAAGCAACAGCAAGGGGGAGTCGCCAATCTCGCCACCCATTCATAAGCTAGTAAGAAAAAAAAATAAAAGAGGAAGAAAAAGGGGCGGGTCACAAAAGAGGATGTCACCTCACCTCCGGTTTCCCCGAAGAAATGACTCGCACAAGCGATGATTTTCCCACATTCGGTGCACCAACTAGACATAAAGTGGGGATCCGAGGATGCACCACAGGCATGAACCGCAAAGTCTGCCCATGCAATACCCTATTAGGCCAGGAAAGACATGTATCCAGAAACTCGTCTACTTCCTGCACTCTCTATCCCAATATGCTACTGTGGTCTAACCGGTCCAGTCTAAACAGCTACGAATCGTTCACGTTGTGAGAAGAAATAGAAAACCTCATGCTGCAGTATCTCATAATCGTATGATGAAACGGGCTAGATGCCATGCAGCGAGTCTTTACGGGTGCTAACGAGCTAGAGCGAACACACACCTTCGCCACCTCTTTCAGGGCATCCACTGCATGGCTGTTCCGTTCGTAAAGCTCTTCCAGACGTGCAAAACCCTAAATCCCCCGCCAGTGCCTTTGTATGAGCAATCGTATAACGAGCAGAAAAGATTGTGCAAACACAGGCAGAACTGCCACCCCTCAGCTTCCTGCAGTTTTGACACTGTCGTAGATTCCGCTACTCTGGTATTAAAGAGCGGATCTTGAAGCCGTATTTGAAGGCATGAGATCCTAATACTAGATAATCCACTCTTCCTGCCTCCTTCACCATTGCATTTACCTTATCAAACATTGCAGTTTGCATGGTTATCACTACCCAGGACATGAAGGGTGGACCCTGTCTAGCTGACATTTACTGCTTGTGTGCAGCACATATCATGCATGGCACAAAAAAAAAACACTTGACCATTGCACTAAAAACGTTTGGAAGACTAAACAACGAGCCCTCTTATGTTCCACAAGTATGCTGTGGTGCACTCCCGCACACATTGAGCTTGTGGCGAAAATCTTGTAAACCATGGTATCCTCAGTTAAAATTGAAAGCATCCAGCTACTTGGGGACTCTTTGTCCAGACTACCTGTCACTCAGCCACTTGCCAGCCTTTGACTGCTCACACGCGATGGGAAATCTCAGAGAGGAGAACAACCTCTGTAGTCTTCTCTTCTGCCTCTCGCTTGGTTGTAGTCTGGGCCCAACATAGGAACAAGTAAGAGTCAGCACGACAAAAACTCCAAGATCGACAACGACTGAAACTATAGACAACAACTAGTCCAAGCTTGGAAGTTGACTGATGCTCATGAGTTATTAGGCCAGCATGTCTGCCATGAAAAGTTAACAAAAACATTCCTGTGACGATGAGATCTTAATGTGATCATGCTTTAGAACTGTTTGCAGGTGGTTAGACAATGGTAACCGTTGAAATTTCACGTCAAGAACATGTTCTTCACCTTGTTCACCATAGAAGCTGCGTTTTTGCCCACTTCCAGAATCTTCTTTCTCAACACATCCACCCGTTGAAGAGTCTGCATATGAAATGTCCAGGTTGTAACAGCATTTAGCTCGTAATCAAGCTGATTCTTGGAGCAAGAACAGCAGCACTTAAGCATTTGCCCAGCAGAGAAGCGGGGCTGAAGATTGACCTGCTCATATACGGAGTCCCCCAATGTTAGCTCCAATAGAGACCTCTCAAAAGCATGGAGACGGTCCGTGGTTGGGAACTTGCGCACATAATTGCTTAAAGGACCTGAAAGCTCCTGTAAGGATCAAATTCACAACATGAAGATGGAAAAATGGAGGATCTTCGCCCTGAAATGATCACTTTGCAGTTACCTCCTAATCACGATCACCACACACCTGACGGAGGCTAATAGATGACAAGCGACACCCATTCTTCTCTCAATGCTCAACGTGCTTATGAGTTCTGCCAAAGGCTAATAAATGACAAGAAGGATCCATTATTCTTTCTGTGTTCAACGTGATTATGAGTTCTGCCACATTACTGGGGCAGTCAGGTAACGACACCTCTAAACACCCGAGCCTGACATGTTTGTTACTAACAACCAGATTGGCAACTTCACCTCACTGATTGCCAGATCGCTTATGCATCATTGCTGCTGCACCGCAATCAGCCCCTCCTTACTCGTCTTCCTATGATGTTACTACCGTGCAACTTACCTTGGTCAGTGCGTCAAGCTGTTGTGCTCCCTTATTGCGCTCGCGCTTGGCAGCATTCACGATACCTGATGGGAAGCAAAAATAAACCCATCATCGTCACTCGTTACGTTCAAGCCTCTATAGCAAGCTCTTCTCAAACTTGTTCCCTCAAATGTAAAAAGAAAAAAATGTAAAACTTAAGGAGGGCAGCGTCACATTGAAGCAGGTCTTCTCAAATTGACTCTTCAGTGTCATTTCTTAATACGCATTTCAGAAGCAATTGGCGAATGAGAATAGCTTCACATAATATGCCAGATGTCACAGACCTGAAGGCTCCTGAAGCTCTTCATCAGAGTACTACACTCTAAACATTGCAATTATCTTGCTCAAGTCCATCGTGCATTCACCTTTTGTAGGTCTCACCATGCGAGCTCTTCGTATAGCTGACCCAATAATCTCATACGCGGGTGAAACTGCAGGGAGTTGCTGAAAGGCCCCAACTTTCCACTGCTCTGTTGCAGGCTGCATTTCAAAAGAAGGTGCCCAAACAGACAGCTTATTTAAAAAAAGAAAAACACCCTATGCGCAGGTGCAATTAGACTCTGCTTCAGCCTTCGTGACATCTGTCAATCACGGCCTGGATCCTAAACGCTAGAGCTAAAAGTTTAATTCTAGCTTGTTAAGCCATCGTGCCAGGGCAGTATCTGCTGTGAGCTATCTCTGGGAGGGGTATGACTGACAGCCAACAGACTACTGCTGCAGCTTCTTATTCTGGCTAACAAAGCTGGGACGTAGAGAAAGGTTCAAAATGCTCCTAGCATTTACCACTTCAGTACTTCTACCACACCATGGTTCAGCTAAGTGATGACTGCAATTCTGCTCGTGTGCAGTGCCAAGCCCTAGTGAGTAGTTCGTCGACACCGTGAGCACAAGTGGAAAATTGATTTATCAAAAACCGTGAAAGTCGGACTCTCATGTAATTGCACTAATATAGACACACAGCACCAAACAGCAAATATATAAATGCGTGCATTTCTGTTATATAAACATAGGTTTTTGTATTGTCATAGATTTTTGTATTGTCGCAGCATTCTTTGTCACCCGTTTTGACCACTTGTGAACACGAGTGCAAACCCCTGCATGGTAATCTCACCTTGTTTGGAGAACTGGCGTCTTCCGAAACCCTGATCCCCTCGAGTACTCCATTCTGCTGCTTCTCACCATCCTCATCCTCTGCAGATGACACCGCTGAGACAGGGCTTTCTCTTATATCCCTCCTCTTTGCAGCGTCAATTTCGCCAGAAGAAGCTGTTGCTAGAGAGGCTCCATTTTCTGTATGGAAACGAGCAGTTTGTATGACCTTTCCACGGAAACGGTCGAGGGGAGACACCTTCGGTTGCTCATTCACGTTGCCTCGCACTTGGCTGTCTGCAAAGACCTCCACGCGTGATAAAGGTAACTTCCTCAAATAACAACAAGTCTTCTGAATGGAAAAGGCATTGAATGAAGTGGAGAGACTGCCTCGCAGCACCAGTCCTTGCCGCACGCCCGCTGCCATGGCTGCCAGGTACCAACACCTGCTTGCCTGCTTGCTGCGGCGCAGAAACGACCGCGACCACGCAAAGGCAGACAGGCCAAGGGTGCAGTGGACGCGGCGAGACCCTAAGGTCCCTCACGGTCTGAAAGTGCTCGAGGCCTCGACTCAAGGCGCGAGCTCACTCGCTCAAGATGGTCAGCTTTAGGGGGGAAGTTTTTAGGGTTTGTCAATTTTATTTCCCGCCATTTCCGACTGCCGTCCGCGGACTCCACTTTTTTCGCGTCTCGTTTCGTCACGTCACGGTCCCAAACATACTTGTCACGTCATATGTTGCCACGACCAATCATGTCACTCCACGTGTTGCGCCCTTATACAGTACAGTACTTTGTAGACGCGGGCGCTTCGTACTGTACAGGAGGTCCTCGTCATATTTTCCACCTTCAACAGTGCGTCACCAATAAATTCGCACCGATTTTGCCGAAACCACCTTTTTGTACGGTAACTTCGTGTTAGCCGTACTATTCGTACTATCCGTACCCTAAAAACCCTGAAACCCTAAAAATCCTAAAAACCCGTACTAACCGTACTAACCGTACTAGCCGTACTAGCTGTACTAGCCGTTACGGGTTACGCAAAACTTCACCTAATCTCCCCGCTCGTGCCGCCGTAAGAGGCGCTCGCTCCTCCCCTTCTTTTTGGCTTCGATACGATACGATACGATAGTATCCGTACTAGCCGTATGACCTGTACTAGCCGATACGGTACGACGAGGTACGATATGACAATAAACGATACGATACGATACGTACGAACTTACATGAACACTAACATCATTCCGCTCGCCTATTGGTAACACGGACCTTCTATTTGCCAAAAACAATATGTTCGCCCGGTATTTGCCGAAACCAGGTGGAAAATATGACGAGGACCCACTGTACATTCAAATCACCATCCGTACACCCGACAAAAAAAGGTCTGTATCTATTCTACAAAAGTATGAAACAGCATTTTTCGCTAAAAAATCCATTGTAAAAGCTGCCCGGCGAAAAAGTCACTAATTCCATCCAAAAGTTCACTGTAAATAACACTTTCCTAACTCTTAACATATTACCGCCCGCCTACTAGGGGGAGGTAGACCTTGACCATGGCTTACGAAATTCCCGAATTCCTCTTACTAAAAGGCACTTCTTTCATGTACGAATTCCGGGTCGGGATCCGTGGCTCCGCTGAGCCCAGCCGTACCGAAATGCGTACCTAGCCAATGCTTAATTCGCCCGACAGGCTTACGAAATTGATTTGGCGATGGTCAAGGTCTGACTCCCCCTATTATAAACATTGTCACTATAACACGACTACCCTGTAGAGGCATTATGCGTCGACCGGCCAACGGCCAAAAGGGAGAGCTAGTCGGCTTCGCATCCCCCAACGCCACGACAACTGACAAAACGCCGGCCGTGGGGCTCGAACCCACGACCACCAGGTTAAAAGCCTGGCGCTCTACCAGCTGAGCTAGGCCGGCTTTCTGTGGGAGGGTAAATAGTTAAACTTTGTAGTTTTTTAAGATGTACACGTGTCAACACTGAATGATTTGCTGGATTCTGTGGGCTGGCTAATGCGCCACGTGGAAAAGACCGCGTGCGGGCTTGGCCGGAACTCTGCTCGTCCTCTCTCCCTCTCCCTCTCCCTCTCCCTCGTCCTCTCCTATTAGAGTCACTCCCAAGGCGAGAAAGCGGAGCCTGGTTCTCATCTCGTCTCTTTTCTGCTCCGCGGGAGGACATGGCGGCCCTCACAGCTCCGCTTGCCGTACAGCGTACAGCTCTCAGTGATGGCCGGGATTCTCGAAAAAAAGCTGGCTTTAGCGCAGGCAGGGATGCCACTGCGGGCTCAATTCAGCTGCATTCGAGTTCATATTGCGCATTCTATGGAAGTTCCAGGTGGAGGCAGCACTCGACAGGCTGTCGAGATATTGACTGTTTTTCATGCGCAGTTTTCGTCAATCAGTCGTGCATATTTGTCGATCGAAGATTGACACGGAGTTTCAGAGCGATGGGAGGAATATCTCTTAGGTATTGGAACATAACTGATAGTGACAAAAGTAAGGCTTCGCAGCTTTCTCGTGCTGGCGCTTGGCATTCATCCGCAAGGTGCCCATTATATAGCACGGAGCAGGGGAGAAGAAGGAAATCAACTGTGGTCCAGGCAAAAAGCGATGATACGTCGTACTTAACTATGTGGAAGCGTGCACGGGAAAGTGAGGAACGGGAGAGAAAGGAGAGAGAGGCAGCATTTGCACGAGAAGAGGAGGAACGGCGAGCAGCGCTGGCAGAATCCGCAGCCATGGCACGAATGCAAGAGAAGTTCTCGTCTATTCTAGAGGTGACGGCATTCAGCTGCTCGTTTTCCTTTTTGAACCTTTTTATAAAAAAGTGCAAGTTGTTCACAAGTTTGAATCTTGACTTAAGATAATATATTGACAGTAGTCTTCGTGCTGAAAGGTAAACAAGATTCTTTTCGGAAGTGAGGAGGTTAAACTTGGACGCATGTCGTGATCTGATTATAATCTTGACAATTGTCTCCTATGCCACGCGTAGCGATGGTTTCCCAGTGTGTACAACAAAAATGCTTTTTTCTTACATTTCTCTTCTCAGCATGAAAGGCAATTTGAGGCTTTTGCTAGTAGTGCCATGTCTGTCACATTTTTTGTTTTTTTGTTGCTTGCTGGCTTTCTATCCCCTTACCTTGCCTTGTCAAATTTCTCCTTCTTTGATCCGATAATCGTTTCGTCTACAGCCTGGTCATGTGCCACATCGGCTATCGCCCACTTTTTATTGCTCGCTGACTTTCTCCTCTTCAATCCTTTCCCTCTCTGTGCCTCTTCTCCCCCTTAGTCCTTCGATTGGCTTCCCTCCATCACCTCCCATCTTTCATCAATCCTCCGCTGCATGCCCTTCCCCTCTCAATCATCACTCCTTGTGCCATCTTTTTGCCAGTTTTAGAAGGTCATACACCCTTCTCCGGTAGCTTCTTTTCAGGACCTTTTCACTAGGCAACCGATTGACGTCTTCCGGCATGGCTGTGAGGCAGGTTTCAGATGAGGAGAGGCGGATAGTGGAAAGGCAGGCGATTGTGGACCGTGCTGCTGCTGCTCTCGCTGCTGTGGAAGCCGTGCTTGCAGATGCCGATAGCAAGCGTTTGCTTCGGCAGGCAGAGCGTGGCCGGCCGGCCGTTGAAGGATGGGGAGGGGGGCAGAAGCTGGCTGTTCGTACCAGGAATGAGCCGATTACAGGGCCTACAGTTAGTAAGTTACTTTCATCACCTGCAGGACTCGCTTCAGATCAACAAAACAGTGCTGGCGGACAGATCAACGAGAATAGCGTTCCAGGCTGCACAGAGTTTAAATTCTTGAAGGAAGATAATGAAGGTTTCAACTATATAACTTCATGATTGCAAATCTTGTTCAAAATCATTTTCATTTTGACGCCTTTTCCTGGGGGCGAGCAGGTCTAGCTTCGTCAACCAAGAAGAGGCCATCGTCGAAAACTTACAATGGAGAGAACGGGCTTGGTAGTCAGTCAGAACCAGATCGTACACTTGGAGAGAATGCGACTCCTGGTCCTGACTTTTGGGCGTGGGCCCCGCCGCCTCTTCAGCAGGAAACCAATGGACGTGTTTCAAGTGAACCTGCCCCTAAACTGAAAAGATCAATATCTCCAAAGGCAGAACCGACAGTTCCCTTTTTGGACCTAGACATTAGTCCTAAGGGCGGAAGTCTGGACCTTCCAAGGGAGGGAGAGCTTGCGACAACTGATATATCCTCGTTTCTCCAATCCAGAGCTGTTCCTTCTCTACCTCCACTACAGTCATTGCTGGAAGTCCAAGAGAAATCAGAGGTGGTACGGAAGGCAGAGACTCAAATGGAATGGACAAGTGTGCAAGTCCCAGATCTGGAGGACGACAACGTTTCCATAAACAAAGAAGTTGAGCAAGGGAAGGAGAGTGGAATGAATGCAGATGGCTCGAGGTGGTGGAAGGAGACGGGAGTGGAAGAGAGAGCAAACGGGGAAGTGTGTCGATGGACAGTTGTCAGGGGAGTAAGTGCAGATGGGTCCAGAGAGTGGGAGGAGAAATGGTGGGAGACAACGGATCAGTTTGATTACAAAGAGCTTGGAGCTGAGAAGTCAGGACGGGATGCAACAGGCGGAGTTTGGAGGGAGACATGGCGTGAGGCGATGTGGCAGGTACAAATGACTGTAGGTTGTTACTCTTTGAGTATCTACTTGTAACGAATTTGCTTTAACTTCTCAGACTCGCTTTCGCTAGTTGTTGTGGAGTGTAATTAAGGAAAGGACGTTCGAAGTGATGACTTGGCCATCACACAAAGCTTCTCGATACCTGAAGCTCTGTGATTTATTGAAACAAAAGTGTCAATAGCGTACAGATTGTGAGCTTATGTGTCATGTCATACGGCATGTAGCATGCAGGGCAGCAAAATCCTAGAAATTTTGCTCAGTTAAGTTGGTCAGCTTCTTCTTACTTACGACTATCTAGCAGATTTACCACACCACCTTTATTTCTTCCGTTTTGTCCCGTAAAGCCTCACAATGGCAGAACTGTCATCTCAAACTTGCTACCGGCTCTCAGCCTTGCCACGGTACTGCATGGTGTGCTGTGGATTCAGGATGCAAAGAATGGACTCCCCCACATTGAGAAGAGTGCGGACAAATGGGCTCGTAACGGGAGCGGAGGCGAGTGGCATGAGAAGTGGTGGGAGCATTATGATGCGATAGGCCTTGCAGAGAAGTGGGCGGACAAGTGGAGCAAGATTGACCTCTCCACACAGCTTGAGCCCGGCCATGCACATGTTTGGCATGAGAGGTACCTCGCTGCAAACTCTAAAGGCTTTGGACTGCATGCTGTTGTCGTGGGTCAGAAAGAGGGATTGACAGAAAATTGGATGCTCAGCTGACAAGCGTGGATAGCTAAGGTTTTCAATCTCAAGGCCGTTGATTTTGAGAACTTCGAGTGGTCCACTGTTCTTGGGGAGATGGTCTCTTGGTATCTTTGATATTGTTGCTTGTTTTCCTTTGCTTGACCTTTATTGAGCCAAGATTTTATCATACTGAATGCTCCAGGACCATGTACTTCATGAGGTTGTCTGTTGACTCCATCATCTCAGACCTTGGTATGCACGCCAGGTCTGATGCAACTGCCGCAATAGTGAACCCACGCACTCGTTAACTTAAACTGTCTCACATCCTCTGTCCACACCTAACTGTCTCACATCCTCTGTCCACGCCTGCTTCCTCAGGTGGGGCGAAGAGTATGACGGGAAGGGCAGCGCCATGAAGTACACAGACAAGTGGGCTGAGAGATATGAGGGGGACGGAACGTGGACCAAGTGGGGAGACAAATGGGACGAGCGCTTTGACCGCAATGCATGCGGGCGCAAGGGCGGGGAGACGTGGTGGGAGGGAGGCTCAGGGGAGCGCTGGAATCGAACTTGGGGGGAGGACCACAACAACTCTGGTTGGGTCCACAAGTACGGCCAGGCCAGCAGTGGGGAGCACTGGGACACCTCGGAGCCCATGGACACTTGGTATGAGAAGAAGCCTCACTATGGCTTCAAGGAGTGTTTCGATCACTCAAGGCGGCTCCGAGAAGTGGGGAGGAAGGAGAACACTCGGAAGCGGACTCTGTGAAGGTGAAGGGGAAGCTCAGAGACTTCTGCTTGAATTGTTTGTTGAGGCTTATTTCCATTGGTAGCTTTTTCCGTAGGTAAGCGAAGGCTTCGTCTTGGCGGTTCCAGTTTCTTGTAAAATAACATTTAGAAAGTAGAGTTGGAGGCGACGGCGGTTTCTAAAGTGTTATTTGATGCGCATGTATGGCACTCACGCATGGCCATGTATGTACATATGTAGTACGGTCGTGCCATTTTAAATAACATAGCAGCAGCTTGATCGAATCTGAATTCTTCACTTTTTGCCTTCAGATGATAGCCGTCTGGAGAATTGCATGTATTTGCAGTCATCTGGAACTGAATGACCAATAGTCGATCAAAAAGGTGTTCCAAAATTTCCGGACTTTTGGGGTCAAGATGTGATGATACTCAGTTTAAGAACTATGGCTTGATCCTCAACGACTAAGGCTTGTTAACCTGATTAAAAGGGGAATAATTTCACTTTTTCAACTGTTGGTCGCCGTTTCCCCTTCCTCGCTTTCAACAAAGGAGTTTAATACCACCGTCAGGGGAACACAATGTAACCAATCCCTTTTAAAGAGCACATGAACCATCAACATTTCGTTCCTAATGCGAACTCTGGACTGCTCTGATCTACTTCAAGGAGGAGGCACTGTTCTCTGGGGGGCTGCCTGTCTGCCCCAGAGAAGTATTGAGAGGGCGAGTTTTGGAGCGTTTGAAGGGGCGCATGCTCTGCACCAAATAGGAGAGGCCCTGCACCACGTGGGCACGGCTGAAGGGGACGCCAGTCTTGGCGAGGGCAGTGCCGTGCGAGTCAAGCAGCACAAAGCAGGGCACGTATTGGATGTCGTAATGAGTCACCTGCGAAAAGAGGAACCAACAACGGTTGGCAGGCCACATCTCAGACTTGAGCAAGCCACAACTTGGAAAACTAAAGTTCAGTTTGGCATCTATATAGCGAAGAAAAGGGTGGGAGGAGGAGGGAAGCGGATTCACCTCTGGCATCCATCGGGGATTCTCGACATCAGCCTTCACAATGTTGAGCCAGTCCCCCTCATGCAGCTCTACCTTTTGCAGAAGGCGCTCTAAGGAGCGGCAAAGCCGGCATCGACGTGAATAGAATTCCAGAATAGTGGCACGCTTTGCTGAGGCCAAAGCTGCAGCGAACATTCTTTCTTCATACTCCGCCTGCTTATCGCACACCCCAATACACGGAGCAATCTGAATCAATAAGTGAAAACAGGAAACCCCTAATTTGTTTAAAAGAGCCAGCTGAGACTTCCATCATCTACAAGCCACTTTATGCCAATGCTTGGAATCTGTCAAGAGCCTACGGGTCACAAATGCACTCTAATGGCGATGCCTACATAAGCTACTTTCTTCTACTAAGTTCTTGTTTTATGACTATTCATACTGCGATGCTTTGAGAAAACAAAAGTCAGATTTGAGAGTTCAGTTTCACATGATAACCAAGGCTGAATCAATCACCTGATCCACAGATGAAAATTTCCCGCTCCCCATCCTCCGTCCCTCCCCTCCCCATGGACGCTCATCAAAATCGAAGCCTCTCAGGTTTGCCAGCCATTTCTTCACAGACTTGAAGCTCCCATTAACGCCTGTCTCCCGACTAGTCTCTTTCTCACCTTCCAGCTTCTGGCCGCTGCCTTCAAACAATCCTTCCCTTGCACCTTGGCCTATACCTTTCTCTCCCACTTGTGCCACGGCTCCACCCCCCTCCTCTCCTCCCCCGAAGAGACCATTTGCTACAACCAGATGCCCAAAGGGCAGAGCCAGCTGATGCCTCCTCCCCCCGCTTCTCTTGTCCAATTCACTCTGTTCGCGACTGCTCCACCACCTGTGTCTCTCTGATTCCCTTCCAGAGAGCTCCTCCTTTCCGAAGCTCTCATTGCTTATGCCTTTCCCTGAGGCCTGGTCAGCCAGCGGCAGCCCTTTTATCGCTCTGGAGCTTATGCGAGCACCAAAATTGATGGTTTGTTTCAAGGTTGCCGCGACTTTCAATACATCAAAGCTGCAACCAGAGGACCCTCCAAGGGCCGACGTAGCTCTGCTTCCTGATGGAGACGACAAGGCATCGCAAAGCCATTGCCCACTCAAAGCGTTTTGAAAATGGCTGGCGACCCACGGTATGTCCAAGGAAGGCAGATGGCCATGGCTTCCTCCAGGATGTGGTTGAGCCTGGTTTGAGTCAGCCATGACCTACTCTCTGCTCATCAATCCTCCTTCAGAATTGAAGACAGCAGGATAATAATATAACTGCGGTGCTCAGCTTGTTAATACCACATCCGCAACCTGAATCTCCTGAACCTGCATAAGAATAGCTTAAAATATGGCAGGGCAACCCAAAACACACGCTCCCAGTGACATGAGTGCGAACTTCAGAGTCAAGAATTGACTGGGAGGAAGCGGTTCAAAAAAAAAAGAGGCGAAATCCGTCCAATAACGACTCGCCACGTAAGAAAACTGGACACGTGGCGGACAGACATTGGAGGATGTTTGCCTGCATCTTCTCTGAAACTTGCTCTCAAGCAGCTTGTGAAGAGAGCAGGGAAGCCATGGCGGCGTTGCAGCGGAGGAGAGGGAACAAGTTTTTGCGCTTCGGTGCGCCCCTGGTGGCCATGGTCGTGCTCGGATATGGAGGCATGGCGCACCTGCTGCAGGGAAGGTGAGGAGCTGGCTTCAAACGGTTTGGGTGGAGGGAGGGAGGGAGGGAGAGAGGGTCAAGTTATGTCAAGGGATGCTTGTTGAAAGAGAATCAAATGAGAGCATGTCTCACTTTTCCGCGCTTTCCAAGGTGAAGCTGCCTCCTGCAGAGACATTTTTAGAGAATTCCTCATAGCTACCTCTCGATTGCGGCTGTCACGCTTTTGACAGAAGAAAGAGAAGCGAAAGCGGAAGGAAAAAATGTCGTCTTCGATTCAATCTAGGAAAATGAATACTTTTTGTGCAGTCCTTTTTGTCCATTTCAAAGAAGGGATCATGAACCTACAAGTTGGTTTTACGTATACTTTTGCATAGGATTGACTTGTCGACTTCCCTTCCTCTCTCTACGGGAAGACTGAAGGGATACCGCAACTTGCCACACATTTGTTTGCACTGAAACGCCGCAGGCGTGAGCTACAACAGGCAAAGGACGATGAGGATTGGGCAAATCTGCATGCCACAAGGGCTCTCTCCAAGGAAGGGCCTCTTCAGGGAGCTACACCCAGGCCAAAGTTGAACCTGGAGGAGGAGCTGAAGGTAAGCACTTATGTGTCATTTTTCCACACCTTCCAGGTTTTCCAGGCTTTCTCTAGCACCTAGGAGATCGTGCAACTTAGGCCTTCTCTAGGAGTGGTGGAAAAGGATTCACGATAGGCCTTTGTTTGTAAAGTGAGACATCTCCCTATTTTAGTTGAGGCTGCACACTGAGCAATTAAATTGCAGGAAGGCGACGCTGTTGAGTGAATCGCATCACTTGTTTTTGTGGCGTTTGGGGGGGAATTGCAGAATCTCAAGGAGAAAGTGAATATTGACGACTTTGAATATAAGCCTGTGCCAAAATTGAAGTCCTCTTCGAAGTAGACTTAGGTCAATACGCATAAGCAGTTGCTTCAGCTTTCTTCTTGTATGTAGGTCAACACTTCTAGTTGACAAACCCCAGAAACGCTGTTCGTAGTTGCAGTTTTTGACAATGGAGGTCCCCTCAAGCGGCAGTTTTTCTCAAGTCCGTATGCAATACTCTGGAGCCTGTCAATTACGTAGTATGTACATGATCGGGCGAAGAGGATACTGGAGGTTGGCGTATTGTCGATTGTGAAGTGATAATCTAGAGATTTGAAGAACAAGGCGAGACAGAATATCATCAGGAGTGGAGTTCAATCCACTTCACCAGTGAGTTGAATTTTCATTCCCAACCTCAAAGTCCTTCTTCACACGCAAAACTGCAATCGCTTTATGGTGATGTACTTCTGGAACCCAGATCAATACTCAACATGGAACAGAACTTCAAAGTGTTTGCGTGTTATTATCTCCTTTATATCTAGGTAACACGAGTGTTATTGGTGAATGCAGGGAAAAACTGAACGACATGCTGCTATTGAAAGCTTAGTTGAACCCGCGAGAACTTGTGAGTTCTCAAATGTGTGGGAAAGATGAAGGTGTGGCAACCACGTTTGTCTGTGCACATGCATTATCTGAGGCCTGCGATGGCATCTAGTTAAAGTATGTAAAGAACAGAAATAGCCAGCCATCCTTGAAGGATTCGAAAGGAGATAGTCGATGGAAGCTTACTGGGTCAAGTCCTGTAGAGACTCTTTCAGTTCGCTTCAAGAGGTAAACTCATTTGTTGACGATTTGTTGAATAAAGTATCATCGTTGCAAGCCTCTCCATGTGTTTGTTTTTTGTTTCAATCATGCTCTTGATGTGTGGGCGACTTCGCACCGAAGGTGACAGACTTTCATGCGCAGTTGTATGCATGCTTGGAGAAAACCATTCACCGACAGATCCTTTGGACAAGAAGTGAAACAGTTTTGCTATCGAACAGTTAAGAGTGCTACTGACGATGTGCGGGGTTTGAAGGAGAGCTTTGAGAGAGGCTGAACGTGAGAGGGCAATTACAATACACTGAATCTCAGAATCAGAACACACCACTCCAGTGCTGACCTGGGCCTCTCCTTTCACTGCTTTATGCCTCTCCAGTAACTCATCTTCTCCAACGCTGACATTACTTTACAAAAACAAACGCCTCAGCAAATTTTTACCTTTTTTACAGCCCAATTTCCACAACCCTTGGAAGCAAGTTTCATCCATTGGCCATGTTCCGCACTTCACAGCGTTTCTGATCCCCTTTTGGTACATAACTATACCCTGTACAGTATATAACACTTCACGAAGCTTTCTTCGTTTTGGGCCCCTTCTCCTTCTTCTTGGGGCCGTGCGCATGCAGCCTTTCTGCCAGTTGGCACGGATACAGAGTGTGGCGGTTGAACGCTCTTACACACATGTAGCCTGCAACGCGCACACCACAGAACACGTTAGGGATGCAACACAACAAAGCAAAATTGAAAATCCTATCGGAGCTCTATCTTTTGGTATCGAAATGGGAGAAATTCATCTGTTATATTCTTTAAGCTTAAGCTGATTTCTCAGTCATCGAGCTTTCATCACCTGCAACTTTCAATGTCCGCACTTCAAGTTCTAAGAATGACTGTAAGTGAGAGCGGATAAGGAGATGAGCTTAGAAAAGAAAAAAGACACTCTTAAACCGAACACTTGCATCAATTTCTTTACAAATGACATGCAAAAGTTTTCTGCTTACCGTGCCAGAAGACAGCCCTAATTTCCATCATGTTCAGGCCTGCAAAGCGAAAGAAGCATGGACGGGAGATTGGAACCAAAGAGAGAAGAGAAGTACAAACTCATAGACGCCACCCTCCCCCCTCGAGATGAGAAACAGCTCCTCTTTATGTGCCTTCATGCTCCCAGCAGTCATGGCTACTCTCGTGAGAATTGAACCCTAAAAACTTCACCTCGAGTGATGGCGTGGGTGGATGATCCAAAGAACACAAAGCGTCTTCGGAGGTTCCAAAGAAGCACTCGCGGAACCTCCATTGGTTCGTGACTCGTTTCATGGTCGGCAAAAACCTGCAAAGTTTTCAAGCTTCCAGTTTCAATCTGAGTGGCTGAGCGAGCATTTCCGGCTTCACAAGTGGATAGAGGCGCTTTTCAGGACCAGTTAAGAAATTCGCGAGGGTTCGAATGCAAGATCGTGCGAGCTTTTGGAGGTTAAGAAGGTGCCAACAGGTAGGCTCTCAGTTAACAAAAAAAGAAAAAGGGAAAGTGTTCCACTTTCATTTGACAAACTCGACCTTCCATAAACATCAATCTTGCTTTCGTTTGTAAAACCTTAGACTAATGTTCCGTATAAAAACGAATTCTAAAAGGGTTGAAAGTTCCTGAAAGAAAAAAAGTCGACGTCTATCAATTTGACAGCCTTTTCCAAGGTTCATCATCACGTTTCTTGTTAAGCCTTTGAGCATCTATAAGCATAAGGGACTTGCAGAAAGGAGCAGAGTTACAGCAATTGGTCCAGCCAGGAATTGAACCCGGGACCTATGGTAGCGAGCCATAGTGCGTTGCCACTACAACACTGGCCCCAGGAAAAGTTCAAGAGTGTTCTAAAACCTCCTAAGTCTTTAAGGCTCTCTAATTCTAAGAAAGAAAAAGGGAAGAAGGGGAGGGAGTTTCTTAGGGGGGAATGAAGTCACCTCGTTTGTTTGGAAGTACGTGCCGTTAAGCGGAAAGGACTTTTCCATGGCTGTGCGGCAACCAAACTGCACATGGAAACCCTCCCATCGTCATGCAACTCAGCAAATTGGAACTCTTTGTGGGCCATAATGGAAGCAGTTCCATGCTGTTCCACCATTCCAATACAAAAATACTGCTGATCTCTAAGTGAAGTGAAGTATAAAACTGCACATATTTTACTTATGTGAAGTGTTGCACGTGTTACTTTTGCGATATAGCTGAGATGATTCAAAAATGGAAACGGACGTTTTTATTTATTTTTTATTTTTATTTTTTTTATCTACAGAGGTCCTTACCAGCCAAGTTCCTTTCACGTTCCGCTCTCCTTCACTACTTTCCCAGTTTGCCTCCATGTTCACATCTGGATTCTCTGAAACCGGTTTCCCATGTTCATCGACGGCTGGGATCTTCTGAGGAACTTCACCTGGAAGCAGTACAACACAACAAAGCAGAGCAGGAGGAGATGTGGGACCCACCCTAAAACATAGTAGAGAGCAGTTTTCAACCCATGCAAAAACCTGTCCTGAAAATCTCCCAAGTCGGTGGAATTGATTAACCAGAAAGAAGCATTCTTGGCCGCACTATCTTCAATTCCTTCCCATTGCAGTTTGATTTTACGAACCCTAAAACTGACATACTGATGAGCCTACCAGGCTGCCAAATGGCGAGCAGATACGGGCAGGGATCATCGGAGACTCGAAGAGGCAGCTGTCATACACGTGTCATGGCCACACCACCCCGTCAGAGAGAGGCAGCGAGAGAGGGAGGGAGGGAGGGAGGGAGGGAAGGAGGGAGAGGAGGGGGGAGTAGTCCTAAAGCAATACAATCTTAAAAACCACTCGTGGAAGTAGCCAGTTTTTTTTCTGTTTGAATAGTTTTTGAGGATAACTCACTCCTTTCACCAGTGGGGAGTGATCTGGCACCTCATATCTGTCAGCCAGTGGAACAGAACAGGGACACGTGTCAGCTGGAAAAGTGACTTGCAGTTGAATGGAGCCTCACTGCACTTTTGGCAGCATTCGAAGTGCTCAAAGACACGTTCTGTATGGGACAGTTTAGGGTTTTCAAAAGCTTACACGTAATGTACTGTACGGAGACGCTCCACATGCTTCAGTTTCGGGTGGGAGTGACTGCCAACATGGTCAGGAACTAGGACCAAAGATCTTGCACTTTCTCTCCCTCCAAAACCTCTCTCTTCTCTCTCTCTCTCTGCATTGAAAGGGAGCTTGCAAGGAGGGCCCTCCTCATGTAAGCCTCTTTCACATTTGCTATCTCCACTGGCATCCTCTATCTCACATGATCGAACTTCAAGAGTAGCTACATTCTGACTTCGCTCAGTTTGAAGCCTCTCAGTAACAATTGTCTCCACATTATGGTCACTGACATCGCTGTTGTCAACTTCCTGAATGCCAATTGGCTGGTCTACCCACCCTCCTTCTCCAGAGTTTGTACGGAAACAGTCAAAATCTAGAGTTTCCTGACAGTCCGAAAGGCACGGACTTTCAGGTTCTTCTACGATGGGTTGGATTGGAAATTGAGGAGAGAGAGGGAAGCTTTGCGGGAGAGAGGAGGTGCTTTCGGGAAAATTGTTGGTAGGTCCCTCCCAATTTCGACACGTGTCAGCAGCTTCAATGCTGCCTGAACAAACGGCTGTTGAACTTTTTTTACCTCCCGAGTCTTGGGGCAAAGCAAGAGGGGTCTCCCTGGGGAAGCACAGAAAGGGACCCAAATTCGATTTTCCTTTTAAACTATTTTGGCAAGCTTGTAAAATGATTGTTTCCAGTATGTATGGATGTTTCACCATCTCTTGGGCCGAAACTACTGAATACACTGAAACGACAAGATGCGATAACTTAAGGTGATCCGTGGGAAGAAGACGAAGGAAGGGGGGGGGGGGGTCTGCTTTCAAAGAGTTGGGAGTAGCAAGCAGCTGCTGAAGCCGGAAAGGGTTTTTAGAACTAAAAACCCTTCCCTTTTAGAAAGGAAGCAAAGCTTGGTCACTGAGGGAGAGTTAAACTACTCGTGTTCGGTGGTTTTAAGGAAGATAGTGCATGCAAGAAAGATTAGGGCGACAATGAGAAAGAAAGTAAGGGATAGGAAGGTTAGGATAAAGGCAGATCCGCCCTAGGGTTTGATAGGTCGGATCTGGGACAGTGGAAGTGCGAGGGGAGGTGTTACCTGGCAGCTGCACTTGCATAGTGCTGACACGTGTCCCGCATAGGGCATGCGCCGCAGTTGGGACTACGTTTGCTACAGAAAACCTGCACCCAATACAAATTTTTTTTTTTTTTCTAAACGGCAGGGCTCGCCATAAAGTCAAGAAGCAGAATGGCAGCAAACCCTAAAAGTGGAGAACCTCCGATCGAGGGCTTCACGAGTGGATTCATGGCAGCCATTGGCATTTTGAAAAGTTAAGAAAGTGGTTGTTCATGGGAGGAAGCAAGTGAGAGTGAGAGGGAGAGAGGAGCGTGTCTCTCTGCATGTGCACTCCCACATGGATGGGACTTGAGGGCCCTGTTCACACCTTGCCGAACGTGATCATCTGGTAGTGCAGCTCATACCTGCAGCAAACCTCCAAGTGGAGAATTTACCCCTTGACGCAAGCACAAGCATGGAATACATGGTGTAACATAACATAACAACACATAACTTTGCCAACATAACGTGGTATACGCAAAACACGGAAACAGAGAGAGTGAGAGAGAGGAGGGGAGGGGAAGCGAGAGAGAGAGAGGGATATAGAGAGAGCGAGAGAAGACAGAGAGAGAACGGGGGGGAAGGGAGAGAGGGAGGGAGGGCGGAAGGAAGGGAGGTTGGGAGGGAGGGAGGTTGGGAGGGAGGGAGGGAGGGAGTGGGGGGAGGGGGGATAGATGGGGGCTTACAATGTGGATTGTGAAAGGTTGCAGAGCCGCGGCCAAAGGTATTGCTGGATAGAGGCCTGCACTGGATACCTGCAGATGGTAGGGTTTCTTCAGCTCGTTTGCAGGTTTACAGGCTCATAGGAGCAGTTCTTTTCTCTTTGTTGCTGTTGTTGCAGGCCTAAACTTTCAGCTTTTCATAGACCCCTTCTACATGACAGAAACCTGCTACCGGTCTTAATGGTTTAAGAGAATGTCAGTAAAGAGTTTGCCGCACTACGGTTTGAGGGGTTGAGCCACCATACTGTTCCAAAAGGTGGAGCTGAACCTCTTCCGGAAAAGGCTCCAAAGGCACCCATCCGAGCCTCACACAGATGCGTCCAACATTGGTATCCACCTTTACTCCCCAAACATAAGAGGAAAAACTAAGCAAAGAGGTGAACAATAATCCTGAAGCATAATACCAGAATGTTTGAAGCTAATTGAAGTTCCAAAAATTTGCATAAGTACACGATATTTTGCGCGGTTTTGCTCCTCACAGGGAAGGCAAGATGGTGAAGACAGAGGAGACGGATGCACTCCGTACTTTTCAGTCCCATACCGCGAATACTGACAAGAAACTCCCTGCATTTCGCATGGAACTGTTCCGAGTCAGTAACAGTAGAGGGTCAGTCGGCAGTAGCAACGCTTTGTTTGGTTGAAGGCACTCTTGTTCCATAAGCGCGTACAGGTGATCGTAGAATTGAAGAGTAAGGGGGGAAGGAGGTGAGAGACTCTCACTGTGCTATGTCTGGAGACACATCATGCAGCCATTCAAGATCAATGTTCCCAAACTTGGTCCACAGTTCCTGCAGGAATGCCTACAGACACGAGAAAGCGAGCGAGAGAGAGAAAGAGAGAGAGAGAGTGTGTGTGAGAGAGAGAGACTTATAAGAACCGAGAGTTCTGAAACCTCCTGGCAACTCTTCCACCTTGAACCCTTCCATCGTCTACCTCACATTCCATTCAACTTCAGTGTACTTTTGCATAAAGATGGTCAGAGTGTCTCCCACCTTGATCCGTCCCGCCAACATGTAGTGCTGCCCCCTCTCGCGAATGGTCATGGCTATGTCCTCCACAGAGGCTTGCCTTATGGCCTCCCAATCCACCCCATCGGGAGAGCCTCTCATGCCCCATTCCGCCGCTTGGCGGCTCTCTGCTACTTGCCTCCTGAACCCTCCCCAGTCTCTCTCTCCCGTCCTTCCCTTACTTCTGAACACTTTCGCCTTCGTCTCTCTCTCTGCTCTCTCTGAGCCTGTCATTTGCACTTTCACCGTGGGCTGTTTTTGGCTTGAGGGAGCCCCAAAACTATGTGGTGATTCCATTTCTATGTCCTTGACATTTTCGAAATCTCGCACACCTACTCCCTCTCGAACGTTCTCCCTTCCTTTGCGTCTCTCTTCCCTTTCATCCCGTGTCTTTCTCTCACTCCCAATGCAATTCGACACGGTCTTCTTCCTCTCCCTCTCCCTCTCTCTGCTTCCTCCAAGATCTGCCAATGAATGAGCTCCAAAGCCTTGCTCACGTTCGCCCGAACAATTTTGCCGCTCGTTGACTGACGGAACTGAAGATCTGTCTTCCATAGAAACCCTCTCAACTGACCGAACCCCAACCTCCTTCAGCAAGTCCCTTGTGAAACTCTCATCCTCAGAAAGCTGTTTCTCAGTGTTCTTTAACGAATCTGAAAATTTTCTTACATGGGTTTGGTAACATGAAACTTCCTGAGAGCCATTATCCCCCTCCCCCTTAGGACTTGTTGACCTGGATTTTGCTTTAGTCATTTCCCGGCGAAGCTTCCGGGAAAATGCACGAAGTGCCATGAAAGCGGAGCTGCATCCACATACCCAACGCGCGTTGAAGCGATAAATGACCATAGAAGCTGCATATTATACTTCATATTCTCTTTAAAAGTCCAATATTTATCTGACTAAGTTTCTTTAAACTGAACCTGAGTGTCCATCTCAAGCCCAATCTGTCTCCAAGTTTTAGCAGCTTGTTTGGAATCAAGCATTGTCAGTACATTCCATTCAATGCATGCTCCTAGCACACTGTCTCCCTCCCTCCTCCCTCCCTCCCTCCCAACCTGGACAAATGGTCGGAGACGTTCTGCGTAAGGAAAGCTCCCACAACGGAGTCAACAACTGAGCCGTTCCATGGAAGAAATCTCCTGTCGCCTACCATACGCCAGCATCCCATCCCATAGAGATTACAAACCTGCAGCTTTTTCATCACAGAACCCCTTCTTTATGGCTGAACCTATATATACAACACACGAGGGGTATCTGCAAACTTTGCTTGTTTTAACCTAAGCCTACAATCCTCCCAAGTTTCTCACTGTATTTTGATGAAGCTCCTTTCCCCCTCTCTCACCTTGAACCTGATGCATTCGAGAAAGAAAGAGCTCCACCTTCTCCTTCATGGCTTGTTGTGCTTTTCTCAGCTGCCCCTCTTCATCGTCCTCTAACAGTTCGGCCCACTCCAGCAGCCCCACTGGAATCCTAGGACCCCATTTTTCTTCTCCTTGGAGGTTAAACCAGACTCGTGGTATCAAAGGTTTCACCTTTTTGAGTACAAATGGGGAAATCTTTTTGGAGGAGGAGAAGGGCACAACATCGAGAGAAAGCTTGTTGCAATGTATGTTCGAAGTTTGCAAGGTTTCCAGCAATAGTTTGCTTATAGAAGCCATTTTTTTCGCTTTACGGAATGGTAACGGACTGGCGGGTGAATTCGTTTCACTGGATGAGCACTCAAAGGAGAAGGGAATATTGAACGAGGCTACAATGGGATTTTTACTGAAGGTTTGGAGATTGGGCATTATGGACCTGAAACTTGGAATACAAGAGGAAATCTCGGAATGCTCTCCTCTCCCTCTCTCGCAGGAAGGCCTGATTTCGTCCCCCCTGACTCCAGTAAAGTCATCAGCTACTTTTAGATTCAGTTCTTTGTGAATCAAGTCGACATTCAAACCAGTATACGGCCACTCTCCTTGCTCTAAAGTCATCTCTATGCTGCTATGTGTCAACTCTATGGACTTCCGAACCTCTCCTTCATTGTGGGAGCTCCTTTTCTTCTCCATAGCTCGTCTGTATTGGCGACAAATCACGCATTGACATGTGTCCTTCTGGTGCTTCTCCCAGCTGCTCCTAGGTTTCCTCTCTCCCATCTCTCCCTCCTTAACACTCTCATCGCCTCCCTCACCCTCCTTAACCGATTTCTTCCATTTCCTCTTCTTCTCCCTTTCTCCCCCTCCCTCTCTCAACAGTCGCTCATTGAAACCCTCTCCTTGCCTCCTACTTGCACTTCTCGCTTTGCTTTCCTTCCGCACTGCCTCTTCCACTACTTCGGCTCTCACGCTTCCTTTGCTTTCTTGCTTCTTTCTTGCTTTCGACACTCTCCCGCTTTCTTCAACACGCTTCTTAAACTGACTGCTACGGCCCTCAGGTTCTCCAGGAACCCCTGCTTTCCTTCTCTCACCTTTCTCCCTAGACTTACAACTTACTTTATCTCTGCCTTGGAAGCCCCTTTCGATACTCTTCAAGACCTTAGGAATATACTTCTTCCTCTTTGGAGGAGTCATGAAGGGATTTTCATGGCTCCCTCCTTCCCGTTCCTCGGTAAGAGTTTCACCTTCATTATCTTCCTCAGCCATGGACGCTACATTTCCATCCAAAAGCCCTGCACTTCTTTGAGGTGAGAGAGGAGTAGGCTCTACAGAGAGGCTCTGATTTGCTTTGAGACTCATTACGGTCTCCATTCTCCTGCCCATATCCATGGCGGTACTCTTCCTCCGTGGCCTTCTCCATCTGCCTGCTGTCTCCTCCTCCATCGTCGTTTCTCCCTGCGGAACTTCGCCTTGCTTAGCTCCCAATCCCTCCTCCTCTCCCTCTCTCCGAGATTCTGTAAACTCTAGCTTTTTACACCTATCTATCTCCTCCATGTCTTCCTCTATATCACAGTCAGTTTGTACTACTTCGGCAGAACCAAACAATCCACAAGCACTACTCCTCTCTTGCTCTATTCCCAACATTCTCTCACTCCCTCCCTCTCCCTCTGTCGCGGCTCTCCTCTCACTTACATGGCGATTGTTCTCCCTCTCTCCATCTTCACCTTCCGCAGTCTCCTCCCTATCCTCCGACGAGTTTAACCACGGAAAGAGATTTTTTTGAATTTTCTTTACAATCCTCGCTGACCTCGTCCTTCTCGGAACTTCGTATTCAACTGGAGATGCCCTTAGACTGTTCGCTTTCTCCGTCCTTTCCAATTTTTTTACCACATTGCCCCCAAATTTCAAAATACGTTTTTTCTCTCCCCTGCCATTCTCTCTGCAGGAGCGTCCTCCCACCGTCCCTCTCATTTCCCTCTCTTCCTTCTTCAGTATCTCACAACTACTTCTCTCTCTTGTCGTCATATGGTTTGACATTTCTCTTGCATTCATGTCATTTAAGAGACCAATTTCGTTCAAATTTCGAGCTCTGTCAGGCGTTTTTTTCAAGCTTAAAAGAACATCAAAATGCTCCTGAAGAGCCTCAAACTTTTCACGCCTCGTTGCGAACAAGCTCGTCCTCCTTGGCCGCTCCATGCCATCTGTTAGACTGTCTGTAACAACCTGCATTGCTCGGAGCTCATTCGGGACGCTCATGGAACCGCCTTTAGTCTCAGTATCGCCCTTGCCACAAAATTCCGCCATATTACATCTTCTTCCGCCCGCCTCTCCTCCCCCCTCCTCCTCCTCCTCTTCCTCCACCACCTTGTCCTTCTCCTGATCCTTCCCCTTCTCTTTCCCATTCTCTTCCACCTCCCTCACGACCATCACCACCACCTCCTCCTTCTCCTTCGCCTCAACAAGGTATCTTCCAATAATATCCCGCTCCTCCTCTCTACCCTCCTTCCGCAGCACGCGCTTTCGTCTAGAGTACTGAACAACAGGGCCTTCCCACTTACTCTCCCTCCACTCCCCCTCGCCCGTCTCTACCTCCACGTCCAGTGCCACAACCGGGTCCTTCTCCAGTATAGCCTTCCCCTTCAAATTCGTCATGCGTTTCCTCTCCACACCAAGCCCTAAAATCTCAGCATTCCTGCTAGCCCTTAACCTCCCCCACCTCCCTCTTCCCCCCCACACCGCCTCCTCTCCCCCCTGCTCTCCCACAGCTCCTCTGTAGCAGGACATGGCCGCTTCCCCCGCCACGACTCCTCTCCAGGCCGCCATGGCCTGCCTCCTGGGCGCCATGGCTGCCTAGCAGGAACCTCCCTCCCTCCCTTCCCTCTCCCTCCTAACTCTCCCTCTCCCTCCTAACTCTCCCTCTCCGCCCTCTCTAAAAGTTTTAAAGCGTGTCAGACGACCAATGGGAGCCCTCCATTGTGACACGTAGGATTACAGGATCCAAATATTCGTACGAATGACGTACGAGCAAAAGGATGATTGCCATGTGGCAGCCCGCGGAGCGCATGCCACGATCTTGGATGTCGGTGGCAGCCGTTGCCGTACGGATTGTTTTGTCGTTTTACGAGTAGGGCAGTGTTCCCTATCCGAATGGCGGGGCAGGGGCTGTCACGGTGACGGCAGCTCGCAAGGGCGAAGGGCGGCATGTGGGAACGCGTGGGCTGTTTTCGTCGTTGTTCGGGCTCCTTCAGAACCGCAGGTCCGTACAGGGAGGCCACGTGGAGGGTCGTTATTGGAATGTGCGCGGGGGCGGGCCGGAGCGTCGGCCAATGGCTGCCCTCGGCGTAGATACGCAAATCGTGCTGACTCTTGCCTGGGCCATTGGGGGGATGCATGCATGCATGCATGCATTCATGCATGCATGGCCATGAACGGACAGGGGCATGCGGGGACATCCGGCCATCTGCCTCTCTCTCCCTGCGGCAGCAGTCGACGCAAGCATGTTATTGTTGCTCCATGTTGAACATCTGCTAGCCCCGTTGCTGCCGGCTCCACGCACAAGGCGGGCAGGCAGGCGGGCGATCCTAGACGATGGTGTGCACTTGAATCGCATGCCGTAGTGTTTGTTGCGGCCAGCGGCGACAAGTGGGTGCAAAAGCTGGATCCGCCGCGCACAGCGCACTGGTTCGAACCACTGCCAATGCCAATGCCAATGCCAATGCCAATGCCAATGCCAATGCCAATGCCAATGCCAATGCCAATGCCAATGCCAATGCCAATGCCAATGCCAATGCCAATGCCAATGCCAATGCCAATGCCAATGCCAATGCCAATGCCAATGCCAATGCCAATGCCAATGCCAATGCCAATGCCAATGCCAATGCCAATAGGGGGAGTCAGACCTTGACCAGCGCCAAACCAATTCCGCGAGCCCGTCGGGCCAATTCCGCGTTGTACGGCAGGCCTTTTCCGCCAAAAGTAGACGTTCGACAGGCTCGGGCGCCGAGCCTGTATCTCATTTTTGTAACTCATTTTTGTAACCTATTTCGAAGTACGGACGGGACAGACAGGTTCGGGGGGAGCCGCGGTTTCCGACCCGAATTCTGCAATCGAAATCAGTACCTTTCCGCCGGCGGAATCTTTCAATTCCGCGGGCGATGGTCAAGGTCTGACTCCCCCTAATGCCAATGCCAATGCCAACCAAGCTTCGAGCCACAGCCAACGGTTGGTCCAACGGCGGGCCTAGCCGAGCCGAGCCACCGCCGAAACACGTGATGAAAAGGCCATGCGGCGATCCGCGTGCCCGCCCCTCAGCCAGCCGTTTGGCCGGGCGGCCGGGCGGCCGGGCGCCGGGCATCGTCAAATGCGGGCTCTTTTGAAAAACTCCCGTAAATACCGAAAATAAAATTCAGAAAGTTCCGAAAATAAAGCCGCCCCTTCAAGGAGGAAAAAGAAAAAAACCTCCATGAGGCGTGCTAGACGTACGGATGAAACGAAATATGGTCTCCCTGCCTGCCTGCCTGTCTGCCTGCCTGCCCGCCTGCCTCCCTCTCTGCCTTGTTTCGTTTCAAGCCTGAATAATGCTGGCAATGGCGGAGGACAACAAGTTGCTCAAGGTCCAAGGAGGCCGCGACGACAAGTTTGGGCTCGAGGGTCCTCCCTGCTCGGACTCGCAAACAGGCCTAAAACGACGAAACAGAAAAGTCCCTCAAATCCCGAAGATACTCAAAATGGTCCCGAAAATAAGTAAAATACGGGATTTCAGGCAAATCCCGTATTTGACGATGCCTGGCAGGCGGGCGGGTACAAATACTGTAAGGTACGTTTCCGTACTGCTGCAGGAAGGCCGCCTCCCTCCCTCCCTCCCTCCGTACAGCGAGGCGTACGGCCGACGCGCCCGGGCGGGTGCCGCGCGGCGCTGCCGGCAACAACCCTCGCCACGCGCTGCCACGTGGCGCCTGCGCGGCCCCCCCCGCGCACTAAAATGATTCCACGCCGCCGGCTGCCCGGCATGCCCATGCCCTCCGTACGGACGGGAGCGCGGACGCCCCGGGCGGAGGCATCGCAGCCGTCCGTTTGGACGATCGTGCGGTACGAACGACGCCTTTGAATTGGAAAACGTCGTCGACAGCAGCGCGAGATCTCCATAGGGAGAAAGGGATGTACGGCCATGATGGCATGTGACGCCATGCCAAGTCATGCCATGCCATGGATGGGGGCCGGGGAGCCCATGGGCCAGCGGGCACATGGCACCATGTCACCATCGCGGAAGGGAGGCATCCTGGCATCCATGTATCCATGCATCCATCCATCCAGACATCCTGGGGGAGTCGGGGGCGAATGCTATAAGGTGGATGAAAAGCAGGACCAGAGGGTCTGTATGGAGGTTGGAGCCTGCGGGGAGGGAGGGCTGCAGAGGGGAGGAGCAAGAGGAGCGGATGAGAGGAGAGGGCTGGATATTACCGAGGTAATTTGGGGATGAGGGCTGGTGATGATAGGGTTTAATGGCTGTTGCTGCAAAGGCTGGGAGGGCCGGGAAAGGTCGGGGATGTTGAAGCTTTGAAGGGGAGATAGTGGGGGAGGGAAGGAGGGAACAAGCGACTGCGTGGGATGTGTTGCAGGAGTGTATTTTTAACTGATAGGTGCGGAGGGGGGGAGGAGGGAGCGATGTATAAAAGTCATAGGAGAGCAGAAGTGTGCTTGTCGAGTGTATTGAGTGAGAGCGAGAAAAAGCGAAGAAGCGGGAGGATGGAGGGATGGTGTTGTACTTTGCACTGATTTACACATGCATTGAATTTCCGAGCAGGCGAGACACCATGGTAGAGCCTTAAGTTGAAGGCATCCTGATTTGAAGCAGCACAAGCTGGCCATATATTTTTCGTCTGAAGCTTCTTTGCACGGCTTACCAAACGAGGTCTTTTATACCATCAACTTCACAAATTCACAGATTGGCAGGTTTGATAACATTCTTCGACTCAACCTGAAAATGACAAATGGAGTGTTCTGGTGGCAGGGCACACATGCTGCAGGTTGCTGAAAATGTCAGCAAAGTCGTCAGCTGTTTAATTTCCCCGAAGCCGTCGAGCGGTTTCTAGGTATTCCATCTTTTCTGCTCTTATTTCTGCACTCTAGAAAAGTTACAGATGGAGAAGCCGATGAAAAGTGCAAGGGCAGGGATGTTAGTTTATCCATGGAAACTGGCGAGGATGGGTGAGGTCTGCTGTCGAAAGTCAGATGTCCTCGTGTCCATTGCATTCTTGGTGCGAGTTGTCTTGGCGATACCAGTAATGGCAACTGCAGCTTATTATCCACCTGCGCGCAGAAGTCTTTCGTTTGGTTCATTACAGGATAGAGCTACCGGAATTGAGTGTCTCATTGTACAGGGAGCAGCAAAATTTGAATCTTCGTATTTGCCTGCCAGGTACCTTATATATGATCCAAGATGCAGTAGTAAATAGCTTAAAGTGTTGCACTGGTGCAGGCAATTTGACATAAGCAAACAAGATGGGAGGGGTCGATGATGAAGAGAGAATGGACGGTTATGCGAAGAAGATTGTGTCAACTTTTCTTTTCGAAGGGAAAGCTGAACTCGAAGAAACAGTTTTGGAATACATAAGCGAGTATGTTGGACATCTTTGCCCGAACCTTGATGTCATGTGGTGCGAGTTTGTGTATATGCCTGTCAGGCCCTAATTAGACCTAGTTCCAACACGCTAACAGCTGGTGGACTGTCAGTTTTCCTCTGAAATTGGATTTCAGGTAGGGAAGCAGCAGATTGTGGCCAAGGACTGAGTTTGAAGGATATTGCTTCTATCTCTTCTGTTTTAGTTTGGTGTGGTTTGTTTCCGTTTGCATGGCGTTGCATTATATTTCGTGTTGTGATCATTCCTGAACTGGTGAACATCAACTGATATTGTGTCTTGCTTGCAGAGCTGTACGAAACGAGGCTTTTCATCCGAGTAATGGTCGCAGTGCAAAATCTATTGCTGATGCTCTCCGCCTGTTCGCCCCGTCGGTATGTCATATGTTCATAAGGGAATTCTTTGCAGTTTGTTTGACATTCGTCCGCTCACTTCGATGCGGAATTATCATCACTCTGTTTCCTCTGTTTCATCAATTCTGCATCAGTGTAGAAAGCAGGCAAGAGTTCGAGTGTGTGCTTTTACAAGTCCGCAGTCATCCTGAAACAGGAAGATTCGTGTTTTGCCTGCACAAGATGGTTAAAGTAAGCAGATAAATTACGAGATGGGGTTCTCCTCTTGTCTTTGCTCTTAGTCTGACTAAGCAGAAGCTATTGGAAGGTTAGACTCTCTCTGAGGCCCATCCAAAGTAATGCCAGGTTCTGCACGTATGTTTCTGTCATTTTGCATTTTACGATACTTTTCTGGTGCCACCGGCCCCCCGGATTATTGGTGGATACTGCACAAGGTCAGAGTAAGGCCAGGGATTCTGAAAAATTGATTGAAATTGTCGATTGAAGGGTCGTCTATTTTGCACGCAGTTTGAGGCAAACAATCTGGAAGCCCGCGTTGAGGAATTGCTGGAGAATATTCGGCAGACGGCCGCATCAGGAAAGAATGGCACAAACACACAAGATGAACCGATTGATAAAGGCGATAGCACCCTTAGCGTAAACTCACGTTCTCCGGAAGTGTATCATGATGAACGGTGAGTTGAAAACATTGGTCTTGTATCCCATTAGCAGTTTTTTAGTGTACATGGATTTTGGCGCTGGTCAGCATTTGTATTTGCTGGTTGTATTCCTTATTAGGAATTGGCATCACTTAACAGTTTGTTGTAATGACTCTTACGGGTGACCGTAACCAGGTCTACCAGCAGTCCTGTGCCCTCTCGGAGTCCCCCAGCGGCAGCCTTTCTTGCAAGTTCCAGCACACTTCAAGAGCTTTTGGGACCTGATGAGTCACTGGAGGACTATTATCGAGGCCCACCACATGCTCGAAATGGCAGTCCAGCGTTATCGTACTCCAGACCAACCTCAGCAGACAGTGGTTCACATGAGAGTGGAGCTGCAACAACATCTAGATTTGCCACTACTGAGTTCTCAGGGCAAGAGATTGGAAAAGTCATTGACAATACTGGAAGCCCGGGCGCCATGAGCTCACGCGGGAGGTCAGCTATTCTCTCCAGCAGTTCGAAAAACATCGCTGGATCTTTTACGGGCCATGGTTATTACGACAATCTGTCTGGGCAGTTTGGTGCTCTGACTATGTCGGAAGATGGGCCTGCGAATGAACGACTAGCCCGTTCAACTCCCCCCCCACCATCCGGGTCATCGAATGCAGCAAGATCTGTCTCAAATTCACCTGCCACTTTGGGAACCAGCAGCATTATGGGCAACACTACAGCCTCTCTTCAGAGTGACAGCCCTCCGGACAGCATGACTGCAGTGGCTGGAAGCTCCTCTGGGCTGTCTTCATTTGTGTCTTCTCCCAGAGCGTCTTCCCAGCTCCCAGTGAGACGTTCTCTTGGTACTCAGCTGAGTTTTGGGCGCATCAGTCTGAACCCCAATGCTGCGGAGTTTGTGCCAACAGGGAAGCCTGGAAGTACATCATCCAGTCCGAGCAGTATGAGCAGTCCTCGAAGCAGGCCAGCTGCTTTCAGTAGATCTGCTCCGAATCTCGGAGACCCTCTAGCCCCACGGTCATCCTTGGAAAAATCCATGTCTGTCAGCTCTAATGCCTCAGATGACGAATACAGGCGGTATTGGCGGGCACAGCTTCCTGATGAGCTCATTAGTTACGACGATGTGCCATCAGAGCAGCTTGCACCGGAGGATGCATTCGAGTACGACGAGCCTCCTATCCTAGCTCCTAGGGGCCTCTCTCTCGGTCCTGGCTCTGGAACAGGTCCCACTCCTGGAGGCATGGGCTTCAACTTGGACCCTTCACTGCCTTCCATGGGTCCCGGAGGTCCTAGGGGTCCTCCTCTTCCAGGTTCACCGCGGGGGTCTATGCAGAGTCCCTCGCCAGGGCTTGCTTGGGGTATGAACGGAGGCTCCGGTCCCCCCCCTCAAGGTCCTGTAAGTGGTGTGATGGGACCTCCCACAGGCAGTCCCTTGCACCCGCCACCTCCTGGAAGTCCCCTCCCAGGAGGGATGGGCCTTGGGAATGGAGGTGCTGGTTATGGCTATGGACTTCGCCCTCAGCTTAGCCCCCATCCTAGTCCGCCTCGGGGTGCGGGTGGACATTATAGCCCACCGCCAGGAGGGAGATATCCTCTTGGCCCAGCACCTATCGTCAAGGAAGGTCCTCCTACACCCCCGGGGCATGGCTATGGACGACCATTTGCACCACCTGATCATAGGCCTGGCATGCCGACGCCATTTCAGCTCCCACCTGGCCAGGTCGGACATAGGGAGCGTCCCCCGTTACCACATTGGGGTGCAGAGTATGACATGGGTAGCCCCTTGTTAGATATGCGCTCCGAAAATGTTTTCCGCGACGAGAGGCTGGAGGATCCCGTGGGCATACTGGCCGCTGAATTCCCGGGTTTTGCTGCTGAAAGTCTGGCTGACATTTTTTACGCTAACGGAGGGGATCTTGCCCTGACAATGGAAATGCTGACGCAGTTGGAGGTGAGAATCGATCCTTGCCATGTAACTTGCGAGAACCTTGCCCGATGAAGTGGTCACATGCTGTTGCATCTTGCTGGCCTTTTTAATCTTTTCCGTGTTTGCACTCTCTGCTTGCCGGGATGGTGCACTTGTCTTGGTTGAAGTCTGCTGCATGAATGTTGGGGAGAGAGACTCACTTAACTTGTTTGTGCGGCTCCTGGGATTACTGCAGCTGCAAGAAGACGGTGGCCGCTCACCTGGTCGTCTGCCACCCCCTCCTCCCTCCCTCGCTTCTATGGACTTCCCTGCTCTCTCAAGCGAGATGGGGAACAACACTCTTTCACATCCCCCACTCAGCGTTGATTCGTCGTCACCTATGGCCTTGCGAAGGTTAGAGGAGGGAGAAAGGCCTATGTTGGGAAGATCAGGCCCCCCAGGGGTGGATCCCCGGTCAGGACCCGATTTCGCTGCTGTTGTCAGAAAGCATGCTCAGCAAGCGCAGTGGCAGTATGAGAGGAATGGAATGGAGATGGGGGTCCTGAGAGGCAGAAGCCCTGGCCCTGGTGTTGGGCCATACCCAGCGGAGGGAAGAGGTGTTCCAGGGGAGAGGTTGGACAACTATGGGAATGTACGAGAGATTCATCGAGGCCCGCCTCAGCCATGGCTTGATACAGGAGAGGCTGTCGGTACGTTGCCACACTGCTAGAAAGATTATCAGGGCCAATCAATGTGATGAGGTAGCATAATCGTAGCAGACAGGAAGTGATTGAGAAGATAATAGAACGAAGGAAGATGTGCACTTGTGCTTCAAGGTTTTGGTTTATCTGAGATGGTCTGCGCGAGACTGGGGATTGTTTGCCAGTAAGGACAACTGCATAGTGCGGGAGATTTTTTCAAGCAAAGACAACTGCAAAATGCGTAGTGCAACCGTTCACGGTTTTGTCTCTTGTCTGTAGGACAGTTAAAAATGCTCAGGTTTGTTCAGGTCCCATGAACTACGAGGATTGCAATGCTCTTGGACGTTTTTGCATGTTAAATGCCTCTTGGAGGGATAGGTGGATGATTCACAACACCATGGACTAGCCTTTTTGGTCTAAGTGCAAATCAGCATCTAGCACAGTGAGAGGTCTTCGTAAGAGCTAGGAAAGCCGGTCTTCATTTCTCTACTGAGGAAATTCTTTTCATCTCCATATCCAATTTTGCCGGTGTCAACCAAAAACTTGGTTATAGGTGTCCAGGCTGCTGAAGGGCCGAGTTCATATGCAGTACACGTGCGACTAACGACTTGTTCCTCTTTGGGCGCTCCTTTTTTCTGTTTGGCTGTTGTTATCAGCAAACATGTATGCTGAGATGAGGGAAGAGGCGAGAGACCACGCTCGAGTTCGGAACGTATACTTCGAGCAGGTAAGCACTGAATTTCGACTACTGCGGATAACATTTTTTGGATGCAGTTTGATGAGTGGTTCAGAGAAGAGTAGTGCTGCTGCACTTAACCCTCTCTTGTTCTGGCTACCACCATGACAGCACCAGCATCCCTTACATTGAGTGCTGTTGAATGTCGTGTAGAGAATGATGAAATTTCAGAAAGACTCAACGGCCTGGTTGAGCTGAAGGATGATTGTCTGGTTGCAGATAATGTTGCCCTCCGCTGTGGCGAATTCTCAGTGATAGAGCATCTATTAAATATTCTGAAAGCTTGGTGGTGACTGTGTGCAGGCGACTCAGGCTTACATGGCAGGAAACAAAGCCCTTGCCAAGGATCTGAGCGCCAAAGGCCAATGGCACAATGAGCAGATGAAGGCGGCACATGCTAAAGCTGGAGATGCAATTTTCAGACAAAGGTAGGCATATTTGGTTTATCGTTCTTTGCGTGATGCATACACGTAATGCTTCACTGTCGGCATAACCACCTTGCTCGTATTCGATAGCCATGTTCTCTGTAGTCTGCCCTCATTTTGCCCTGTCCTTGAGCAACTTCACTGCTTGTGCATGAGTAAGATATAGCATGGAGGCGGGAAAGATATCAAAGCCTTGAGAAGTCCGGAAAGCCCTAGTTTCAGTCTCAATTGCAGCCCTTAGTCCTTGCTTTGGTTGGCCCCCACAGGAACACTGCATCTGGTTACCTTCCTGGACGAGGGGGGCCCGGAGGGCAGGCACGAGTGATCGATTTACATGGCCTACATGTAAATGAAGCCATTCCATTTCTGAAGCGTGAGCTGGCTCAACTACGAGCTGCTGTACGGAGCACGGGCCAACGGCAACAGGTTTGTGTTGTTAGCATGGAGGCACCCTTTTCTCCGTCATCTTCAGCCTGCATGGTAGGACTGCGTGGTTAGACTGCGAAGACATTGTTGGTTTTTCGTTGTAACTTTTTGCTGCAGGTACGTTTAACACAATGCTAGGGGCATTTATCTATGCAACTGGAATGATGTCTATGGGCTTCCTCTGCTGCAGGTTTTTGTTTGTGTTGGAACGGGACATCATACAAAGGGCCGTTCAAACCCCAGAATTCCGCTGGCGGTGGAACGTCATCTGGTGGAGGAGGAGCGCGTCCAGGTAGCAGAAACGCAGCCTGGTATGCTCCGAGTAATTGTGTAATCCTGTACCATGTGGAGGAGAGAAACTATCACAAATGGGGGAAAATAGGAGGAAAGGGGAGGAGGGGGGAGAGGCGCTCAAGACAGAACAAAAAGTGCTCGGGCTTCGGCAGTGCGTTTTTTGGATTTGGCAACCTTAGGTCCTCAATTTGCGCAGTCCCGGGGGGAGGCTCGCGGTCCCTCTGCGTTGGGCATAGGAGCTTTGGAATAATTGGCGGACAGATGTTTTTTTAGGGAGGCAAGCAAAAGTGTAGATGTGAGGGACTTGGGGTTCTGTCATTCGTGGTTTGTATAGAGCGGAATGAAGACATCCTGTATAGGAAGCAGAGAATGCAACTGGTAGGCTTGTGTCAGCCTTCCTTCGTGAATACTTAGACTACTCTTTTGGAAGGGCTGCCGTGTTGTAGGCTACACTCTTTGCAGAACCGGTTTTTTACGGGTAGTGATTGAGCTGCCTGGGCCTTCATGGAGGGCTTCGTCTTGAGGCTTTCATAGGCGTAGAGGGGGGGCGGGGGGAAGAGAGAGAGAGAGAGAGAGAGAGAGCGCGCGCTCGAAGAGGAAAGGTGCAGCGTGTCATTATGTGAGGTTAGAGGCCTTTAAGGCGGGGTACGGTCAGTCTAGGCCCATTTCTTTAGGGAAACTTAGCCATACTTTTTGGACAATTTTACTGGTAGACGTAGGCATGGCAGGTCGCTCATTGTAAGTTTGTTTTCTCTTGGTTTTTTGGCCTACTGCCTTAAGGCCAGAAGGTCCTCGTGGTGTTATTTAGTATGAGCTCGTAGGTCGTTAGGGTGGCCCTCTTTTCTGTATTCATAGACAAAGCAGGCGCACGTAGTACAGCGTACCATATCCTTATTTGATGTGGGCCCAACTCTACGGAGGTTCGCTGCATGTGGACAACACCCTGCAGGCGGACAGACGCATGCTGTCAGTTGACCCTTTCCAATGCTATGACCTAACATTGTATACTTGGGAGGGCATGGAGCTCGCAGATGGGTTGAGTTTTCTTGTTGTTTTTGTCTGTTCTTGTTGTACAGGGCCATTCTTTGTAAGGTTTGGAACTGAAGGTCAAAAGGCTGAGTCTGAACTCGTCTGTGTTCGTTGTATGTGTTGTTTGGCTTGCCTGGACCAATGGCTTGCTGGCCAATGGTTGCCAACCATTGGCAAACCTGAAGGGATAACACAGATTTGATCTCACACTAGGAAGTTACTAGTTATGTAACTAAGTTATTATGCGGTGCAACAAAACAAAAAATCTACATATTTTGCCAATCGTGCGTCTACTGGCAAGCAATGGTCGGAACCACTTGCAGTTTTTTGCTACATCTGCCAACTAATGATTAGAACGATTGTCAATTTTGGCAATCATTGGCGATATACTCATTGATCACACGATGGCTATGCCATGAAATGCATATGGACAGACAATATGCAGAACCGGTGTGAAGGGGGGCTAGGGGCTAGGGGCTAGGGGCTCGGGGCTAGGGAGTGTACTGAAGCCTACGTGGACATTCTAGCAGCCAGCCTAAAGTAGGACACGTGGCATCACGAGAGCCCTCGAAGGCAGATTGGTGTTGATCCCCCGAAAGGATCAACAAATGGAAACAATCGCCGGTTGACCCCCGACAGGAAACTGTCGGCCCGCGCACTCGCACACACGGTGAATCGCAGATCAACCATGAAACAAACGGCGAGTGGGTCGGATTCCACTTTGGTTGCCGCAGTTTTGCAGTTCCAAACATTCAGGGTCAATCCTTGATCCAAGCAGCTACAGGAGTACTGTAGATCGCAGACGGTAGAATCCGGACCAAAGTAGGCTCCGGCCGTAGGGTCGGCGGTGGATCGAGGGGGGCTTCAAACGCACGGTAAGCTGCGCCTCTAGGGAGGGAGCGGGGGGGAAAGGGCCATGGCGGCGAGCTGAGGGAGTGCGGGCCTCGCACTAAAAGAGCATACGAGAATCATCGTGAGGACAGTCCGCTTCATGGATGCCCTGCAGACCATGGCGGCGATGGCGCCACTTTGGACGAAATGGCAGCCGCGGAGCACTTCATTGCTGCAGGCCAGCTGTGCAGCTTGCAAGAGACGACCAGCTGGGATGTTTCAGGTGAGTAAATTGCTGAACTTTGATGGAATTCGGACCTTCAGTAGGTCTTTTATGCCTGTTTGAGCATCGGGTTGGGCATCGTCAGTGGAGCCTCCGCTGCATGAGCTCGTGTCAGCAACATGGGGAAGCTTTAAAGGTTCAGGTCAATCAATGCAGCCATTTATGGCTTGTAAGTGCAAAACGTATGGCCGGATCAAAGTCAATCGACGAGGAATGCGAGGCAGGAGAGAGAGAAAGTTTGTTCATGTCGTTCCGACTACCGGCCATTTATATGGAATGCTGGTCAGCTGCAACCTCATTGTAGTGGAAGAGGGATTCTTGCACCGCTAACGAACATGTAGGGCGAATTTGTACACATGTCAACTCACTACATCTTGCGGTGTGCTGGTACTCAGGATCATCTTTCCAAGGATTTCAGTTCTGGAAGAGGACGGGCGTTACCAATAGAAAAGCCTGCTTCAGCTGTTGCATTCTCTCTACTCGGCCGTCCATCAATTCTCCCCTCCAAGCACAGTCATCTCCCTTCACCTCTCAGGTTCTTATCCTCAGCAAGTGACAACTCGAGGTCTTCAGAAGTGAGTTTTAATGGCGGCTCTAAACGCCGCTCTCGTGGGCCTGTCATGGCGGCCAAGAAGAAGGGGGAGGAAGGTTGGTCCAGCTTTTATGCTTGGTTCAGCTTCATGCTGTCGCAAAAGTGAGGACGAGCGGGAGGATGCACACCGCAATTAGGCAGTTTTTGCAATGCGAAGGGCAGGATTAAATCTCGTTTTCATTCTCTAAGAGAAGAGCTTCGCTTTTCTAATGATTGAGGTACTCTTATAATGGAGTAAACCACCCCTTTGAGCTACTCGCATGACGATTCTAGGGCTAAATTTCGTTACCAGTGCGCAGGGGAGGTACAGGGCGGAGAGTACAAGAACTCTGTGAACTTGCCACAGACCGGGTTTGGCATGCGTGCAAACTCAACTGTGAGAGAGCCCGAAATTCAGAAGTTTTGGGAGGAGAATCGAATACTCCAAAACTTGCAGGAGACGAATCCGGGGGTGAGCTTAGGCCTACGTCTTTTTGGTCACTTTTTTCCCATTAAGTAAAGCATTAGTGTTGTCCCACGCCAAACTTTGCTCGCCGAGGGTTTCACTGACATCGGAACTTCTTAGAAGGATTGGACGTCGTCGTTTAACTTTTGGAGACAGTGAATTTATCACCACCACTGAAAGATGGACGCTGCCGAAGTGTGTTTTGCAACACCGTGAAGAATGAGTTAAGGCTAAATTCCTCTTTGGAATGTTATCAAGAGATTATGGGTTGTCAAAAAGATTACAAAGTCCAAACCCTTGAAGAACGAAAGGCCTTGCAAAACCGGACAGTTGCAATATGCTGTAAAAGTGTGGATGGCCATTTACCTTTCAGATAGTCTGATTAGCTTACGCTGATGCTTTTTCCTTAGATTGGGACTCTAGAAGCGACTTATTCAGGTCTAAATGAGTCATCATGTTTAATTCAATTATTATTGAACTGTACGTTTGGAGGTTCAAGTTCAAGATAAGGGGAGTCTAGTTCAGTAGACAGTGTACGATCTCTATAAAACCAAAGAGTAATGGTTGAAGTTACCTATTCAGAACATTGTATTTGGCTTACTGTGTGACAGTCTGTCAAAGCAGAGACTCGGAAACAAGATACGATTACGGTGTCAATATTTATCGAGTAGGCTTCAATGTTTAAGGCGTTTCTTCAACTCATTTGAACCCAACTTTGTTCTGCATACTGCTCCCGATTTGACATCTCAATCCTCCAACTCCATGCCCATGTAGAACCGAAATCCTTATTAATTTTGCAGGTGTATGGAGTTTTGCACTAAAGCTTGAACAGAACAGGATAGAACTTTGAGGTAGGTTAACAACATTGGTCTCATGGCATTTGGTGAACGCATTACCTGTTTAGAAAGAGATGTTATTTCAACAGAGTCTTGTCTTTGGGATGCTATGTGGGCAATAAGAAGAACAGAAGAAGAACTGCATTGGCCGCCTACTACCGTGCAATGTTTATTGACCTGTAATTGTCGGGACATGAACTGTGTGACGCCTGTTGAATTGCACTAGATCTCATTGATCAGAAGCATTGTCCATGACATGAAGTAACCGAAACTAATAGCTCCTGATAATTTCATCGGAGGCTTCATTCACCAAATGAGCAATTTATTCAATCATATTTGTTCAGTCAACGGTTCCATTTTGCTTCAGCTTTTTCTTTCACCAATGGAGTAAGCCAGGCTCTGGAACGGCATTTTGCATATAGTGTTCTTTAAGAGTGCTGTAATTAATCATATATTTGAGAATGTGTCGGGAACGCAAGTTTTATTGAACCATGCGAACTATGTGGAGGAAGGATACAGGAACCGTTTACTCTGCATGATGGGCCACCATATGCTAATGGAGATCTGCACATAGGCCATGCGCTGAACAAGATTCTGAAGGATATTGTTAATCGATATCAGGTATTTCATGTTGGCCTTCTCCTGTTTTACATTCTGAGCATGTTTCCTGTTCGAACAACGGGCAGTCATGGAATCTGCTCATCTGGTTTGTTCTGCCGAGTCAAGCTTCCGAGTTATCGCTCTGTTCAAGAGCATTATGTCCATTGTAATGCGAGCAACTCTCGCCTGAACTTTGCCGTCATCGGGAAAATTGCTCAGCATCATGATATCAATAGATTAGGTGTTCCTTTCCTTTGTTGTGTAACGAGGAAAACCTGAATAAGCTGAGCTAATTACACAGACTTTGTGCTCCATAACCTTTTCTCACTTTTGCAATTTGCCGGCGGAAACTTTTAATCAGAAACCGAAAACTTCACCAGAAACATTTATCAACAAATACCTTATTGCTTGTGTAATTTCTCACTCTTATAGTTATGTTTGCATTTTTAAGAATCTGAATTCCAACTTTTCCTTTGTTCCATGTGCACTGTGAAGTATTTCAGAGAAAGCTAACTCACACTTGTAAGTTAGCTATGCAACAGCTCTTGCAGGGTCGGAAAGTCGTCTATGTTCCAGGGTGGGATTGCCATGGCCTTCCAATTGAGCTGAAAGGTGTGAGGACAGTTATTTTTGCGGCTGTTGTCGCCTTTCCTTATGACTTTCAAGAATGGTCTCGCCTTGTTAGTTTAAGACTAAGTTACATGTCTCAGATTTTTGCAATCTGGAATACATGAGTGAAAGCCTTTTAACTTAATTGTCGAGAACTGTGCTGCAGTGCTTCAGTCCATGGACGCCGAAGCTCGAAAGAACCTTATTCCCATAAAGCTTCGGAAGAAGGCCGCCCAGTTTGCCCTAAAGACTGTGGACAACCAGCGAGCAGGGTTCAAGGTACACTCCACTCCAGTTAATTATGGCAATCAGCATCCAAATGGATTTCATATCTTTCCGGGCATTAGCTGTAGACGATGAGGTCCTCTTGCATGTTGGCAGACTTTCGCATTCACTTCTTGTGGTCGATCTGTTAGAAGGCATTGCTACAAGTAGCTTTATTGACTGCAGGTATCTGGCATTGTCCAGGAGTTGCATTTGCTGTGGACAATGCTGATTGATGTCCAACCCCTTCTTAATCTGGCTAATATTGCGTGTTGATGAACTGTGCATGCGATGCCATGTGCAGCGTTGGGGAGTATGGGGCGATTGGGAAAATCCGTACATGACACTGTTGCCTGAATATGAAGCGGCACAGATTGGTGTGTTTGGAAAAATGGTTTTGAATGGTCACATCTATCGAGGGAAGAAGCCCGTCCACTGGAGTCCTTCCTCAGGGACTGCGCTTGCGGAAGCAGAGCTGGAGGTACACAGCAATTGTTCCTTACAAAAACAGCAATTGCATTCTATTTCAGTTCAACAGACTTTAAGTCTGCATTGCTCTTGTTCTTCTGCATGACATTAGCGGGAGGGGATGGTGCCCTTTGAACATATGATGTTTTTCATTCCAAAAAAAACCAGATCAGTGCAGGTTGCCAGCCATCCATGGTGATTAAAAGTCTACGTTTTTGGGGAGGTTGTTCAGTATCCAGAGCAGCATATTTCCCGCAGTATTTATGTTGCATTTAAGGTGACGGAACTCCCTGAGACATTTCCTGAGGAGCTGAAGCCTCTAATCTCCCATTTGGGATTGGCCATCTGGACAACGACACCTTGGACAATGCCAGGAAATGCAGGTGGGAGTGGCAGCTTTTGTGAGGTTACAGTCAGTAGAAGCTCAAGAATGCTGTAATGAAACAAAGGGTGGGACGAGACCCATTCCACTGAAAATTCAAGAACTGCAACTCGCACCTGCTATATTTTTGACTTCTAAAACAATTCGTTTTAGGGCTATCCGGTTACTTATGTTTGAACTGCAGTATACAATGTACTCTTTTGGCCGAAATGGTGATTTGAATTGGTTGTGTTTACTGGATATCTTTCCAAGTTGAAGGAATGAATTCAACTTGATTGTGCGACGATTTCTCGAACGCAGTTGAGATCCCACATTAGCTTATCATTAAGCAACCAGTTAGATTCTGTTGTCCCTATTCTCAAGCCATCCCGCACACTTTGCTTTTGTCTTGCAGCTGTCGCCGTGAATGACAAGCTCACGTATGCAGTAGTGGAGTTAGGACTCGCACCAAATGAAGATAATGTGGAAGTACAAGAGGCGAAGTTTGGAAAGGGACAACGGAATGTTGGACGTGCTCTGACGAGCCAAAGTGTTCAGTATTTGGTGGTGGCGGCAGATCTTGTGCCCACCTTGGAGACAAAGTTTGGGCGAGCACTGGAGGTGAAGGGAACATTCATGGGCTCACAGCTAGAGCATGCAAAGTGAGGCATCACTACCACTTCTGACTATCAAATTCTTCCTCCTAGGACCACTTTGCGTTGCTCTTGTTGACAATGAGGCACTTCTTTTGCCTGACACAATGAAGGTGATGGCTTAGTCTCCTTCTGTTCTGCTGCCTCTGCATGCTCCATTCCTCTCGGTTCTGTCCATTTAAACCAAGTGATGCAAAAAAGTAGTGCAAAAACGTTCCCCCGTCCATCAGAATGAGTGGATAAAGACCTGGTGGAAGCTGAGGTCGAGTTCCACCAATGCCTCATCCTGGGAAAAGGGCATCTCACCCACATGTCATTTCTTCCCCTCCGAATTCTCTTTTACTACTGAACAGTGCAAATAAAAGATTGTTGCACTGAGTAAGGAAGTCTTTGATTTTGGGGGAGCAGGTATGTCCATCCATTGGAAGGGCGTGAGAGCCCGGTAGTCGTAGGAGGTGACTATATCACAACAGAGTCAGGAACTGGCCTCGTTCACACTGCACCCGGTCACGGGCAGGAGGACTACCTCACAGGCCTTAAGTATGGGCTGCCTCTTCTCTCTCCAGTCGACAATGATGGAAACTTCACTGAAGAAGCAGGAGAATTTGCAGGGCAAAATGTTTTAGGCGAAGGCAATATAGCTGTTATCAAAGCACTGGACGAGCGAGCGGCGCTCCTATTGGAGGAGGCCTATGGTGAGACTGCTTTTCCACTCATCAAGGTGGAATCAGTTTAGGTGGAGGGTAAAAACTTGCGATCTTTGAGGCAATTTATTCTGCGAACTGCGTCCAGAGAGTTTCATACACCAGTCGAACAGTTCAGCTTAGGTTGAAGGTTCTAAAGAGGGTGTCGAAGCTTTCTCCATGTTTGCCACAAAGGTGAGTGTGTTGCATTTTGAAGGAATGGTTGCCAGCACGACCTATCGTTTTCTTTTTCGAATTTCATTTTAACAAGCATTTTTTTATGAACTGTGATGTAATATGTGTTTTCATATCTTTTCGAAAGAAAATTTATGAAACATACAGCGATTCTAACTGTTGTCCACAACTGTGCAATCACACAACAGCACATAAATACCCTTACGATTGGCGAACCAAGAAGCCAACCATTTTCCGTGCTACAGAACAGTGGTTCGCTTCTGTGGAGGGCTTCAGGAAGGAGGCATTAGAAGCCATCTCTCAAGTGCAGTGGTTACCCCCTCAGGTCTGCCCTTGCACACCCACTGTTGGCTGTGGAGGAGAGTTCTCGCCAGTACAGAACCTGCTTTTGACATCAGAACCGACTCTTGTTTTCTGCAGTCCATCATTGCAATTGGATAGTGTCAAACTTCTTGTGGCAAAGTCCTTGAAATCAGCTGTTTCTAAGCGGAAGGGTTTGCTATGATTTATACAGGGAGAGAAGCGCATCACTTCCATGACTGTGGGACGGTCAGACTGGTGTATATCCCGGCAGAGAACATGGGGAGTGCCAATTCCTGTGTTCTATCATAAGGAGACAGGCGAGCCGCTTATGAATGCAGAGACTATGCAACATATTCAATGTATGGCTTTCCTTGTTACTGTAGCCAACTCATTGTTTGTGTTATCTTCGGAGGATTTCAGCTGCCCACTGCATGGAGGAGTAGGGATCAGATGCTTGCATGTGTTTTTTCTCAGTTGGTCCCATCGCATAGGAAGTCGGCTTTATTGGATAGCTTTGTACGTGAAGTTTAGTAGATGTACACACTATCTCAATAAGTTCTCTAAAGATTGGGAGTCCTGGCAAAGAAGCACAGGACAGCCGCACTTGAACCTTGTACACAAAAGATTATAAATTGTTATTTGAACCAGATTTTGGTTTTTTCCAAACTGGATGGCGATGTGCAGCCATCATTCGTGAGAAGGGCACTGATGCATGGTTCCAACTGTCGGAGGAGGACTTGCTGCCAGAATCATATCGCAGCAGTGCACATCTTTACCGAAAGGGGATGGACACCATGGACGTATGGTTCGATTCAGGTATCGCCCACATCATTACTTAGCTCTTTGCATCTATGCGGAGAGGAGGTGGGACCATGGCCTTTGAAACGAGACCTGCGATGCAATGCTCTTGGAGCTCAGATTTAATCCACATCGTTTTATTTTGTTCTTTGACTCTAGGGGTTTTGAACTCGCCCTGAGACCGTCTATGTTTTGTTGTGAGTGCAGGTTGTTCTTGGGCTGCTGTCGTAGAACAGAGAGAGGGTCTGCGATGGCCTGCAGACTTATACCTTGAAGGCAGTGATCAGCATCGTGGCTGGTTTCAGAGCTCACTCCTAACAAGCGTGGCTGCGGCAGGTACATTGTTGATGTTTACTGCGTGAAGAATGTTACTCTGTGTTAGAGAGAGGATAAGGAACATGAGCTGGTAGGGGTGTGCTTTGGGGGCAGGCAGGGCCCCATACAAACAGGTGCTCACACATGGTTTTGTGCTCGACGAAAAGGGTTTCAAGATGAGCAAGTCGCTGGGAAATGTCGTTGATCCACGGCTCATTATTGACGGCGGAAAGAATCAGAAGGTATGCGTCAATGACTTCTGGAGGATAAGGATAGCCAAATTCACGGGTGAAAGAGAGAGCCTGCTCAGTCATACAGCAGGCGCATTGCCTTTTCAGAAAGTTTGTACACGTACAGACTATCTTTTTTGTGCTGAGGCATGGGAACTTTTTCCTGAAATGTCTGTGAGCTCCTTCCCTTTTTTTTTTTTTTTTTTTATGGCAGGAAGAGCCGGCCTTTGGGGCGGATGTGCTCCGCTTGTGGGTCTCCAGCGTTGACTACACGGGAGATGTGCTCATTGGCCCTCAAATCGTCCGTCAGATGGCAGACGTTTACCGCAAACTACGTGGCACTTTGCGCTTTATTCTTGGCAACATTCATGACTGGGAGGTAGGATCATTCAGGGCTATTACTTGGAGGAACATGCAGAAAGGAGGGATGTCCACTGTCATGATGTTGAGACTCAGCGAAAGGAGCACGGGAGGTAACCCATCTTGGTGGGGAGGAGAGGGATTTTGTGTGGGAGCAGCCACAGAAGTCGACAATAGCCTACGAGGAGCTGCCGGCTGTTGATAAGTACGTCCTATGGCGGTTAGCAACAGTCATGGACGAAGTTAAGGAGAGTTATGACAACTATCAGTTCTACCGCTTCTTCCAGGTCCGACTTCGTTCTTACCTTTACCAGCTTGCCATCGTTCAAACTTCTACATTCTCATCTTCCTTGATGTTAATGTTCGTGTTTCCAGTGTTCAGTTCAGTCAGACAATGAGATGGTAGTAAACGCGGAGAATGTTCATTTCAGGCATGCCGTTCTGATCATGTTGCCGCCCTTTTGGAACCTTTGCTTTCACCTGCCAGTTCGTACCGGACATTTGAATATGTTCCGTAAAAGACTTCTGTTTACATTCTTTGTTGTTTGGACGTGTGAGCAGCTCATTCAGCGGTTTGTGGTGGTGGAGCTTTCCAATTTCTATTTTGACATCTGCAAAGATCGTCTCTATGTAGGGTGAGCTCAGACTTATCTATTCCACCTATCCATTCCAAATTCCATGAACACTAGGGAGGGGAGGAGCGGGGAGGGAGGGAGGGGGGCAAGAGAGGGGGAGACGGAGGGGAGGTGGGAAGGGAGGGAGGGAGGGAAAGGGGGAGGGAGGGGGAAGGAAGGGAGGGAGGGTGGAAGGGAGGGAGGGAGGGGGAAGGGACGGGGAATCTATATAAAATATTGGAGTTTTATTGATAGAAAATATGCCTGCCATTTTGAGGAGGAATTCGTAATAGTCAGAAATCACTCGTTGTTGGTCTCCTCGCATTGTGCTCCTCAACGAGTCTTTTAGAAAGAAATTGACAGCTACCTATTGTAGGGCGTACCTGTCTGGGTATTATATCCTTGTCTGAAGGCAACCTTTCACTTTGCTCTCGCATCTCGCCCCTCTTTACATATCACAGGGTGTTGTCCTTCATCTGATTCAGTTTAGCCTGACCTCCCTGCATCCGTTTGGTTTCCTTGTTTATACCGAACCCCTCTATGTCTACAAACCTCATTCTGCTCTTTTCCCTTTGTTGGAGAAACGTTTCAGTGGCACCGACAGCTTCACGAGACAGGCCTGCCAGTCAGTCCTCGCCTCCCACATCCTCTGCCTGCTGGGAGCAATAGCGCCGGTGTTGCCCCACATGGCTGAAGATGCATGGCAGACTTTGCCCTTCAAAGTGTCCTCCCTTCACGGAGTCCCGGCAGTCTCTGTGTTCGAAGCGCTGTGGCCCAAAGTGGACCCTCAATGGCGTTCCTTCCCAGCAGAGGAGGCTCAATTTTGGAGCATCACTTTGCAGGTGAGGGAACAACAGCCGCAACATAGTGAGACGCTCATGGTGGAGTTCGCACAGTCTGAAACGTTTGCAGTCATTTTATCAGTACTTGGGGAAATGGAGTTGTCCGGACATATCAGAAAACTACCTCTTTGATTGTTCCCTTCTCTATTCAATTCTCTCCGTTAACTGATGATTTGCGTATTGGGATGTTCCTGACTCGTGCCAGGTCCGTAGCGAGGCGAATAAGGTCTTGGAACAAGCCCGAGTAGGTCGGCTCATTGGCGCGAACATGGAGGCCAAGGCCTATGTGTACATTTCTGACGCATCCCTCACAGAACGATTTGCAGCCATGGCTGGCGGCATTGGCGATGGAGTAGATCGCTTGCGCAGCATTCTGCTCACTTCTCAGGTGGGTGCTTCGGAAGGACCCCTGCCATTATCCTTCCAAGGGGACGCAAATGCCATTTTGCTTCGCTGAGAGGTCTCTATGTCATGTTCTGAATGACCTCCCTTTCCCCGTTAGGGTGCATGTTTGTCCTCCTTTCGTGTGGACCGGATTATCGCTACACAAGGCATGGCTGGGAACAGAGTCATATAGGCGTTGGGATGAGATTTCATTCTTAGAAAACCCATCTCATGTGTGCTTCTCTTGTCCTCCATAGCCAGGTAGATCGTCACTGATCATCACACTCCCTGCTGTGCTCTGCCAGGTGGAAGTTCTCACCTCTCTGGAGGAGGCACAGGCTCTTGGGCTTCAGTACACGGGCACTGCCACTCTCGAAGGAATAGGGGAGTTATGGGTCGGTGTAGCCCGCGCTGACGGAGCCAAATGTGAACGGTGCTGGAACTACTCGCCAAGGGTGGGCTCATTTGAGGACCACCCTTCCCTCTGTGAGAGATGTCACCCCATCGTTTTGCAGATTGCTCCCAAAGCGCCAGTAGCAGTGTAGTTGTCGGAGTAGGTTTCAAAGCAGAGCTCACTTGAGGGTGAAGGCATGGCTAGGATTCCAGCGGCTTGTAGAAAAGAAACAGGTAAGTGGATCTACAACATTCGAACAAGCATTTTGGTTATTGCAGTCGCAAGGCTATGTTTATGGTATGGTTTCAAAAAGGGAATTCCAGAATCACGTCTTTTGTGAAGGTCATGTCGCTTGCAGCCATAAGAAGGTTTGCATGCTGCGGCACATGGTGGCATGTTGGCATGTTTGAGTCATGATGCGCATAGGTGTGGCAAGGCTGACCAATTCCAGTCGCCCTGTACAGCCCTCAATCCACGAGTCAGTGTCTCTCACTTCCTATTTCTCTTCCCTCCTCTCCCTCTCCCTACCCAATCCAAGATTCGCGAATGCCTCCAGGAAATCCAACATGCTTTAATACAGTGCGGGCGTGAAGCTTCAGAGATACCTGGCCGTGAGTATGCAGAAAAAAAAAGCATACTTTCAGGTTACAATGAGGCCTACAGCATCTCAATTCTCCTTTGAAAGACTACTTTTCGACACGTACAAAGCAATCTGCTGCTGGTCATATAACCAACAAAAAGACCAGTCGGTGCCATCCTCACCACCCCATTGCGGTGCATGTCCTGCTCAAAGCTTTAGCTCGCACCTCGAGTACCTTCGCTGCTTTCATCTGATAGGAAGTACAGAGGAGAAGGAAGTGGCATAGAACAGAGCAGTCCCATAGAACAGAACTGCGGCTTTGAGAGAACTGTGGCAATTGCAGTTACACGCGCTACGGGACTGGAACAGCGCGCGTTAGGGATCATGGAACTGTTCTTCAGAGCTCACCAATATATCCATTTTGGACAATACGATATGGCATGTAGCGATATTCAATATATCGCGATATTGCGATATTTCAAACGGAGCCTGTTTCCCTCCGAACCCCAAAGCAAACTTTCCCGCGCTCTGTTACTCTCACTCTCGCTCTCTCCCTCTCCCTCTCCCTCCCTCATTTCTCCTATCTCCTCTCTACCGTCGTCATCCCTCCTCGTCTCCCTCCCGTCTAACACCCCTTGGCGCCCCTCTGAGCAGCAATGGGCACAGACATATCCACAGGGGAGCCTGCTCCCATGGTGAACGGGATGCTGATGAAACGATACGTCGGCAAAAAGGTGCGCTGTGTGGTCAAGGTGGTCGAGAGGGGCGATTTGGAGATTGTGGCACAGACGTCAGACGGGCAGATGATCCGAGTGATACCTCTCTCCAAGGGCGCGTATTTATCTCCATTTGTTGAGGTGATAGGGGTGGTGGATGGGAGCGGAGCTGCAATCAGGGAGCAGGTGGCAGTGGATTTTGGTACCAATTTTGGTGAGGAGCAGTCCTTTCCCTCTATTCTTTGAAGCATGCGGAAACCAGAGGCTTTGCACATAGACTTTGCAACTTCCTCCTTGTTTTTGTCAGCAGTTCTTATTGTTAGCCTTCCTTGTCGAGCTTTGCGTCAGTTAAATTCGCTCTCTCTTCTCCTCTTTTCGTTTTTTTCATGCATGTATGTAGTTTTTCCTAACTGAGCCATTATTTCATTGTCTAATCAGCCAGGTTGAGTGTCCCTAATAAAAAAGTTCCAGTGGATGACACTTTTAAATCATCCTGCTTTGCAGATTTGGCCGCCTATGATAGGTTATGTCTGCTAGCCAACAATGAAGCTCGGTCCCTCTTCATGTGAGCTCTTATTGCTCCTCCCATCAGGATTTGGAGACAATCGTGCCCACCCCTCTTGACTTCTATCTAGACAGTTGAGTCCCAAGTTTCACATCTTGGAGCATCGAGTCTCATCGGTTTTGTAATCTATAAGGTCAGTAGTTTCCTCCAACTGGAAGGACAAGTTTGCGGATTGTAGTGCTACCATGGTTGCAGCAAGGCTATAAGGAGATACATGAGAGAGTAGGTCCACACAATCAAGAAATGCTCGTTAGCATCTGATTGTACATATGAGTTTGAATGTTTCGCTTCTGCGATTTTGCCTCTAGTCGAACGAGTGACATTTGCAAGAGCGTGGTGCTGTAAATGGACCTATCACACAAAGTTTGTTTCATTTCGGTTTTATCTTCGCATCATCTCGACTGGTTGCAAAGAGTTGGTTTCATTTCAGCCGCCAAATTCTGAGGTATAACATGGAAGGCCTTTTGAAGCCTTGGCCAGACAGACTCACTTGATTTATGGGGCTCTTTGCTTTACCGGATTCCAAACAATTTTCCTATAGGATGATTCTCACTGCATTTGATCTCAAGTGAACAGATGGTTCTTTTATAAGGTATAACCTCAATTCATAACATAGTGTTACAAGCAGTGCTCCTTGAAACCAAGATCAAGACTTTTACGGACCTATGTTGGCTTCTATCCATAAGGGGTAACTCCTCCTAACCTGCATATGAGAGCGCCATGCGTTTCCTGCTCCGCTCTCTGCCCTGAATGGTCAACACTCCCTTCAGACTAACTCTTTGACTGTGCCTTTGCAAATGATCCATCTGCAAAGCAAGAGCGCCTCCCCCTACTACACAGGCCTTTTCACGACCGCCTTTTTCAAAAAGCGATGAATTCTGACTACAGTGATGTCTGAGAGTTGATGCTCTTCATGGCTTCGAGAGTCGTCATAAGGACGCCCCTCCCATGTTTCGTAGACATTCCTTCCTTCCACCACCTCCACCTCCATCACCACTCTCTACAGTTGGTTCAACCAGCCCTTTAGAGAAGCATGCTCTGAAAGAAGGTTGGAGGAGGACCTTGCAACGCGTGAGCCGAGGACCATGGCGCCCCTTTCAACCATGACGCCTATGAGAGCCTCCACCAAAGCCACCTCGCTGAGCGGCTTCATCAGACACAGATCAATGCCTGCCCTCTCCCCACTCAGCCAGAAGGAACTCGTCGTTTCTGAGTAGAGGCCGAGGATGGGAACTCGATCCAGAGCTTGAATCCTCTTTACTGTCTCATATCTGCAAGGTGAAGTCACCCGCATGAGAAGATCCCATCAGCCACATGTTACATGAAGTTTGAACATCGCGATATTTCCTGCCAGATTAAGGAATTCAACTGCAAACAAGTATAGACTACCCTCAGGGTGAGTGTCATGAGAATGCAGTCGCAATGGCGGCATGAGAACCTTACTAGAAACATTCATCACACGCTCCCCAAACTAAATGGGTTGCCTTATGTGAGATGCCACCATTTCTCCTCTTGGGGTAAAGGTTAATGTGGAACAAACCCGTCAACATCGAGGAGGTCCAAGTCCACTAAAAAGCACATGACGAGGTCCGACTCCTGAAGCCGCGCAAGAGCGTCTGAGCAGTCCTTCACGTGAATTGCAGCGTTCCTTTCAGCAGTAAGCAACGCTGCAACTTCAGACACCACTTTCCAGGTAGCAAGACTGCTGTCCAGAACCTGCAGTTGAAACAAAAAGGAGCATATAAGAAATTTGCTTGATCGAGAAATGAACCACGGCGCTCTCGGCCGCCTGCCTTAGATGACCTGATAAACAGGCATTTTTCACAGAGCAGAAGTTCAGAGCAAAACGAAAAAGTGTTTAGTACCAGCATTCGTTTCCCCCGCATGATGTCCACCAACGTTTGCAGCTGCTGCTTGTTGGTGGGGTTTGAAATTTGGGCTCTGGAGGGGCTCCCATTCAGCCCAAAAACCTCAGCTAGGCACGCTGCAAGCATCGTGCACCTAACCGGCTTCATCAAGGTACTCGTGAAGGGACCCCTCAAAAGCTGTGCCTTTTCCTCCTCGTCCAGACTGTCATTCCACATAAACAGAAGCATAATCATAAACATAGATCACCCACCATCCGCATCTCCCTTGAATGTTCAACGCTCTCAACCCAGCAGCTAAGGACACGGAGAAGGTCAGTCAATTCGGGTCAAACATATTCAAATCGATTGAATCAGCATAAGCCCTGGAGGAGAAAACCGCGAGATTGAAAAATGGACACTGCTGACGAGTATTTAACGACTCTTGTTTGGCTGAACAAACACTTGTTTGGCTCTTTTTTGTTCGTTTGCTTGTTCAGCACAAGCTGCAGTCAAAAAACTATCTCTCACCCGCAAGCCACGAGGATGAGTTTTGGAAGGAGACGCTCCCACTGTGCGATATTCCTGGTTTCGCATGCCCGAATAAGTAGATTACCGAGCTCAATGCCTGTACCCAGACCCCCTGCTTCTGCGTCCACAAGGACAACATCCCACCCAACTTTGATTTGACCACTATATGGCAGTTGCCCATTGTTTTCCAGCTTGCTACTGCTGTAGATAATGGACTCTTGTATCGCTACTGCCGCGCTAAATATGTTGTCGGAAAGCTCCACTTGAAGGCCAAGTTGGCGCAAGCAGGACGCCAACACCTGACATACGAGCAGTTATGCAGGTGGGTCAGGATGAATGCCATTAGAGCAGGTTCATATGGGGGACTCGCCTGACGCATATCATAAGCGACTCATCTGAGAACGACTAGTAAGGATACTTATCAAAAGAGAGAACCCCTTTGTAAAACGCAGCCAAAAAAAAAAAAGGCCACCTCAAGATGACAGTACAAAGCGCATGAGTTTTGCAGCTTGACATGTTACTGTTTTCTGTCTGAAAATGTGGATGTGAACAGAACCATGGTTTGTAAAACGATTTTGAAGAAGGATTGAGACATGAAGCATACCTGCTGCCGAACTTGTTGCCCATCTACGACAAGGGCCTTCTTGCCTTTCAGTTGAGCCAATCCCGGTGGCTGCAGTTGCATTGCTTCTAGTATTCTCTGTTGCTCTAAACTGCCAGGTGGTCTATCAAGCACATCCAACTTTATGTCAAATTTGAATGTAGTTCCTATTCTTGGTCGGCTCACAAAGTCGATGCTGCCTCCCATGAGATCTATCAACCTGCGCCCTCCATCAGTGAAAACATAAGTTCAAACGTAGGAAAGTTGTTTAATAATCAATTATATACTCTTCGCACTCTAGCAGACAATTATGGTTGCTTTTAATCCTGCTAAGCTTGAGCTGGTAGCAGTTCATTGCCTAATATCTCAACAAAAGCCTCAACCTGTGAACCCAAAAACCCGTCAACTGTTTGAAAAAAGTTATTAAGCTCTCAGCTATTTTTTAACACAGCCGTCCATTATGCACACAGCTTACCTCTGGGCAAGACTCAGACCCACTCCCACCCCAGTCCGACCCCGTTTTCTGCCAGTCTCCAACTGTGCGAATGGGAGATATATGCGGTCTTTTGCGTTCTCTGGAATACCAATTCCAGTATCCTCCACATTGAAATCTAGCTTCACCCTCCGCCGAACCGGAACTAAGCTACTGCCAACTGCTTCATGATCCATTTTCTCCTTCAATAACTGTCTCTTCTCATCAAATTGCACTGTTCGGCAAACTGCTTCCCAGCTGCAACTCGCATCTGCAGCTTCTCTCCCACTTAATGTATGAAATAGCCCTTCCCATCCTTGTCCTTTGTAGCTTGGAGGTATTGTTCCTGGAAGGTATTCTGCTGACTGGAAGGGGCTGGTTGGGGGGGACGGAGAGGGAGAGGCCGACATGCTAGTGGTATTGGAGGCCATGCTATCAAGACTACTACTAGAACCTGTTTTCTTAGTCGACCAACTGGGCCGTGGCTTCTCAGGACTTAGACGTACAGTGAGAAGCACATGGCCAAGGTCTGTAAATTTGAGGGCATTACCCACGATATTCACCAAAATCTGCAGGCAGGAAGGGTGGATCAGAATGAGACGGAACATCTTTGCTGAGTGGGAATACGCATGTTTTCCTACAACCTTGATTGGCACGCAATGGTTGGTTGACACGCAATGGTTGGTTGACCGATGAACGAGGCGTGCAGGAATCACGTGAATTACTATAAAAACCACGACCTCCAATGCTCAACATTCCCTCTATCACACATGCGAAAAGGGCAACTGAACAGCATTCGCGATGTTCAACTTTTTCGGCATCTCCTGCAGTATTTCCCAACAGTACTGTATACGTGGATGATGAAAGAACGACATGAAGGTAGATTGCTGCCCTAGTTAAAAAGATTTTTTGGGTTTAGAGCCACACCTGCCGAAGGCGAACCGGATCCCCGATAGCAAATGTGGGCACGGAGTCAAAGACGAGGGCAGCGAGTTCTACTCGTCCCTGTTTCTCTTGTGCCATGGGTGATAGCAAGCTGTCCCAAATGCCCAAATGACGATGTGAGTTCGTATAGATTCAGTTATAAGCAAACAAAGTAACTGCACTTTCTACGGTAGAACCTGGCGAGACTCCCTGTTTAATCCCACTTCTCTAAGTAAGTGTCAGATGATCTCCAATATCAATTGTCAGCCGAAAGGGACATATTTCCATAGAAAGTTATCTTGATGAGCCGATCGGTTATCTTGATGAGCCGATCGGTTATCAAAGCTTTTCCTGAATGCGAACGTAACACTAATCGAACTACATATGTTACCAACCACAACTTCTTGTGGTTCCTTTATCCCAGTCCCAAATTCATGATAATGCATGTATCTACATAGGCAGTCAAGCTGACACGAGCTGATCCAAAAATCACAATGTTTAGAATGTTCCTAAGGGAACTTACAGAGCCCCCAACTTTCATTCACATCTTCAGATTACATCAGCAAGACAAAATCCTCTACTGACCTTAGCACTTCGTCAATGAGTGAACGAAGGTTGAATGACATGCTCTCCAGCTCAAAATGTCCCGACTCTATCATGGCATAATCCAAGACATCGTTGATAAGATAAATGAGAATCCTTCCACTTGCTTCAGCTGTTCGTACATAGTCGAGTTGCACGGGGTCCAAGGGAGTTTTGAGAAGCAAATCCATCATTGCCAACATTTCTGCAGGGCAGCAACAGTGGTTTCAGCAAAGCATTTCCTGACTATTCAAGAGGAGGCTGGATTATGTGAGCATTGCCCACGAAAGTTGACAGCTGTATGTATGCAGGTTGGCTCTTCCGCATAGGACAGTTGGAGCATACCCCTCATGGGAGCGCGAACCTCTTGTGTCATTGCCGCCAGGAAAGTGGACTTTGCTGTATTGCCAGCTTCCGCAGCCTGCTTCAGCGAAGACATTCGAACAAAATCCTCCTTCATTTGGACAAACCGACGTATCGCCTCTATTAAAATCTGCAGTCAATCAGGAGTTGTGTATCACTGATCATAAAGGATCTGAAGTGTTGTAAAAACAGGCATGTACAGGAAGACGAGGTAATCCTTAAAACACTAGGCTAAGTTCAAAGACATTGAGAAAGAGCACAAAGGCAAACATGTTGACTTCACGTGTGTCATCAAACATCCATCAGAGGTATAGTTCCTGTCCACCTCTGCCTGCAATAACATTCTCAATTGATCTGTATTATTGTCTACTATTTTGTGGACAGCAGCAGGAGAAAATGAAGGTCTCACCTGCAAGAGGAGAAGGTAAATAGCCAAAGCTCCGAGCGCCATGATCAGTGCTATCGTTGGAAAATATTGTTCTTCTTTGTATCTGCACCGAACCTCGTGTATCCTTCCTTTATCACCAAGGTCAAGAGGTGTGACCAACCACTTTGGTGACTTAATATCATCGTCTTCAACATCTTCTCTGAACTTCCAATTGTCAGGAACGAAGGCTGAATACGAAGTCTTTGACAAGAGCAATTCCGGGGGCTTGATCTCTCTTTGCATCGGATTCAAAGAAGGCGGTTCATAGAGGGGGATAGGATGGCGAAAATCTGTGACATCATCCACTCGCATGATGACATCGAAAATTCGACCTTGCTGCAGATCTCTGCAATCCAGCTACATGGGAAATGTTAGTTAAGGCCCTACAAAAACGAAGCGCAATGTAGAACACAGAACAGAACGAAAGCTCTATGATAAGTGGCTATACACTTCCCATGCAGCTTCGGCGGTCGCCAGCCTACGGCCCATCGGTTAGCCAGCCAACCTACTTGGTGACAGAAGGAAGATACGGACTTCAAAGATTACATGACTGTATCCACATCTCCTTTTCTGTTTACTTTTTTTGTTCATGTCCTGAAATGCATGGCTAATTGCTAGTATAATGGTAGTGCTCTCCATGGTCCTTCTTCATTGAAGCATAAAAACCATCTCCTCTAGCCGAGCAACCGAAATGTACTACGGATATGAACTCCCCCCTGGCTGAACATGATCACAACCTTAAGAACCTAAGACATACATATTCACGCAGTGGCTTGAAACTGAATGCACCATAGAACTCATGCCATCCAATAACATAGACAAGCTCTTTTGCTGCCAGTTGAGTCGGTTCTAAGAGCTCACGCCAAGACTCCTTCCACCATTGACTCGAAATCAATAGTTGCACCTGCACAACCTGTGGTAGCGCTCCTTTTCTCCTCAATGCTGGAGTTTGGTCCCATCTCCATCGGCCGATTCGGAAAGGCAACACCTACACCCATCTTCTGATCCTGTTCACCCACCATGGAAAAGCTTGACAATCAGCCAATCTGGTTAATCCGAGAATACTAAGGAAAAGTGGGAGGACCCACACGAGAAGATACAGTTGAAGCTTGTCAAAGAAGCCTCCTGACTATTCGAGCACAACTTCATAGATATTGTGTTCTGAGGTACGAAGGAGGCAACCTCACGTTGTCCAAAAGTGGTCACGTAGCGATCTAAGAGAGACTGTGTTCGACCCTGCGCACAAACTTTAGGGTACCCTAAAAACCCTAAAAGCCCAGCCTATGGTTGTATGATGTACAATTCTCCGATCACAAAACTGGCATCTCCAAACATACATGGTTTGACCAGACAAGGGAAATCTCGTGGAGATGTGTGAGCATCAATGCATAAAAACAAGAAAACACAATGATTAAAAAATATATTCCTCAAAATTTAACACAATGCTGCATCAAACCCAGTCCTCCAATAAAGCGCAATAGCTCAGGTAATAGACAACTTGTAAACAAACGATTAGGCTTCGTTCTAAAACCCTTCGTGTGATCGTTTCCGAAAGATGACTAGCTGACAATTGGTTACTTTGGCAGAACTAATGTGCCAGTCAGTGCTAATATTGTCCCCAGGACACGGCAAGTGGCAGTTCGTCCATTCGGGGAATGTATTCAAAATTTTTGGCGTGTGCTGTGGAGAAGGTCCTTCTCTAGAATTCCCTTTAATGACATGACGTTCCAAAGTGGACGATCTCAATGGCATCAGCCAGTTGAGCATGCTATTTGTGTCATGAAAGACCTCGCCCATATACTCATACCAATGCCAAGGAGTCGAAATGGTACAAACGGATAAATAAATTCCTAACCTCTAAGGCCACCCAAGAATAAGCTTACCATACATCAGAAGCTGTTTTCCCGCAGCAGCTTTCATAGAAAAATCACCTGCAGTTTCTTACCGCCATAGTCATGTCCTCTCGAGACACACTTCTGCATGTTATCGAGGTCGACAGGGCCTACTTTATTGACAAAGTAACCAAATCCAATTCGGCGGGCCGGGTCTCTAACTTTCACTGACCCCCTGGAAAACATGCAGCTAGGATGCATAGCTGGGAGAGTCCGACTGACCTTAGATGCCACCAACACGTAGGGTGGAGAAACCACTAGGCCATCCGCCTCTTTAGCTCGCTCCCAAAGTATCACATGCTGGTCCGATATTGAAGATAGATCTACTCCTTGCAAGTAGGTCAGGTTGGAGCCGTGCGTCTTAACAATGTAGTCTGGTCTAGGAGGACTGGGTTTCTGTAGGAAGCAATCATAATGGCAACTGAGAGGAGGTCAGCTGCTGAACATAAGAAAACGAAAGTTTGTCGATGAGCATTGATCCATCACAGACAATCAAGGCCACATGGGAGCAGAGATTCAGTAACAAAGTCAGACCCGTGTATGCCAATCGATGATTGTCAATCCCATGCACTCCTCAAATTCTCGACGGAGATGATGGGGCACAAAGGCGCCGAAGCCCATTCGGAGAACCATGGGCCGTGCATGAAGAGTTTCTTCCAGATACTCCGCAACTGTTGCCTGCATAGAGATGCAGCAGTCCACCAGAAGTCGAGCCATTTTTACCAAGTTTGTTCTAATCCCCTGAGCATGTATGAACAGCACTCCTAACTGAGAAAATACCATTTTCTTTGACAGATAATGCTCCCTGTAGCTAAGCTGACGACAATTTCTCCCAAGAACTCCTTCAGACTTCACTCTCTACGACTGCTTAGATTCCTGAACAGCCTTCCTGTAGATCCTATACTGACCTCTTCCACTCGCGGCACAATGTGTAGTTGACAAGGAGGGGTTCCTGGAGCAAACACTGGAAATCGTGCAGGGGGGTTTTCGTAGGCACTGCGATTTAAAGTGACAATAAGTGCCTGCCACGCAACAGGCATGCCCGACACACACATCGACAGCACCGCTCACTGTCAGGAACATAGGTATCTCCCATTCCGTATACTTTGCACAAACTGCTGCTTGAACTTGTTGATCGATATGCCTACTGTGATTGAGATTATAATGCTGACACCTTTAGTACACGCTAGGATTGCAACACATGGTGCATCGAGCCCCTACTGCAAGCCGTCTTCAAGAAGCTATGGCCGTCCTGATAGAGCAAACAGTAAACAGTTCCTCATAAAGTGCGCTTATGAGACAGCAGGAGACCTCAACCTCCCTAAGGTCCTTAAGATGAGACAAGAATCACTATATAATGATAATTAGAGATTTAACACTAATGGCTAACATGCTACCTACACCGATCTCTCAAACACAATGCCCAACAAAATCTTCAATTTTAGCGTTAGCATGCAAGTGGAAACAGATAAAAGGGAACCTTCGGAAACCGAGAGTGCAGAATCGGGTCAGTGCAACTGCTACTTTGACTTGCTTTTTCTCGGTCAACAGCTACATACGTTGAAGCAAGCGTGTTGCTCCTTATGGAATACGGCCAACAAACCTAGAAGGCAAAGAACCAGGTTTCAGATACAGCAGGAGTCACATTCACCTGGAACGTCTGCACATGGTTAGTGTTTTTTTTGAACAGGCCCGCCATTATTCGAGTACGATCGGTGCAAATCGTCTCCAACTGCAAACGGAGGAAGACTTTCGTTAAGAGTCTCCAATGAGATAAGCACTCTTCAAGTGAAGCTAATGTGTAGCCTCGAGATATTATCCGCCGGCATGAAATGAAGCAAATAATCCCACATGAAAGAACAATGGTGGCAAAATCAATGCTTGTATCCCCTATTGCCATCTAGTGAGCCGCACCACTGCTTTTGGCATTGCAATGCAACTTCTGAGACGCATACGTAGGGCTTCATTTTGCCGTAGAGCCGAAGCCTACTAATATGCTCAAAATTAAAGCGATAGGCTGGCTTATAATATTTTGAGGAATGGAATAGTCACTGAAGATAACCGGCCTAGTCAACTTTTCATATTCTAGCGCTTCAATATACTTTCGTTTCTCATTGAGCTGCAGAGTTTTTCGAGGTTCATCTATATTCCTATGCATGAAGCTAGCAACGGAAATGCACAGCGAATAACCGCAATCTCAAGGACGTCCAGTCACACTGAGTGTGGTTGAATAACAACCTGCAGAACATGGTAAATCCCTAAAACAGGTGAAAAAAGTGGATTTTTACATGCAATCTCCTCTCTTCGCCGTAGCTGCTGCGGGCCCAAAGGAATACATGAACCGAGACTGCAAGTCCGAGCATGTAACAAAAGGGAAGGAACGTTTTCTGAAATGCAGCTCCTCTTAAAGCAATATTTCCATGCAGAAACCCCCCTTCAACGAAACTCTTGACACCGCCACGCTTCTTTTCCATGGTAGGCCCGCATCCATTCTTCGGCTGAAAGCCAATCTGTTTGGCAGGGAGGGGGCCAGTCACGCTGCTCCGAGGAGGCTCTTCACGGGAGAGAGCTTCAGCTAAACCCGCTGTGTGGCGTCTTTTCAGGGTAGGGCGGGAAGGAGGGGAGGCGGGCCGCCGCCAGGCTGCAGCCATGGCTCCCCAAAGCCTTGCCTTCGTCCTCCTCCCAGCGAGAGAGAGTGAGAGAGCGAGAGAGAGGGGCAGACTACTGCCTTCAACCTTTCAGAGCTTTTACGGGCAGCAAGAAAACATTCAATCCCAAATCATGATGACACGTCACGTTCATCCGCCAATTAGATCACGATTTTCGCTTCGGTCAGCTCAACAAACGGTCAGATCTTGCAAAAAGTTCACGCCCGCCCAAAAGAGTACGGCCCATTGTACGGCACTCGCAACAAAAACAAAACGACAAAAGTCGATAACCGCCGGCCCCCTTCGCGCCACGTGGCGCCATAGCAGCAGGTGATGCTTGAGGGCGCCACGTGGCAGCCGCTGGAGGCCGATCTTACAAGATGTACGGACGGCTTCGGTGCCCTCAGCGCACTTGCCTGTGGGCCCCACGCCACGCTCGCGCGCAGTCCCTTCACACGTGCGAACCGACAACTGGCTTTCAAAAAGTGCAAAGAGCAAAAAGCGCTGCAGGAAAAAGCCGCGCGCTTTCCCCACACGTGCACGTGGAGATCGCGGGCTGGGACACGTGGCGGCAGTGACGTGCGCCACCGACACCAGAACGCGGAGGTGCGCGCCACGTGGCCGCGCCGCGGTTAGGTCGCACGTGTGGAGAGTCCCTGATTGGCGCAGGCGGTGACACGTGGTGGAGAGATGGGAACCGTTGGCAGATGACATGGAAAGGACGGGTCCTTTTCCATCGAGTCGCTGTTCTCCAATGCCTGGTCACCACGTGTCCGAAGTGTTTAGGTGGCGCTTCTCCATTGGGCGATGACCAACTCTTGTTCGCTCGCACGGGGAAATCTCCAGGGCGTGTGGCGAGCAGGGGAGGGCAGGCAAGGGAGGGAACGGGAAGAGATCCCTTGGAGGAGACGCTTCCCTGCTGCTGCAGATTAGGGTTTGGAGGCGGCCCAAGGGTCAAGTGCCGGCCGACAAGAACTTCAAGGCGCAAAGGGTGCGCTGATAGCCGTTATCCTATTACAAGGAGGCGCGGTGGAGCTCGTGGCGCAAGGCTTCGCGGAGGATTTGTTTGCATGGTCGTATTATCAGAGAAAACTTGCGTTTCCTGAAGAGTGAAGTGTTTGTTGGCAGAAATCTGCAGCAAGGGCATGCTGCTTTAGACTGCATTACCTTTTGCGGAGAGCTTCATTGTACGCAGAGCGTTTCAGACGGAGAAGGGAAGCATATAGGATGCAAAAGGGGCCGACGACGGGGGGATATGGAGGTATGTCACCAAATGATCGTGAAGGAAGTCGACGAGTTGTCACGAGTGCTCAGAATGGACCGCTGCACAAGGCAGGGTCGCTGCAAAGTTTTCCAATGTCACCTCGTGCAACATCTGGACAGTCATCCAGCAACGAACGGAAATCAAGGCGAATGTTACTGGAATGGCGCTCCTGGAAGATTATGCTTATATTACTCTGGCATTTTACAGGCATCGTTCTTTCTTTCAGTGTATTTAATGCTTCCTGGAAAAAATTTCAGCAGCCAAGACAGGCACAGGTTTGCGTCCATCCCTTTCATGTCTTCCGAAACATTCTGCCCCCGTGCGCCACATCTCAATGTGAAAATATGCAGCTAATTTGTTAGTGCAATTCTCTACAACCCCCATCTGGACGCCTTAGGTTGGCACCAAGGAAACTGCGTTTTCCTATAGAATGCATTAACGAAGTGTGGAATCATGTTGGACTAAATTTGCGTCAAGAGCCCTCAAGGATTTCATGCTGACGATTGCTCACGGTTTTCATGCTAGCAACCCTGACTTTTTGTACTTTTGCAAGTGGAATTTTTTTCTGCAAAAGCAATCATTGTGTCGCGTTGTATACTTGGACACATTCCAGGCCAACTTTATACTGTCATAATAGTTGCTCTCACAGAGATCAATTTTGTCGGATTCAATAACCTACATGCTGGAATAAAGGTTGCCTACGTAAACCGGAAGATCATTATTATCAGTAATTTTTCAAAATGTAGCTGCATCAATAGAGAATAACTAGACGCTTGTGCGCCTGAAAAATGAGTTTTCTGTTTTCATGACCTCTTCCAATACTCAGAATCTCGATCGTTACGTATGCAATCGTTGTGCCAGTTGTTTGATCATTTCCATTATTGTGGATCTTAATGCCATTTGTCAGAGCAAACGGTGTTTTAACCAGAAATAAATCAACAGTAGATTGCATTTGAACGTTGTTTTCGTGATAACTGCTGAGATTGCAAAGCAGGTTACACGGTTTAAATAAGGGATCCAAAGAAAGACTTTGAGTCAGAAGTGCAAAGCTTGCTGGTGATTCTCGAATTATTCCAATGCTTCCGGCAAGTATGGCGTCAAATACTTGAGAGTCTTTCCTTTAGTCAATGAAGTAGACATCTTGTCGAATAGTTTCCCGATTTTTCGCATGTTTACTGAATGTATAACATGTAAAAATAGAGAGGAGACTGATTCTGTGTTCACTATGATATCAAGTCTGAGGAAGAAGCATCGTATTTAGGGAACAGGCGAAAAGCTGTAACCATGAACGGAATAACAAACTGTACACGCAGGGTCTCTCAGATGATTACATTATGCACCCTTGATAGAGCACCTCCTCAGTAGAGAGGGCCACCTCCTTCATTTCAACTTTTTTCTGGTCACTTGCATGGGACGGGCGATGAACTGAAGCCCTAGAAAGTTGCTGCAATGATTCAGTGACACGCTTGTTTCCTTCTTTATCTGCTTTTCACATCAATGAATGATGATCTGACATGGTATTGATATCACGCTGATTTTAATTTGTTTGCTTTACCAGTTGATGATGATGTGCTCAGATCGGGGGCGAATAATCAATGGCATGTTTTTGTCGAACGCAAACCACGTTAAGTCAATCAAGGTAACTCCCCTCGACTGCTTGGGTTTTCTTTAGTTACGATGGAGAACGGCATCTTTAATCAAGTAATGAACGTGACGAAGTTGGTTTGGCATCTTGCTTATTTTGGACGGTATCAAATCAATCAGAGAGAAAACATATTTCAGAGAAGCCACCTTACACATGCCAATTGCAAACAATCTCATGCCTGCCGGAGAGTCTCGGCAGTTTTGGTGCCCCACTATGATGATTCGGCAAGGACTGGATTGCAGGCATTTTTTGCAACTGTGAATAGGACAAACTATGAATATCCCCCGCTTCAGCCGCTCACATTCGGAGACAATCTACCAGTATGTGACGGCACATATATTCCTCGAATCGACCAGGTATGGTCGATCTAATGCTGTCGTCTTCATTGCGAATGTTCAGGAAAGTTGGTTAAAATTCCGTATAGCACTGCAAAGCCTAGCCGGTTTTGTGGGTTTAACACGTCTATCCTTAACATGGGTTGGAGGAAATCGGGCTTCTTGACACATGTTGGAATTAGTGTGCGTCAATAAATCCGCACTGCTTAGTTTAAGCCAGATGTTAGTTGGAAACATTCTAATTTTAGGATGCTTCGCCAATGACAGAACGTAGTAGATGAGCATTTATTGGCGACGGCCTTTGCACGGCCATTGGTGGATCGAATCGCGTATTGCGTGAGAATACCTCACGCTTTTCGGAGCAAATTTGAGGAGTGCACTGGCCAGGAGATTATTGACTGGCATTCTCGAGTGCGTTTTCCATCATGCTACTTTTTTTTCTTTACAGTTATTTGGAGTGCGATGAATGCATACATTTCCAACAAATTTCGTTTGTAATAAGAGTAGTCAGAATTTTTGCTGGCAGATGCTTGCACCAACTTCATACAGCTGGCAAACGTTTCTTGTTTTCGTACTCCTCGAGGGAGAAAGACTATACCCGAAGTCAATCTTAGCTGGATTGTTCAACCTTGTTGCAGGTACGACGATGTGATATGCGAGAGTATGTTGTAAAGACGCATTGTCCAAATGTGTCTTATCTGAACCAAATGGATGTCCTATCCATATCCGACTTTCACATACAGATGCTAGAAAGGGCTAAGGTAGCTGACGGAACAGGACCAACACTCTCTCCCCCGTTTCCTCTTGTTGCGATTGATGTGAGTTTTACTTCACCATCATTCCTCACCACAACGCAGCCTATCCTTTTGTACCGTAGGCCGTACCTCGTGCCATTTCTCCACGATAATGACATGAATGCCACTGATGACGGCGACCTCACGCAGACTGGACTGACTAACTAAACTTTCATTTCTTTGTCGCAGAGAGTGGGCCTGGGTATGGCGTTTCCAATCAGACCTGCTGCTCTTGGGCCCAGTGCCACTGCTGATGAGAGGGCGGATGCGACGACTGGTTATCTAGTAGCGACTGTCGATTTCGAAACCTCAGTGGAAGAAGTGGTCAAGTGCGGCTTCTTCCCTGCATTGCGTGCACCTGCTGATGGCGTCACTGATGACGAGTAAAATTGAACAAGGGCTTCTCAATTGTTTGTAGGTGAAGGTCAAGCGACTTTAATTCTGCTTGGCATTTGACTAAAGCTTTCCTTGTCGATGGGTTTCAGCAACTTACTCAAATGCTCAGACGATATGGAACGACTTGTTATGCGGCTGGATGATGTAACGGATCCAAATCAGCCAATCCCCTTATACGAGCCTGATGATGGAACAAGGATCGAACAGAAATATGTTCCTCCACCTGAACTTATTGCTTCACAAGAGTCAAATTTGAAAACAATAGCTTGGGCAAAGGTTGATAAAGATGTCCTTGATTCCCCCGAATGGTTTGTGTACAAACTGGACTTTGGTGATCCGGAGCGGGTGCACGAGTTGCGATGCCGCTATGAATGGGAGATAATGTTCCCTCAAATGGCGGTCGTTCCTGCAGTGGGCACGCTGCTGATCTGGTGGCTTTTGTTACAGGTGAGCTTCTAGGAAGGATTTTAGGTTCCTTTATCTCAATCATAGCCTCTTGATAGACTACTGGTGGGTGGCCTTCTTTCACTCGCGAAGATCGGTTGTTTATGCAAAACTCAGCTTTTTTTCGTTTTCTCAGCCTAAATGTGAATCTAGAGGAAGGCTTCATTCACGTTAGGATGTTTGGCTGTAACGTGGCTGATGTTTTGCAAAAGGACTTAATTTTAAAAGTTTTATGCCTTTCCTCGGGGAATAGATCATTTGGGGTGCTATACAACGATTTGAGCATATGAAGAGGGACTTCATTCGAATGGCCACACTTAAGCAAGCAGCTGAGGCTGGGAATGTGGCAAAGTCGGCATTTTTAGCAACCATGACGCATGAGATCCGCACGCCAATGAATGGTATGCAATGTCACTCGGAATCTCGTTTTCGTATTATGGTTGAATAGTACGACGTGCTTGATTTGAAGTTGCTCTTTTGCTTCTCATCCGTCTGCTTTTGAGTAAATGAAGGCACTCCGGAAGGTACTCCGGCCCAAGCTATACATGCATCGATTTTCTTCAGTTACTAGTCGGTTGAAGGTCATTACTGCACGTTATTCTTATGCTGCTTACCGCGATTCTGCAGGAATGATGGGAATGATCAACCTCTTGCTTAAAACTGCTTTGGACCCCCTTCAGTTAGACTATGTGAAAACAGCTGAGGCCAGCGGAAAAGCGCTCGTTCATCTAATCAACGATGTGCTGGATTTTTCAAAGATTGAGTCTGGCAATCTTGAGATGGAGAGCATGTCTTTCAATATTCGCAGCCTCGTTGACGAGGTCCTCAGGTAAGTTTGGAGTCCAAATTTTGGACTGCGAACGCGGAAGGAGTCATGTTGATTGCAACCTTTCCTTCTGGCTTGGAGCTGACATTGCTAACACAAGACTCTATGCATTTTTAGGCAGATAACATCTGATGATTAAAGAACTTGACTGTAACCTGCTTGGCAACAATATGACATCCTGGGAGTCTTGAAGTCTGTTGAGCTTAGCATGTGCTTTGCAACCATGGGTGTTATGAAGCCATCCTGACGCAGTCCTGGCTGCAGTGTACTGCTCCCTCAGGTGGAGGAGAAGAGGGGAAAGTTAGAAGTGGCTGCACTCGTTCACGAGTCAGTGCCAATGACGCTCATTGGAGACCCCGTGCGCCTTTCCCAGGTAGGCCTGTCGTTGGTTGCCTCAAATTCGAGTTGGGCAGATTTATCCCGAACGCGAACAAGGAGTGTAAAATGGACCCACTTAGAGAAAGAAGGCAAGAGGCCTTTAAGGGAAAATGTGTGCATTTTCTGTTGATCTAGAGTAATCTGCCTGAGAAAACGTCCCATGTTGACTATCTTCGTGCCCAGGTGCTCGTTAACTTGGTTGGGAATGCCCTTAAGTTCACGGAAACTGGACACGTCTTCATTACTGTGAGGCTGAACTATAAACCGGTCAAAGAGGGCTATAGGAAGACACCGAGATCACGTACTAGCTTCGAGAGTTTTTCATCTTCAAACCGCAGTACAACGCCTTCCCCTCCTCGGAGTCCGCTGAGGTCAGGCAACAGTTCAGACTCGCTCAATGAGCGTCCTGGCCCATTACCATGGGTCGCTTGGGAAGAAGGGGAGTTTCAAACGCTGAGTGGTCGCGAGACAGTTGATAAAAGCTGCAGCTGGGAAAGCATTTTGAAAGCTTTGGAGGAGGATGAGCGATACTTGGCGGAAAGAGCAGCCGTGGACACAGAAGGTTCGAAAGGGCTTGTACCCGTACGAAGACGAGTGAAACTAATCTTCCAGGTGGTTACTCGGCTTACTGTTGTTGTGTGAAATTTACCTTGCTGTGAGGTGTGTTAATAGCTTGCCAACTTGTTCACTTGCACGGAGACAAACACATTTGTGACTATTTACTTACGAGTCACCGCGCTCAGCCAATTGCCTCTCCTTTGGAGTGAACCTTTCCTCCTGCATTGCCGGATTGTCAGGTGGAGGACACCGGGATGGGTATCCCGTTGGCTTTGAGGGATCGCATATTTGAGCCATTTGCTAAGCTGGACAGGAGGAAGAAAGTCATCAAGAATTCAGGAACAGGAATCGGAATCTGTTTGTCCAAAAGGTACTACGTATGTGACGCTTGCATACTGACTTAGCGAATTTAGGAAACGCTGCAGCCCTTCGTGCTGATATCCAATGCAGCGCCTCACAGCTCGTCTGGGTGGAATTTGTATTATTCTCAATGCGAAGTTTTTTAGTGATAGTGTTCTTGAAATCGTAACTTATTGCAGACCATTTGGTTCCTGTGCTTGAAGGTTGATCAACCTCATGGATGGAAACATCGACTTTGTAAGCAAGGTAGGAGTGGGCACTACCTTCACGTTTGATCTGAAACTGGACTTATTGGAAAAGACAAACAACAGCACTATGATGAGCCCTCGGCGCTGGGCATGGGAACCTGTTGGGCTGAGCAAACTACGAGAAAAACGGGCCTTGGTGGTGGATGGACGCCAAATCAGGCAACAGGTATGTTTGAGCTTTAATTTTCTTCGATTGTTAGCTAATTTCTTTTCATTCAGTGCATTCCAAACTGTCCAATTCATTTACACCCCCTAGTTCATTGCTTGGTCCAGGTATTAGCGACCTACCTACGCCGCTTGGGAATAACAGTCGAACTTGCAGACAACATCTATAGCGCTGCGTTGGCCATTCAGGAATGTGCTCTCCAACGTCTGCAACCTAGTGAAGGGCATGGGGATCCATTTTCACTTATAACGGACAAGGAGTCACCAGATCAATCAAGTGATGGATGGGATGTAGTGCTGGTGGATGCTGAACCGGGAGGACCCGACAGTGGTCTAGAACTGGGAAGATTGCTCCTCAAATCAAAGGAAGTGCAGCAGGCTTTGCAGAAAAACGTTTGTCTGCCAAAGCTAGTCCTTGTAACGTGGAGGTAGGTGATCACTTTTCTTTGACACATAAGTAGAGCTTTCTTCTATTTTTTCTGTTCTTTCTTCTGTTCTTTTGCTTCTGTTCTGTTTGTTTTTTCTTCTGTTTTTTTTTTGGTTGACTTTAGGTTCCTTACCTACTTGGAGCCAATAGGGGGTCAAGGCTCGATTGTTGGCAGTGATGGTTTAGCAGAGTTTGGCAAAGGCTCGCTTGCAAGAGATGGATGGCTAGAACTGCAGGTGTATAATCTACAAACAGAGTCCCTATGGATAATTCTTGCAACTGTGGTAGAATTTCGACATGTGTGGTGGCAAGTCTCTTTCTGGGCTGCCTATGTAGTAGATCGATTCTGCTCGCATGCAGTAACTTCCCCGAATTGTTGCCTGGAGACTTGTGACCTTTTGAGGAGTATTGTGAACATATTTTGGTGCAGTTTGGATGAGCAGCAAAGAACGGAGGCGGAGCAGTTGGGGTTTTCTGGATGGCTGTTGAAACCAGTACGCTCCTCGGTACTGATATCGTGTCTGCAACAAGTTTTTGGCCTCTCCACCAGAAAACAAGTAGCTGGCCAGGCACCACTTGTATCAAAGGAGCTGCAAATGCTTGCTGAAGTCCTGAAAGAGAAGAGAATCCTTGTGAGTGGAACTACCGTGTCTTTGCTTCCCCTTTGTTTAAGCAGACCCTGTAGGAGACTTGAAATTTCTGTGACCGACATGCAGAAAAACAGCTGTGGGTTTCGCGGAATATCACAGTATTCCAACTGTCAGATCGCATGTTCTCCCTTGTGCTAGGTGAATTATCTCCCTCAAAAAAAATAGGATGCTTGTATTAAGCTGCCGATGATGTCTAATTTGCGAGCTATGAAACTCTTTAACTTTTGGCTGCCCGTTGTTGCAGGTTGTAGACGACAGCCCAGTAAACCGCAAGGTTGCATCAGCAACAATGTTGAAGTATGGCGCGGCGGCAGTAGTGTGTGTCAACGGCGGAGTGGAGGCAGTGCGGAAAATGCGCTCGCCTCATTCATTCGATTGCGTCCTTATGGATCTCCAAATGCCGGACATGGACGGGTGCGTTCCCGATTATACTTTGAGTTAGCCTGCAGCATAGGGGTCATGGAATGGAATGCATTGCATTGCCATTGCAAGATATGCCACAAGTGCAGCCTGCACTTCATTAAACTGCGATTACCGGCAAGTCTAGAGCGTGAGATGCAATAACAGACTTAAGGACATCGAGCATAGACTTGGCTGTTTCCTTGCAATCTTTATGTCGTTAGATTTTTCTGGATTGCGTTGTCCTGGTTAAGAATATGTGTCTTGCTCGGGATAAAGTTGAGTCTGGGTTTTGGCGGCCGGCTGGGCGATTGTGAAGGTTTTCTTCAAGTCAACCACCTTTGAGCCTGGAAAGTGGCATTACTAGTGAGGAGCTAACAAACGAGCTGTCCATAGAAACTTGTACAAAAGGCCCACTGTCTAAACTATGTTCTGGCTAATGGCCACCTAATGGTTTGCTGTTACACAGGTTTGAAGCCACACGAAAGATTCGAAGTATGGAGAGAGAATACAATGAGGCACACGGAACCTCCAACCACGTTCCAATATTGACGCTTACTGCAGAAGTGTTGAAGGGGTCCCGATTGGAGTCAGAGAGGGCGGGGATGGACGCCTTCATCACAAAGCCACTGGAAGAGGAAGCCCTCGTCGCCACCCTTTTGAGCGTTTTCAGCAAGAGGGGACAGGGCAAGGCCGTCACACCACAATTCGACGCTCCTTCATCATCGAAGCAGGAAAATCCCTCTCTTCGGAATTGGCTAAGGAATGGCAGGATGTAGCACGCGAGCCAACAGGAAGTAGATCACTGGATCGAAGGTGTACAGGGGTGGTACAGGGGCTTGATAACGGAGTTTCAATGAAGGTGTGCGAGCGTGTCAGCTTGAGCGGGGTCCAACGTCAGCGCTGAACGAATGTCGCATGAGATCATCCCATTGGAAATGAAAGGCTCAATGTTTAAAGGAGGGGGACATTAGAGTCCCATCCTGGCATTCTAAGCGGAGACATAATTGCAGGGAAACTCGCTTATTGATTCGTTGTGCTTGACTGGAACAGATCATGTAGTTCCATAGCGGCTGTGATGCCATCCGTTTAGAGGAGACTTGCGACTGTCCTCAATGACATGCTCTGATCTGATTCAAGATGGGGCCATGTTTTTTAGCACGAGAGGCCTAGGCTTGGGCAGACTCCTGCACTCAACTGCCTAGAGGACCTTCTTTTTGTACGACCCACTGGCTGTAGCTGCAGCTGTAGACGCCCGCCCAATACTTGGCCAACTTCGGCAGGCAGTTCATTTGAGAACCTCTGAACCATCCTCCGGCCACATGCCTCCTCCGCCAATTCAAACACGTTCTGACCCTTGCTTTGGGCTCTCCGTGTAGTTACTCAGATGCTTGCTGCTATGAGAAGAAGGGATAGGAAGGACTGGAGACACTTTCATGGACTGAAGTTATTTCCTTTGATAAGGTGTATAGGATGCACAGATACGAAGCATCTTAGGAAGAAAATTTTCCACTTCTCGTTTAGCCGGTCAAGTCAAGTGCCATTGTTTAGAAGTCATTGTGAGACGAACACTTCCGAGCTTTGCAGATTGGAAAGGTCATATTCCACAAAAAGATATTGATGCGTGACATTTTCCGAAATGAAGAAGAACTTTCGAATTGCGCTTTTGAATTACCTTTGAATAGCTTTTGATGTAGAGCGACCATCGAAAAAAATTGGACAAGGAGCAAAGTTGTGGCCGGATCGCGGACTAGTCTTTGACATCCAAATATATGCACTAAAGAGAGGAAATGACACAATTGAGAGGGAGAGGGAGGGGGAGGGACAGCGGGAAGAGACCCGGGGAGAGCGAGGGAGAGTGGGGGGACAGGGAGAGGGAGATAAAGAGAGGAGGGGAGGGGAGGGCAAGGGGAGAGGAGGGGAGGGAGGGGGAGAGGGGGGAAGAGGGGGGAAGAGGGGGGAAAGGTGGGGGGAAGGGGTTGGGGGAAGGGAAAGAGGGAGAAGGAGAGAGAGAAGGAAGGGGAGAGCTGTGACAGCAACTGCATCAACAACTCTGTAAAAGCAGAATGCAACTTTGCAGCGAAGCAATGACTTATTTCGACTATCATGTCAAGAAAGACAAGTTTGACACGTGTGGAGTAAACAGGCCCTCAGCCCCAATTTCTCATGTCTGAGCGAGGAGCGCAGCCAACGTTATTTCTACTAAACATATTTAGAATGCCCCGAGCTGTCTATGCTTGCAGCAACTGCCTCAATGAGGAAAGAATAGTTCCACTCCCAACTGCAAAGCAAGGAAGCAGTGAGAACAATGGAAACAGCAGTACCTCTCTCGTCATTTACGTCCAAACAATGAGAAATTCACTCAGTGTTCGACGCATTTCTAAGGCAGACAGGTCAGATCCCAGAGGAAGTTTACTCACAGTGGGCATACCACTGGCGTTCACCCTATCTCCTCGCAACAAAGCGAATGCAGAGAAGCTAAGGCTCCCCTGAATGTACACATCCATTGCGAGCTACAAAATAAAGACTGAAAGATCAAGGCCTGAAGAGAAGTCAAAGTCTGACTTTTGCATGTGAGACCATGTACCCGCAAACATCTTCAGTGCATGGATGCTTTGCTCAGGAGCTCGACCTGTGGGGTAAAGTAGACAGCCCAGGACTGTCTGACATTTTCAGAGGTGCAAAAAGCTACTATTTCCCAACAACATTCAGTCGCTGGAAGCAGGACAAGAAAGCCTTTAGGCATGGCTCTCAGTAAGCCATATATCAATAATTTTTTCTGTAGTATCTTAATCAAAACTCAGACATTAACATTTGGCCTAAAAAGAAAAAGGCTTTTTGAAATTCGAGCACTAGTCTGAAAAGAGGGTGAACACAACAGGATTCAATCTTACAGGCCACTCTATTGACCACTATTTCGTATCCAAGCCTGCACAAGTTCCTGTTCAACGAAACCATGACTTGCGTCAGAATCAAGTTCAAAGTATTCAAGAACCGGTAACTGCGAAATCCTCTCTCTCCTCCTTGACCTAATTTGCGTCATCAACCCTAATCTAAAACAAATATTCAGCTACAGGTCAACATCCTGCACATCCTCACACTTTCTTTCGATTCCCTTTCCAGAAAACCTCCTCACCTCACTGCCCTAACTCTCCTCCTCCTCCTCCGCCTTCTTCTTCAACGTACTTCCCAAAATCCGCACATCTTTCCCCCAGCCAACCTCCTGAATAGCACCCAAGTACTGCTTCACAAGCTCCCTGCAGTTCTTGTAATGGTTCACTCCCTCCAGCTTGTAGCACTCCTTAAGCCGCGCCCGGATGATCTTGGCAGTCTCCATCTCCACGAGCTTCTCCCTCACCAGCCATTCGCGGTGCTCGAGCCGCGCCACAGCATCCGCGTATGGCCGCTCAGGGTCGTACTCAGGCGCCGCTTCATCGAATTTCGGCTTCCCCTTAAAAACCATGGCTGCCTCCTCTCCTTCCTCCCTCTCTGCCTCCTCTGGAAGCACGAGCAAGCGACGCGTGGCAGTCGGCGAGGGGCTGCAGCCTCTCTGCCCTCTCGACGCCCTTCAAAAATAAAATTTCCGTCTGAATGAAGCTCCGTTTGGCGGAGGAGGGGACCATTTTAGAAATTATTTTCCATTGGAACCGCCATCCTGATTTCGTAGCCATATTTGCCGATTCACTCTCTCTCTCAAATGCTTCTGACGGGCAATCTAAATTTCCTTTCTTTTCTTAATTTTGTTTCTCTTTACTAAAAGTTTCTTCAAATTGCTTCATTGGTGATGAAATATGACCCAAAAACAGGCAGGCTGTGCCCCCAAAGCAGAAGGGAGAACCAAACCGGGTTTGAGCCTCACAGTTTAAAAAACCAAAAACATTTCATGAAATTCAGTGCCAACAATCCTCACACAACCAACTGCTTGCATTCGACATTTCTCGCTTTAGAAAAAAGGAAAGCAAAAGGCTTCCTCCCAACAAATGCCCATCATTAAGCCCTAACTCAACCTCCCAACATCTCCCTCCGTTCTCTGCCCACTCTCTCCTCTCTTCGCCTTCATCAAACCCCATAACCTAACTACTCCCTATTGCTCGGCGGACCTTTCCCCTGCCCCCCCCCTGCTTTAGAAGAGTCTCCTTGCAGCAGCTGCTCCCCTGCAGCCCCCTCCGCGAGCCCTTCTTGGTATCCCACCACAAACTCCTTCACAGCATCCCTATAAGCTGCAGCTCTCGCCAAAAAGATTCGCTGCAGAACAGGGCGCATGCCCTTTGCTCCCGTCCTTGCAGCCACAGCTGCCATAAACACAAGAGTTTCCTTTAAGAGAACAGTTCCTTTCCTTTCATCCAACAATGCAATGATGTTCATGATTTTGCTTGAAGGGCTTCAAAGGGCAAGGTGATTGATAGACCCCCCTGTTCATGCTTGCAAATCTCTTAAGAAAACTAAGCAAGCCCACCGTTTTGCAACCCTAATTTACAGAAGCAGAAACACAGGAGCAGGCTGCCGGCACTCCCATATGGCTCTCCTTCCTCCTCACCTAAATCCTCTAGCAGTGAGGGTTCAGCCTCCCTTCGCTCCCTTTTGTGGCCAGTCTCGCCCTTTGCTTCCTCTGCCTGCGGAAAGCGAGGGTCTTGAATGGGGCCCCTCCAGCTGGCCACATAGTCCCGCCCTGCTCTTCGAAACACCTGAGCGATACAGAAAGGGTTTCAGATTTCATTTGAAATTCAAAGTTTCAATAGTTGTTAATGCTTGTTATGACTCCCTCCCTCCCTTTCCTGGCATCGCTACAGGATAGAGGTTCTCATGCAGAGATGATAACATTCAAGCTGCTTTACAGTGGGGTCTAAAGGACATTATTAACATCCAATACTGGCAGGGGGAAATAGGTCTAAAACTCCAGCTAAACCCTAAACATGACCTTTATCAAAAAGATCAGTGAAACGAGCAAGAAAAAAGAGGTGGGAGCCAAACCTCCACATGATCTTGGAAGGTGAGTTTCCTCCTCTTGGTCGCCAGCGAGGGGGGGTCCGGCAGGGAGGAGGGCCATGCAATTTCCCGAAAGTCGTGCCTGAAATAATGAATGATCTTCCTTGCCGCGTTACGCCACTTCATATCCCAAAGGCTGCCAAAAAAAAAGACAGCTCACTTGCCATTTTTCAATGAACTTATAACCCTAACTGAACATAACGAGTAGCATGGAAACCAGTGCTGCTGCCACCCTGACAGCGGGTCAAGTGGCAAGGGAGAGGAGGAGAGAAGGCAAAAATTTGTCGCTTGCTACCCCTACAAATGAAAAGCTTTGTTTTTTCAAGTGATTGAAATACCTGTCACTTCGTCTTCTCTTCGCGGTCCATGACCTCCCTAACAGCTGTCCGCATCTTCTCCTGCTCTTCTTTTTTCAGTCTTCGGTGCTCTCTCTGTACTCAAGTTCGAAGGGAGAAAGAAACGAGAACTAAGACTAACCCCAACTTACAGATAGACCCCAAATTCTGCGGATCGTCTGAAAAGGTTAAACACATGCTTCTCTTGTTCAATGGAAGATGAGCACAGAGATTGATTACAACAATGCTGCATTCAAACATTTGCATTTCATTTGAAAAAACTGAAGGGAGTCATATCTCTTTTCCTAAGCACTTGGTGGGGGTCTCTATCCCATAAAACGGAACCAGATATGGTTTCTACGATTTGAGAGTTTCAGGGTCGATTGGAATTTTAGGAAACAGAAGGCAATCAGTGGAAAGTTAAAGACTTCAAGTTGAAAAGACCACATGAGTGTTCACATTTCAGCCTGTTAATCATCCTCTAGCCCCCAAAAAATGATCTCTCATCAATCAAAGGATAGTTCAAGGAAACGGCGAAACCCGCCCATTGTGAACCCTACAGCCAGAATCGAAGTTCCTCAAGTTTACTTCCTCCCCTACCCTCCATTTCCTCAACCAAACCCTAATTTCTTAACCCAAATTCCTTAGCCCTAATTCCATAACCCAAATTCCTTAGCCCTAATTCCATAACCCTAATTCCTTAACCCTAATTCCTTCGCCCTCATTCCATAACCCTAAATCCGTAACCCTGATTCCATAACCCCAATCCCTGCCCTGAACCCTCGCCCCCTTGACACCAACCCTAACTCCTACACCCCCCACTCCCTCCTCTTCCCTTCCCCCCTCCCTTCCCCCCCTTAACCCTAATCCCTGAACCCTCCCCCCTCAGCCCCAAACCCTAACCCTTTCCCCGGGGGGGCCACGTGGCGCACCCTCCGCGCCCAGGCGGGCAGGTCGCAGACGCCGTCGTAGAAGGTCCCCGCGGAGAGTCCGAAGGCGCAGTTTGCCGCCAGGAACCAGACGGCCGTCAGCAGGGGCCGCCGACGAATCGGCATGCGCCACGTCACCCCAGGGCGGCGCTGGGCGTGCCACGTGGTAGCTCCACGTCACCCCAATGCGGCTCTGGGCGTGCCACGCGGCAGAGCCACAGTCGTGAGACGCCGTCGGTCGGCACGGGTCAGCGCAGTCGTGAAATATGATTGGCCCTCACCCAAAAAAAAAAAAAAAATCAAAAAAAAAATTGATAAAATTAATTAATTAAATTTAAAAAAAAAAAATTAAAATTATTTTCTCCATTTGTAAAGCGAGCCATGCGGGGATTGATTGCAAAGCAATGCAATGCAATGTTTGGAACAAACCCATTTGGGCCGAATGCTGTGTATGCGCTTCGGTAAAAGGCTTTGCAGCTTCATCTCATCGTCTCTTGGTCTCTGGCGCTTTCAGGACCCAAAAGCGACGATGGAAGTGTTAGTTTGATTGCGGAAAATGTTAGTCAGCGAGAATGTGGTTAGCGCTGGTTGATTAGTAGATGTGCATGGTTAACTGCATGGTTTGGTCAAGTGAGTAGTGTCTCGTGACTAAAGCAGGAAGTGGTGGCTAGAACTCGAAGGCGGAAGAAGAGAATCGCTGATTGGACTACACCTGACCAGACCAGTTCACTAACTAAGGCATGAAAATGTTGGCTAATTCGCCTCCATGACCACGACCTGCCGTCTAGTCAGCACAATTTGTAGATCCTAGTCACACGTGTGATCGAAAGTGACAACGCAACTGTCTGCCCTCCACGGAACGGGCTTTATGTCGATATCCGTTTAACGGGATGATGTTGACCGTTCGGCGTAACACACAATCTCCGTCACACGTGGCAAGTCACGCGCAGTACGGCGGGGAGGGAAGCTTCCAAGATTTCTATTCCGACCGTACGGGAGCTTTGTCCGAAAGTAGGTTCAAAAAACGACAAAACGAAGGCCCGCCCGCGTGAAGCTCGGGCGCAGTACCACGTGGAGTCGTTGACTGCGGGCAGCCGCGGATTGACGCCACGTGGTGGTAGGTATTTCGGCGCGGCATTGATGACGGCGGCGGGCAGCGCGTCGTCGTCTACGTTGCGCCCACAGGCCAAACCGACCAACCGATAGAAGTACGGCCATTCTGTCCCGGTCTGAACACCAAGGACCAATCTCCGCCGTCCGCTCTGGTGATCTTACGGCGGAGGAACTCCCGGGTCCGCAGAAAAAAGGGCAATCCCCTCTGATTGGCTGCGCGACTTCGACCTCGATCTTCGTGGCGCGCTAAGCGGGGGTCACGCCACGCGCCTAAGTTTGAGCACTGCTGTACTTGATTGGCAGCCGGCTCGCACTTGCGAGTCCTTCTGTGTGCGACGCGTGGCGAATGTGGTCCCACCGAGACCCAATCTTCCACTTACGACCACCGTCGATGGCTGTCGGAGGATCCTTCAGCAGCGTCCGATCAGCCATGAAGATACGGATGACGTCATCCGTCCGCTCGCCGTAGAATCACCGTGTAGCCGTGATGCCACGTGGAGCCCTCGCTAGACCTCCCCCCCCTCTGCCGAGGGACGCTTGTCGGGACCTGCGACAAGATCTGTCTTACTGCACGGACGGCCCGGATCGCCCATCGACCAAAATATGTGGCCACTGGCGTTATTTCAGTCGTTCGATCTCTGACATTGCCGATCAGGCCTGCACGCGCGCCCCCACCGACCAGAAAGCGCCGCCGCGCAGAATGAAATTCCTGGGAAAAGGCCGCCGTTGTGTCGGTGCGCTCTGGCGCTTTCGAACGCACGCCGACACGTGCCGCGTTTGGCCTCGCCAAAAGCGCCGTCCCACCGGTTGAACCGTCGTCTTGTCCAGACACGTGGCGTTCGGGAAGTGGTCTGGAGAACGACGGAACCGTTTTCTATACCGAGTCGTTCCCACTGCAATCTGGGATTTGGCACTCCATAAGGCGGCGGGGGGGGGGGGTCCTGTCATCGGCAGCTGCAAGAGCTGTGCTTTCAGAGTGAGGGTCCTCTCACCGGAAGCTGCAAAACTTTGCTTTCAGAGTAAGACTCCTGAGAATGAGTAACATGGGGAAGCAGTTAACGAATGGATCCATGGGGAATAAAAGGGTTCGAGAAGAAGAGGAATTCTCTGGAAGCAAGAAGGCACGACGCCTCAGCAGCACTAGCAGCTGCAGTGAGGAGAGGGGGAGGGAGACACCGGGAGATTTAGGAAAGAAAAGGGCTCGAGAAGAGGAGCTATATGGAAGCAAGAAGACACAACGTCTCAACAGCAGCAGCAGCAGTAGCGAGAGGGTGGAGGAAGAAGAAAGCGATGACGATTGTGTCATCCTCCCTGGAAACCCTACGGCGAAAAAGGACACCGCGGAGAAAGTGGAAGCCGCGGAGGCGAAACAAGGAGAGGACGACGACGACGAGGACGTCGTCATATTGGGAGAGAAAGGACCGGTAAGTGGGGCTTGGGTGGAGCTCTCGCTTCTTTACAGCATTTTAGACAAAGAGAGAGGGAGAGAGGTGGGTAGAGAGATCTAATCTTGCATGGGAGGGTGGAATCGGCAGGTGGCGTGCCGCGATTTCGCGCACGCTCGTCACGACTGCATAAAGTTTAAGTTTAAGGCGTCCATCATCTCTGACCACCATCAGCACTGCGAGAAGGTAAGGAATGTTCGAGAATTGAATTTTTTTTGTATTATTTTTTTTTAATATTATTATTTTTTTCATTTTTTTTTTTTTTTTTTTTTTTTAATAAATACTTATGTCTGTATTGGGATGTTCTGCGCAGTGCTTCTGCTACGTGTGCGACTGTCGCGCACCGTGCTCGGAGTGGCGGATTCACTGCCACGCTACCAACAAGGAGTTCCTTTGGAAGGCGCTTCGGACGGCTGCAAGGATTGCAAGGAATGGCGGCGTTGAGGAGGAAGAGGAGGAAGAGGACGACTGGGAGGGGGTTCCTATCATTCCTATCAAGGACATTCCGGTAGCAAAGGAGAAACTGGAGGAAAAAATAGTTGTAAAGATAGAGAAGGGAGAAGAGAGAAAGCGGAAGGAGGATGAGGAGAGCGATGACGACGACTGCGTCATCCTCCCTTCAAATCCCTTCGACTCGGACGCCACGGAGGAGAAAGAACGCGAAGAGGAGAACGACGACTCGGATGCCGCGGAGGAGAAAGAACGCGAAGAGGAGGACGACAACTCGAAGGAAACTGATATAGACTTCAAAAAAAGGTCTGACCCGGTGGCTGACACCGTCAAAGACCTGCATGTAGTAAAAGAGGAGGCGAAGGAGTGTTGATTCTCGGTAGAGTGACAGCGCTTGGGACGAGGGGCTGGGACGCATTTAGGTCCTCACTTTGACCCTCACTTTCACTTTCACCCTCACCCTCACCCTCACCCTCACCCTCGCCCTCACCCTCACCCTCACCCTCACCCTCACCCTCACCCTCACCCTCACCCTCACCCTCACCCTCACCCTCACCCTCACCCTCACCCTCACCCTCACCCTCACCCCACACCCTCACCCTCACCCTCACCTCACCCTCACCCCCACCCTCACCCTCACCCTCACCCTCACCCTCACCCTCACCCTCACCCTCACCCTCACCCTCACCCTCACCCTCACCCTCACCCTCACCCTCACCCACACCCTCACCCTCACCCTCACCCTCACCCTCACCCTCACCCTCACCCTCACCCTCACCCTCACCCTCACCCTCAAATAGAGAAAGAGAGAGAGAGAAAGAGAGAGAGTGGCAGGGAGGGGGGAGGAAGGAGGGGGGAGGGGGGATGTCCCGCGCCAACCTGGAGGACCGCGTGCTGCAGAGGGCTGCCATGGCTCCTCCACCTGCTTATGTTCCGCATCATGTCAATCCTACATGGGTGCCGCTGGAAAGGATGACAACGGAGTCGTTGAGAGGTTATGGGCAGGATGTTCTACAGAGCAGCAGGTACACCCCGCAGCAGATAGCCAACCAAGGCCTTGGCCAGGGTCAGGGACCGATGTCTTCCAATGGGGAATCCTCTGCGGTGGTGCGCCACACTAGTATTGCGATCAGGCCCGGAATGGCCTATCAGCCGCGGCCCCGCCACGTGCCTGCTGCTGGAGTTATTGGCAGCGGCATGGCACTATCCAACAGCTCTGTTCGCTCTCTGCCGCAGACATCTGTCAGGCAGCAGCCTCCTCTGGATGAGCATGAGGCAGATGAGGAAGAATGGCTGCAAGCAAGAGACCACAAGCAGGAAAGAGATTGTGCGGCCGCAGATGGTCGTGTCAGAGGCCAACAATGAAATGGGGCAAGCGGATATGATGTGGCCCAGCTCTCGCACGTACTGGCAGGGTCTCGGGTCAGGAATGTCATCGATGGGAATGGGTATGGGTCATTCTTCAATGGGATTGGAGGGCAGAGGCATGGGGCTTGCTCCTCCCGTCACTGTTCGTACACTCATTCAAGTCCATGCGGCTCCACGCCGGTCACGAGAAGAAGAAGATGATGATTCCAACGAGTCTATTGAAGGGGAAGCTGCCACGCGGCAGGTTCTTAGTCAGTTGAGTCTTTGAGAGGAAGCTTCCGTCCCTGCTTTGGAGTAACGTGCCTGCATTTCCTGAAGGCAGGCAGGGAAAACGTGTGGGAAGGAATCATGGAGGCGATTATTTGAGTGTCTTGTGCCCAGCCCTCGCACCGATCGGATATCACTTTGCAAAGAAGAGGGCGTCCACCAAGCTTTTTTATGGCAAAGCAATCATCGGCTGTGGCAAGGCTAGCTTGGTGGTGCCCTGCCATTGCATTGCATGGCATGCCTGGCCATGTGCGAACATGGGAGTTCGGTTTTGTTCCATGGATTGGCATGCCATGAGGTCTTCTAGTATGCTATGGCATGGCAGTGCTGGCTATCCTGTCCATAGCACCAAGTAGGCTTGATGTTAGGGGAACTGGGAGGGAGGTGGGTTTGCATGTATGTTGTGCAGTATATGGGGCCCCTGTGCCAAGTAGTCCTTTTTTAGCTATGTTTAGTTTATGGGGTGGTCTTTTTTAGCAGAGATATGGGCAGGGATAAGTGCAGAGGCTTGCCTTTGTAGCCAAGGTCGTCCTCATCAGTTCATGGAAATCACTTCTTTATTGATGGTTTTACACAAAGAATTCATTTGTTTGCGCAACACTTGTTGGGTTTACAAACTCCTACAATCTTATGGAAAAAAAAAAAAAAAAAAAAAAAAAAAAAAAAAAAA
>CM074804.1:7601094-7741296 GCA_037447605.1 Zygnema circumcarinatum
AAAAAAAAAAAAAAAAAAAAAAAAAAAAAAACAGACTTGTCCTCTTTGAGGATGACGCTGCTAAACTTCTATCTCACTGAAATACTGGAACTGCAAGTGACATAGACACCGAGTACAAAAATGAATGCAACAATCCACAAGTGCCCTCTACGCCGACCGCTGTGGCCAACCGCGAATGGCTGCGACGGCAGCGGCTTCCTCGAGCACTCGCTCCGCAACGCTCACCGCCTCCCCCTTCCTTCCCAAACTCGTGGACTTTACGCACATCAAATGCCAAACGCCCCCCCGGTTACAGACCGAAAGAAACGGAACTACTTTCCCATGAGGGTTTCAGCCGGACCTCCTCCCGGACCCGGTATTTGTCCGATGTGGGTTTCCACAGAGCGAGTGGGAGAGGGCCCCTCCTCCTCCTCCTCCTCGGACGGGCGGAGGGGTCGCGAGGGAGAGAGCCCCTTTTCTTCATCGTCTCTTTGCGACCCTTCGCCCGGCAGTCGTACACGTACTTGGAATACTGCACGGGACAGCCAAACAGAAAAACAGATATTAAAAAAAAAATAGAAATAAAATAGAAATAAACTTATAATAAAAAAAAAGAAAAAAAACGAACAAACAACAAAGGAAATAAACAGGACAGGATAAACAAGAAGGACAGAAGAAGAACACGAAACAAGATACAGCAAACAAATAAATTCAAAATTTTCTGGTTTGAGAATGATCTCCCCTCACCTTTCCGCGCTCTCCCAAGAGGGCGATGTCGTCCTTCTCCTCTCCTCGCGCGTTTCCCTCCCACTCCCTTACTAAGCATTGAATATTCCTTCTCATTGTCTTCATCCCCCCTCCTCTGTCTCTTCGTTCCTCTCACTCTTTCTACTTCCATTTCCTCCCCAGATTCGTTGACACTTCCGCATTCCCTCCTTCCTTGCATGCAGTTGCAGCAAAACGTCTATCACAACCACAGGTACAGCCCATTCGCATTACCTGCTTCCATACAAAGGCAGAAAGGCTTTCTGGGTCTTCCAAAGAAAATTGGAAAAACGAGGGAGGGAGGGAGGGAGGGAGGGAGCGAGGGAGTCCCACTGACCTTGCCTGTCTCGTGAGATTCCGCAAATCTCGCCATGATCCTCAACGGAGGGAGAGAGTGCAGCATCACTCCGCACCCTCTCAGCATCTCTCTTCTCCTCTCCCAGAGCACATTCTGCCCGGCCCTGCCCTCTCACACCGCCTCTCCAACACTCACACACCACATAACCGCAGCACCTCTGGAGCCGGGCGCGCATGCAAACGTGCTGCGCAGTTTGAGGCAGAGGGAGCAGAAGGAGCGATCTGCAGAGGCAGGTGCGAAGAATGGAGGCGAGAGGAGAGGGGGGAAGGAAGAGAGGGAGGGAGGCAATACCGCTGCAGCAGGGAGGCGGCGGGAAAGAGAAGAGACGCGCAGGCGGGAGGGAGAGGGGCGGCGCGCTGGCGAGGAGGAGGGGCATGCTGCGCAGCTGTAGGCGGTCGCCTCCACGGCGGCAAGAGCAGCGGCTTGGGCTGCCGCCATAGCTGCCTGCGAGGGCTGCAGGTGAAGGAGAAGTAGAGGGAAATTGAGAGTGAGAGGGAGAAAAGAAAGTGAGAACCACGCCACGTGGAGCGCCCGAAACGTGGAGGCCTGTGATTCGCGAAGGGATTCAATGAAATATTTATCGCGTGTACTAAGGCAGAGAGGGGCCCTCTGCAGGACCTTTTTTTTTTACTCCTTTTGTAAAGCGAGCCATGCGGGGATTGATTGCAATGCAATGGAATAGGGGGAGTCAGACCTTGACCATCGCTTACGAAATTCCCGAATTCCATTGCCAGTAACTACAACCATTGATTCCCGCCCCACCCAATCATTGCCAATGGTTGCAGCCATTGGCTGGCTACTCAGCCAACCATTGCAAGCAACTGCAACCATTGGACCATTGATTCCCGCTCCACCCAACCATTGCCAATGGTTGCAACCATTGGCTCGCTTCCCAGATAACCATTGCAAGTAAGTTCAACCATTGGACAATTGATTCCCGCTCCACCCAACCATTGCCAATGGTTGCAACCATTGGCTGGCTAAGCAGCCAACCATTGCCAATAAGTGCAACCATTGGACCATTGATTCCCGCCCCACCCAATCATTGCCAATGGTTGCAACCATTGGCTGGCTATCTAGCTAACCATTGCCAATGGTTGCAACCATTGGCTGGCTGGAGAGCCAACCATTGCCAATGTCTGCAACCATTGGATCATTCATTCCCGCCCCACCAAATAAATTGCCAATGGTTGCAACCATTGGCTGGCTTCCCAGCCAACCATTGCAATTAACTTCAACCATTGGACTATTAACTCCTGCTCCACCCAACCATTGCCGATGGTTGCAACCATTGGCTGGCTATCCAGCCAACCATTGCCAATAACTGCAACCATTGGACCATTGATTCCCGCCCCACCCAATCATTGCCAATGGTTGCAACCATTGGCTGGCTACCCTGCCAACCATTGCCAATAACTGCAACCATTCGACCATTGATTCCCGCCCCACCCAACCATTGGATCCTATGGTTGCAACCATTGGCTAGCTATCCTGCCAACCATTGCCAATGACTGCAACCATTGGACCATTGATTCCCTCCCCATCCCACCATTGGATCCAATGGTTGGCTGGATCGGGAACCAACGGTTTGCAAATCGCGACCATTCCAATGGTTGATCCAACTCATGGTCCGTCCAGCCCTTGGCCCGGAATGTGTTCGGCGACCCTTCGCGGACGTCCGCGATTGGGCGAGCGTCGGCCGGGCAGCTGAAGTCCGGCCACGGGCAGATTGGAAATGGTTTTGGCTGCCCCAACGGTGAAGCAAACGTCCGCGATTGGTCGTGCGTCGTCCGGGCAGCTGAAGGTTTGGTCCGGGGCAGCCCTAAACTGTTTTCGGCTGCCCTGTCTTCGAAGCAAACGTCCGCGATTGGGTGAGCGTCGGCCGGGCAGCTCAAGTTTGGCTCCGGGCAGCATTCAAATGGTTTATTCTGCCATCCCAGGGAAATCAATCGTCCGCGATTGGGCGAGCGGCGGCAGGGCAGCTGAAATTCTTTCTGGTCCTCCGTCGCCGCGATTCCGATCAGGGGCAGCCCCCCTACGGCGCGTCCCGTCACGTCGCGCGCACCGTACCGCAGCATTCCCCAACGGCGGTGGCGCCACCTGTCCGTCCTTACAGTTGTATCCACAGGGGAGATGATGTAGGCGCGCCGCCCGCCATTTTGGGCCACACCTCTCACTTCCGGGCAGCTCGCTGCCAAACTTGAGCTGCCCGGCCGACTCTCGCCCAATCGCGGACGCTTGCTTCACGTATAGGGCAGCCTGTTATACGTTTGGGCTGCCAGGGGGCCTCCCCAAGGCCTCGCCCCGCGGTCCGGGCTGTCATGTCTCCCTCCCTCACCGACCACCTGCTCTGTCTCGCTCTCTCGCTCTCTCCCTTCTCCCCCCTCACAATGGTTGTAACCATTGGCTGGCAACCCAGTCAACCATTGCCAATAACTGCAACCATTGGCCTATTGATCCCCGCCCCTCCCAACCATTGCCAATGGTTTCAACCATTGGCTGGCTATATAGCCAACCATTGCCAAAACTGCAACCATTGGACCATTGATTCCCTCTCCACCCCACCATTGGATCCAATGGTTGGCCGGATCGGCAACCAACGGTTTGCAAATCGCGACCATTTCAATCGTTGATCCAACTTATGGTCCGTCCAGCCCTTGGCCCGGAATGTGTTCGGCGACCCTTCGCGGACGTCCGCGATTGGGCGAGCGTCGGCCGGGCAGCTGAAGTCCGGCCACGGGCAGATTGGAAATGGTTTTGGCTGCCCCAACGGTGAAGCAAACGTCCGCGATTGGTCGTGCGTCGTCCGGGCAGCTGAAGGTTTGGTCCGGGGCAGCCCTAAACTGTTTTCGGCTGCCCTGTCTTCGAAGCAAACGTCCGCGATTGGGTGAGCGTCGGCCGGGCAGCTCAAGTTTGGCTCCGGGCAGCATTCAAATGGTTTATTCTGCCATCCCAGGGAAATCAATCGTCCGCGATTGGGCGAGCGGCGGCAGGGCAGCTGAAATTCTTTCTGGTCCTCCGTCGCCGCGATTCCGATCAGGGGCAGCCCCCCTACGGCGCGTCCCGTCACGTCGCGCGCACCGTACCGCAGCATTCCCCAACGGCGGTGGCGCCACCTGTCCGTCCTTACAGTTGTATCCACAGGGGAGATGATGTAGGCGCGCCGCCCGCCATTTTGGGCCACACCTCTCACTTCCGGGCAGCTCGCTGCCAAACTTGAGCTGCCCGGCCGACTCTCGCCCAATCGCGGACGCTTGCTTCACGTATAGGGCAGCCTGTTATACGTTTGGGCTGCCGGGGGGCCTCCCCAAGGCCTCGCCCCGCGGTCCGGGCTGTCATGTTTCCCTCCCTCCCTCACCGACCACCTCGCTCTCGCTCTCTCGCTCTCTCCCTTCTCCCCCCTCACAATGGTTGTAACCATTGGCTGGCAACCCAGTCAACCATTGCCAATAACTGCAACCATTGGCCTATTGATCCCCGCCCCTCCCAACCATTGCCAATGGTTTCAACCATTGGCTGGCTATATAGCCAACCATTGCCAAAACTGCAACCATTGGACCATTGATTCCCTCTCCACCCCACCATTGGATCCAATGGTTGGCCGGATCGGCAACCAACGGTTTGCAAATCGCGACCATTTCAATCGTTGATCCAACTTATGGTCCGTCCAGCCCTTGGCCCGGAATGTGTTCGGCGACCCTTCGCGGACGTCCGCGATTGGGCGAGCGTCGGCCGGGCAGCTGAGGGCGAATGTACGGATATGTTTCGTACGGTACGAAACGGGGAGGTTCCTTGGCGCAGTTCCGTTCGCAGCTGGTTGTTCGTCGGTTTTGTCGTGTTCTGTGTCGATGTGGCATGTCCTTATTTGTCGTTCGGACATTCAAAGAAACCCAATGGTGACGTGCCACGTGTATACGTATGTCGGCGTGGCGATACGTGATTGGACAGAGGGTCGACTTGAGGGTCTGTTAGCAATGGCGTTTTGTCTCGGCGGAGAGAGAGAGAGAGAGGGAGAGGGAGCGAGGGCAGAGAGTAGCCATGGCTGCCGCGATGGCGCTGCCAGCTGGCGGTCTGGCGGCTCGACGCCATGCGCCACGTGGCAGTGGGAGGGACGTTCTTGCAGCTTCGGCGAATGCGTGGAAGCAGCCGGCACGTTGTATGGGGATGTGTGCGGGGAGGGGCGGTGTGCGGTCCAGGTGAATGAGGGAGAGGGAGAGGGAGAGGGAGAGGGAGAGGGAAAGGCGGCACTTTACAAAGCGCCGCCTTGCTCGAGGGAGGGAGAGCAGAGACGGGGAACGCTATTGGGCAAGCGCCAGATGGGGGGAGGGGGTGATGAGAGAGGGGAAGGAGGGGAAAGAGCGAGAGTGTGGGGAGAGAAAGGGAGAGAGGGGAGGAAATGCGAGTTGCCGCGTGTGCCATGATCTGTGGTTTCTCCTTTTTCCTATGACGTTGCTGTCCGCAAACAAGAAAGAAACGTTAGGAAGAGAGAATATCTCAATTCTGCAATACGTGAGTCAAAGTTGACAAAGGAAATGTTGCAGTCCTTCAATAAGGTTTGATTCTTGACTAGCGAATGCGAGAGAAAAGGTGAGAGAAGGTGTACGAGGCAGAGGAGAAGCACGAGGAGGGAGAACACAATGTGACAATAGAAAAGTCCTATGCCAACTTTCTTGGATTTTCTCCTCTCCCTTTTTTTTGGCTCCTGTTTTGGGGCATTTCAGATTTCATGGAATTCAAGCGGCTGTCAAAGCACCGAACGAGCTGGTAGTCAGTGACGAGCACGAGGATTTGAGGAGCGATCTGAAGGATCGTCTGTACAAAGACTTGGAAAAAACGAGCGGAAATCTTTCCGATACATCTTTAGAGTTGATCGCGTCCTTGGAAAAGCTGAATCCAACGTCCCAACCGGCGCTGCTTGCTGAAAAGTACCAGGGAGATTTCATAATGCTGAACAGCACCACTCAGGGAGTCCTTTATAAGGGCGCAATCATAACTCTTGGAAGAGCAACGTTCAACTCCTTTGAGCCCGTCAAGCTGTCTGTGAGGATGGAGGACGTGTACAACTATGTGGGAGGGGAGGGAGAGTCACATTACAACGTGGAGATACACTTCACTGTTGCAGAGGAAGGTAAGCCGCCTTTGGAGGGCAAACTGCTTAACAAAGCAGCATGGGAGAGGGCGAGTTCCGACAGACTCAACATCACCTTCTTAAGCAGCGCTTTGATGCCAAGGAACCCGGAGAAAGAGCTTGAGCAGTGGCTGGAAGTTTTTAAAGATGTGAATACAGGGATGGGAAACGATGGAGTGCTGGAGAAGCAACTGCCTGCGTACACCGGTTGGCTCGACTTTGTCTATTTGGACGAGGAACTACGGATCACTCGCGGGAATGCTGGGAGCATAGTCATTGTGAAGAGGCTGTAAGGCATGTGCCTTGTGTGATATGCTGTGATTTAGTGTACTCTAATCTGTGAGTTAAGCACTTAAGCACATCCGTGATGTAACGCTGCCACTTTTGAAACGTGAGGCAAGAAGCTTCGCGGGTTTGAGTTAGAATTGCTTGTGTCACACGTTTTTTTTTTTTTTTGTTTTGACCAGGAAGATGTCCTTTTTGGTATTTTTATACTGCAGTGTTTTTCAATATTGAATGTTACAAATGTCGAGATCTCTGTAGCCCCTGTGGAGAAGTAGGGGGAATTGGGTTGCCAATCGAGGCAACAAAAAGTGTTTTTTGGGTAGTGGATAAAGCATTTGGAATCTCTCTCATTGCTGAGTGGCCGACTCCAACTCTGCAATTGTGAGCAGAGGGAACATTGAAACGAAGACCGAACTGTGCCCACTTCAGAAGCTGTGAAAGGGGAAAAGGCCCAAGTCAAAAACTTAGTCACTTTTTCATGTCACGTGAGCGAGCCCCCACATAGAATCTGAGTCTGCACCTACGCAAAATATCAACATATAGCATCTGCCTACCGAGTGGTTTTGACGCATCGTGAGGATCTCTAATGATTCCTATATCCGCAAAATCGTATTGTACAGCATTGCAGCCACATGTGATAAATTCTGCATAAGGGGCATGCTCTATCTGCCTACAGAAGAGTTACGTGACTCTATACAAAAAAAGAAAATGCACCCAATATAAGGAATGGGGATAAATGCTGCAAAATCAGCAGTAGCATATAGACTTGTTAGGGTTGCGCATGAAAAACCTGCTGCCTACCATTCTACAGACGCTATCATAGTAAACCAGAAACCTCCTCAGAAATGAAACCTCATTTGCCCCCCACAGTCGCACAACCTTTCCTCGTCCTAAGCTCCATCCCTCCCACGCGCCTCCCTCTGCACTCCCGCTTTGCAGGCCTGCCTTCCAATTCGTCTGAGTGCTGACTCTCAGCCTGGCCAGCCTCTGCAGTCCGAATCTTCTCAGAATTTCCTTTCAATTCATCTGCCTTCTGACTTTTCCTCGTGGTTTTAGATGATTCGCCAGAGCCACCTGCACCCCCTTGAGCAGAGCTAGTGGCCCTCCCGATTTTCCGCCCTTGTCTCTGGCATGTACTTCCTGTTCCTTCTACGCCATTGACTGTCAGGAAAGGCAAGCAAAGCACAAAGTCTTCTTCCTCCTCTGGCGGCACCCGCGCATTGGAAGTACTCAACAGTGATGCAGAAATGTCTAATCCGGCCCCTCCCTGCTCAGCCGACTCAAACGGCAGGTCTGCCACCTTCACTTGCTTTGCTCTCTCATCTCCTCTGCAAGGGCCCATGGTCGACTCCGGTCTCTTTCCTTCAACCTGTCTAAGATTCTTTTCTGTGAGCTCATTTCTGTCAGCCTTCGAAGACCCCCTTCGCTTACTTTCTACTTTATTGTCTGCAAAGCGCTGCGGTCTTTTTCTCTCTCTTGCTCCACTTCTTGCTCGCATTGCAGGGCAGTCATCTAGAATCGCATCCGCTGCCTTTGACAAGTTCCTCTTCAAACAAGCAGGCTCCCCCCCAACATGAGATTGGCTTCCAGACATCATTGTGATTTGAACCGCTTGAGCCTTCTCCACCTCAATCTCTCCAGTTTCGCCCTTCTCCAGTTGCTTCACCTCTGCAAGACCTTGTTCAGCATACCCCTGGTCACAAGATGTCATGCAACCAGTTGGTTTGACTGACGCAGCAACATTTGACTCAACTTTTCGGTTATGTGACCTTCTTCCATAAACTCTCATAACTGGAATCTCAACCTCACCCCCAGGCAGAGCAGTTGGACTCAAGTTTTCAGCAGCGTTGTTGTTGGAGGTCCACGAACACAGAGACCCCGGATCACACTCTTGAAGAGATGTCAGTTCTTGCTCAGACTTCTTCGTAGTTCGTGACAAACCTGACATGGTTTCAGATCCAAGAATATCCGGCAGGCATGGATGGTCTTCTAATTTTCTCTCAAATCCTGAAGACGGATTCAATGACTGGGCCTCTTCACCGTACTCCACCAATCTGTTGGCGGATAAAGTATTCAGCTCAACTGCTTGCTCAGATGAATTGACCAACTGACGGAGGTCTCCACGATGCTCGTCTTCGCCTCCCAACTTCCAGTTTGGTGCAATCCCTTCATTACCCCCTTCATCCATCCCGTTGCCACAATTAACCCCATTGAGCTTGTTACCTTCCACCGTGTTCCCCCAATTCAGCGCAGTCCCTCCCTGTACCGTTCTCCAGCTCTCAAGTCCAACGCTAACTATAACAGTATTCACGCTCTCAGCGGCATCACCACCTTCTGCAATTGTTAGAGCTTTGAATGCACTTCCATCTCCACTCCTGCTCTCAGCTGCGTTGCCACCTTCTGCAATAGCTATAACCATGTCTCTAGCTTCATTCCCATCTCCTCTCATGTTCCCGCTGACTGGTGCATCTCCACCCTCTACCTCATTCCTGCTCTCAAGTGCATGTCCTCCTTCTACCATATACCTGCTCTCTGGTGCACCGTCAGATTCTAACAAATTCACACGTTCAGGTGGACTCCCGCCCTCTACGGTAGTCCCACTCTCAGGTGCAGCCCCACCTCCTATTGTGTTCGCACTCTCGGACGCACTCCCATCACATATCATGTTCTCATTTTCAAGTATACTTCCACCTTCTATCAGAAACCCACTCTTTAGTGCCCCGCCATCTTTAACCGTATTATTGCTCTGGGGAACATTCCGACTTTCAATGATGTTTCGGCTCTCTAATCCAGCCACAACTTCTACACTGTTTCCGTTCCCTACTGCGATCCCATCTTGCATTGCATTTCCGCTCCCAAATTCTCTCTCACGTTCGATAGTCGCTTGCTTGGGTGCGATCCCATCATCAATAGTGTTTCTGTCCGCAAGTGATACCCTGACTTCTAAGCCATTCCCATGCTCAGATGCACTCCCACCTATCAAATTCGTTCTCTTGGGCACACCGCGGCATTCAACCACGTCCATGACTTCCGGTGCAGTCCCACCTCCTGCAGAATTCCAGCTATCAGGTGCACAAATACCTGCGGTAGTCGCAATCTCAGGTACAATTCCACCTTCTACCGTATCCCCACCTTCAAGAGCCCTCCCATCTTCACCTGAATGCCTGATCTCTGGTGCACTTGTGCCCCCAATCGTAGTACCACTATCCAAAGGGAATCTACAGGTCTCCTCCTGGATGTCCCCCAAATTGCAAGCTTCACCTTCTAAGCCACTGTCAGACACAGCTGTGGACGGATACACCCAGGTCACGACTACACCAGTGTCAACAGCACCCTTGACAACACTCTGAGTTGAAGAATCGGCAGATTGAAAACTTCCAGGTGCATGAAACACTTTTGCAAAAGAAAACCTGTTCTCCTTCATAGGCTTTCTACCTCCCCAGCCAGGAGCGAAATACGGAATTGCCATACGATCACGAGGAGAGTATTTCATTTCCCCTTCAATGCCTTCCTCTGCTTCGAAATCTTCAACCTCTTTATTATGCTCCCATCTCTGCCACGTTAGACCTCTAGTACGAGCGCTACCATCCTCCATATCAAGACTCCAAAACTCCCCTCCCAAACTTCTTAAGTCTCTGCCATTATGTATGAGCAGCTCTGTCTGTGGAAAACTATTTGGCTCTTGCACTATGGTCAATGCAGATTTCTCGCTCTGAGAAAGTGTGGTTGCCTCCTCCTTTGTTAACACAGATCCCTCACATACAGACATCCTAATAGCATCACTCTCCAAAGTCTTCAACCGTTCTGCCTGCACAACCTCCACTTCAACTCCAGGCCTTCTCAGCTTATCAACAGACAGAAGTGACTGTAGCCACTGCTGCTTTACTGAACCAACATCTGTGCCCAATGCCTGTGTCTGCCCTAGCACAGTCCTTTCGGGTTGACTTGCCACCTCCATCACTTTTGTTGAAGTCTCCGGACCAGCCTCCAACAGTTCTATCCTGGAAATTCTGAACTCTGAACTTTCAGATACGTGCAGTTCAGAAGATTCGCGTTCTGCTGGAGAGTGTTCCTCTACAACTCTCTCCACAGCAACGCACTCCACGGCATTGGAGGTCACGCATGGCAACTCCATCGTTCCATTCAGACCCTGATACACCTTCTTTACTGGCAGCAATCTCCCATGGGAGCTCCTACGCGCATGCCTCCCAGACGATCGCTTGACGCTAAGCCTTTGTGATCTACGAGTGGGTAGCATTTCCCCCGGATCTGGAGGCTTCGGCCTGTATAAACTTCCTAATCTACCTCCACCCTTTATCTCAGAAGCCTTGTCCTCCTTCACCCTGGACAAACCGAGCACTTTCCTTGCACCATTGTGTACCGAGGATGGCGTTCCCGAGGCTGATGCAAAAGAAGGTCCGATCCCAGCCGGCCCCGCCCTTCCCCAGTGCTGCTTTGTTCCAGCTAGTAGGCCATAACCTTCGTCCATTTTCGTCGCACACATCTCTCCTGCTTCCAAACCAGAAACCCGTTCTCCACATCCTCCGGAGCTTTGGGTGTTGTAGTTACTGGAGTTAGCTTTGACGCCTTCGCCATATGCATCACCTCCTTCCAAGCGACAAACATTTAGAATTCTATCAGCTAGGTCGTCTCCAGTACTTCGCCAAAAGCCTAATCCTGCAGAGGGAACAAGTGCAGGAGTTATAGGCGTGGCTGCAAGCCCCAAAGCCTCCGCTTCATCTTCCAATATTTCCATCACAAGTTCGTGACTTCCTCCGTCTTCTTCTGAAGATATAGCCCTTCTCGCGATACGTTTCCGGGCTCTGGATGAAGGGCCAGATCCATTACGTCGTTTCGACGACTTGCTGCGACAATTGACTGGAGAACGAGACACACGATGGCTAGTTTGTCTATCCAATTTGTCTTCACTTTGCCTTAGATTCCAACTAAGAAGAGGAGAAGGAAAAACAGTGGGCGTAACGGGAATGAATGTATCAGCAGGCAAGTCCGAACTCAACTGCTCGCCACATTTGACAAAAGGCCGAATTTTCATCAAAATCGATCCACTGGATTTCCAATGCTCAAGCTCATTGTTGTGCTCGAAGTTATCCCTGCCGGAAGCACTACCGAGCCCCCTAAAAGGCTTGTCTATGAACTCGTCTCCACCGTAGATGCAGAGTTCCCTTTCACCCCTTATGCTTTTTTCACCGTGATAGTTATTCGCGAGCTCATTCATTCCTGCAGACACCCTTGGTGTCGAAACTGTGACGACGCCATCTCCCCAGCCTAACTCTCTATAATCCTGCAGGGGCTCTGTGACATGGAATCCATCTAACACCTGCCTAGAGCTGTTCTGTTGTCCTTCTGACGAACTGCTGACCGCATGCGAGTATTTTCCAAGGTTCAGAATGGTAAGATTGTCAGGCGATAATTCTCCAAAGGAACTATCTACATGTCCCCCTTCCTTGTCCATGCCTCTTGAGAATCCACAGCTTTCAACAAGCAATGCATAGTCTTCGTATTCAGCAACATTGCTCACCTCCCCTTGCAGATCAGCATCAGAATTGCTGATCTCAGTGTCTGCCTGCACAGCCTCCTTCCACCAATTATCACCCAAGTCCTCTTCACACTTCTGCGTCATCTGCATGCTGTGAGTAGTCCTTCCATTGGTTAAACCAGCTGGTTGCTGCAAACATGCTCCTGTTATTGGTGCAGCATGACCTTCCAAATGCCCAGATTCCTCCTCTCCTCCCTCAACAGAAACTCCATCCAAAAGAGGGCACATGCCCATGTCCACCTTCTTCCAGTCCAAAAGCCCTTCGTCTGTTGAGCTTGCCCACCAGTCAGGCTCATGGCTCAGCGAGCAAGGAGAACCTGCCTCCTGATCGAGTACACAACTAGAGTTGTTCCCATCAACTAGCCCCGAGTGGACAGGCAAACCATCTACAGGCAGCGTGCTCGCCTCCTCCCCCCCCATTCTCATCAAATGTTCTGAGACGAACTGTTCATCATCTTCCATAGGCCCCAGCCCTTCTGTATCATCTGCAATTGCTCCAAAACCAGTCAGCCGGGTCCCGTCTTCATCACTGCTAGGCAGTGATTTGTGCATATTCCTCAATTCCAGCTCACCGACACAAGACGTTTCTTGCCCCTCATTCTCCTGCCCGCCTGGAATCCAATCCCCGTTGGAATCGCCTTGACCTCCAAAAGACGAACCGTCCCTGCTCACTTGGTCAAACGCTTCCCCCAAACACCCCATTCCTTCTCCCATTTGAGGTTCAAGCATAATCAATTCGGAATAGCGAGATTGCAAGGGCGTGCCAGAGTTGTCAACATCGACTACAATACAAGAGTCTTGCAACCCCAGTGGTCCTTCGCTATCTCCTCTACGTTCAAGCTCCAAGCAATCACCACTGAGAAGACCTTCAGCGCTAGTTGGCTTCCTCCCCATAAGAATCGAGTCATCGAGCTTATCCTGAGTTTCAGCTCCTGGACACCCTTCCCATGCCTGCACTCCCTGAAAGATCCTCCGGTTCCCCTGCCCGAAAATTTGCAATTCGCAACCACTATCACCCCTACACATTGATGCATGGAAATACTTTCCGTCAACGAGGTCACCTCTAGGACCTACCTCTCTTGATCCTTGAAAGCCAGCCTGGAGTTCCTTTCTAACACTCAAATGATCTTCTTTACCAAGTGCTTCCACACAACTTCCATTGGACAATTCATTTCCGTCATCTTCCACGCGCTCCTTCCTGGCCAACTTCACATCTCCATACTTAGATTCACCGTCTGAAACATCTGCAGCCTCTTTGCAGCCTCTACTACTCGCATGAACCTCCTCCTTCAAGATTGGACGACGCAGCCCCATGTTCTCTGTGATTTCTCCACGACTTGAGATGACATTACTTGAAACTTCTGCTCTGTCAGTTAAGCCGTAATTCCCGCAAGTGAAGCTGCTTGTAGACTCCAAAATATCATTGCATCCCTGCCAGTTGCAGTGCTGTCAATTTTGATTTAAAGACAATCGTTCTTTAGTTCAACATCAGATAGTTGGCGGCTTTGAACAGCAGCCTCTGCAACAAAGCCTCAAGCCTGCCAGCAGGCAGCCTCTCAGCCCCTGCAGCCTCCCTCATGTCCGCAGCACCTCACCCCTCCTCTCCTCCCTGCGCCCTCTCACTCACTCACTGACTGTGCCGCCATTTGGCGGTGCCGTGTCGCAGCCGCTGCAGAGGGATATTTTTGTGGACACGAGGTGACGGAAACAGACAACAACAACATTGTACATGAACAACAACAACAACAAGCACTGTGCATGAACAACACCATTGTGCATGAACAATAACAACATTTTACATGAACAACAACAACATTGTGCATGAACAACAACAACATATTGTACGTGAACAAAAAACAACAACAACATTGTACATGAACAACAAAAACAATATTGTACATGAACAACAACAAAAGCAACCTTGTACATGTCAACAGCGGGATGAGACATGGATGTGGCATTGATCTCACGATGGTGATGCCACCAAATGGACATGGACAAGCACAACACAGGAACCGCTCGCAAGGGACATAAGGACGAAAGTACGAGCTATGAGCGCAACTTTGCTTCTAGGCCAACAACACAACACGGATCTAGAGTCTAGATGCCGCCGTGAGATGCCCTCCCTCGCTCGCTCCACTAGAGAATTTCAAGGTCTCCGTTATCCAAGGAGGCTCGACAAAAACCACTCCAATTTGTTTGTTGGACGTTCCACAACAACATGCGAGCATGAAAGCAGGAGGCACCATGAACACGCCGTCTGGGGGAATGCCCCCACGCGGACCCCTCCCCCTTGGCACCTCGGTCGACCAGAATATCGAGATAATCGAGATATTTGATGGCTCAGTGAAGGCATTGTGCCGGCAAGTGCTGCATGGTACCATACCATACGAATTCATACGGCCTTTATTGAGAGGCATGGCCATGGCCATGGCATGGCCATCCGCGCTAAAGCCCAAGCCCAAACCTAGCCCTTGCCTTGGCCTTGGCCCTGCTCCTGCACGCTCCTGCCGGCTGGCTCTCTCGCTCTCTCTCTCTCGCGCCCTCTGCTGCTGCTGCTGCTGCTGCTTGAAGGGGAGGCAGGATGCCTGCGCCAGTCGCCTCGGAGCGCTATGTGGACACGAAGAGGAAGGATGACGTGCGGCAGGCCAACATCCAGGCGGCCAAGGCGGTGGCGCAGGCCATCCGCACCAGTTTGGGCCCTCGCGGGATGGACAAGATGCTCACCACCGGCACGGGGGAGGTCATCATCACCAACGACGGCGCCACCATTCTCAACAAGGTCAGGACCGGGAAATTGCCGTGTGGTGGCAAGGGTTGCAGATGAAGCTGCAGGTGGATCCACTTCGTGTAAGAGAGGGAGGATTCTGGATGCGAGCCTTGCAGTACTCGTCATGAATTTTTTTCGCAGGCGGAAGCGTGCAAGTTCCAGTATTGAATTATCACTCATTCGCTGATATGTGCAGAAGGAAGGTTTTCATAAAAAACTTAATTAGAAGTTGCAAATTCTGAGTCAGTGGTAAGCCCATCTGAAGCCTCCCCTGAGGGAGGCATATTTTTGCAAAGCCTTGGTCTCCTCAAGTTCCCTGAGTAGCGGTATCCCCTGAGGATGAACCCTAGCCCCTTCCTGAATTCTGCTGTTCCTATTTGTGACAGATGGAAGTGACGCAGCCAGCTGCAAAGATGCTGGTGGAGCTTTCAAAGTCCCAAGATATTGTTGCTGGAGATGGCACAACTACAGGTTAGCTCAAATCAAGACTTGTGTAACCAACAGGAGCAAGAGGAATAGGCTGTTAAAAAAATGGGCGATTTATTACACCAATAACAGTGCACATTTGGAGAAACGCTTGCAAACGGTTTATCGGGAGTGAGTTGTGATGTAGCTGATAGTCCTTTAGTCTCAGAATAATGCAAAATCCGATGGGCGGCATAATCTACCATGTTTGCTATCATTGTCATTCATGAAATGAAACTTCGGCGAATCAGAGGAGAAGTCCTCCTCCAAAGTCCCCTGTTCCTAGTCTCTAGCTGTTTCTGTGAAAAAGTGAACGCTTATGGTGGATTCTGAAGTTATTGCAACGCAGTCAATTCCTTGGATAGTCTCCTCATTGATGGTGTTTGCTTATGCAGTGGTCGTTCTCGCGGGTGCCTTTCTATCACAATGTCTGACCCTCCTGGCACGCGGAGTTCATCCAACCGTTATTTCTGAGGCCCTTTTCAAGGCATCCGATAAAGCAGTCGAGGTGAGCATTCATTTATTTTTGGAATCTATTTTTGCAAGGGTTAAAAAAACTGAAGCCTGGGCCTTTGTAAAACCCATTGTAGTCATAGGTTGTGATGAAACTTCTCTATATGTTCATTGTCATTCATGCTCCTTTGACTGCTGAACTTGCTGGAGGCTTGTGAGTTTCACGGTTTTAGTCAAATGAAGGTTTTGTGCATTTCAGATAATGTTGGTTTTTGGATAAGAAAACGAATTTTGGAGAATTGTCGTTTGTGGAACGTGAAATGGCCTTCTAAAGTGTCTGTGCACCTGTCTGTGATTCAGATTTTGACTGCCATGGCTATTCCAGTTGAGCTGTCGGACAGGGAATCGCTAGTAAAGAGTGCAAGCACATCACTAAACAGCAAAGTGAGTTCCTAGCATTTGGATTGTTCCAATCGGATGTCTTATGCCATGGATTAGAAAGGATTCTCCTTCCGGTGCAAAACGCATGCAAGAGTGCGTATGTTTGAGTTTTGCGAGATACGAGGAGGCCTTGTTAACGAGCCTGTGAGAGTCGAGAAAAGCCTCTTTGAGTAGGGACACTAGTTAGAGCTAGATTTTGCTCCATATGGGGGTGCAGTTTATCCTCAACAACAGATATTTGTGAGCATTTTTTTGTTGTTTTTGGTAGCCGTGCTTACGAATATATGCGATTGTGGATCTCATTTGCAAGTATGTTGAGTGTTTTGCATATCTGAGCCTTGTTGGCAACATCGTGTATTTAGGAGTAATGCTGAGAAGTATGGTCTCCCGAGTCTTCGTCTCTTCAGAGTTTGCTGTCTTGCAACTTGTATAGGAGGATTATTACTCGCTAGCACAGTTAATTTCAAGATCGTAGCGTCAAAAAGCTGAAGAATGATTTATTGCCATTGACAGCTTGAAACTTGAACTAACTTGGGAGTGATCTTTCCTTGAACCTCAGGTGGTGAGTCAATACTCATCATTGCTCGCTCCGCTTGCTGTCGACTGCGTATTGAACGTGGTGGACCCATCAAGACCAGACTCTGTTGATCTGCGCGACATCAAAGTGATCAAGAAACTTGGAGGAACGGTATGCCATTGACCTTCCTAAGCTATTTTATAGAACTGAAGCCGAGCATTCTTGTGGAATTGCACGTACCAGTTGATCAAGTCAAAGATATTCTTTATCTTGAGCAAGGATAGACAGGGGTGATTCCTGCTCCTTTTTCGGTCTCAGTCATTTCCATTGGTGGTCTTACCGGCCCTCACCTGACTTTCAGGGTGATGTGACTCACATTTCAGATTGATGATACGGAAATGGTGCGAGGGCTGGTGTTCGATTCTAAAGCAAGTCACACTGCCGGTGGGCCGACAAGGGTGGAAAATGCCAAGATAGGCCTCATACAGTTTCAAATATCACCTCCGAAATCAGACATGGAGCAGAACATTATCATCTCGGACTACAGTCAGGTATGCACCTGTGTAAGAATTAGGTTTGGCACCTTGCCAGTACATATGTGGAGTTGGTGGGTCTTGCTCTGACAATTGAGGAGAGCGCGTGCACGATGGTGGAATGACTTTTGACGGGCGTGCTTAGTTGTTGGGTTCTTTTGCAGATGGACCGCATCCTGAAAGAAGAGCGAAACTACATCTTGGGAATGATAAAAAAGATCCGCTCAACTGGGTGTAATGTTGTTCTCATTCAGAAAAGCATTCTACGGGATGCAGTCACAGACCTATCTCTCCACTACCTTGCGAAAGCCAAGATTCTAGTGATTAAGGATGTGGAGCGGGAAGATATTGAATTCATCAGCAAAACTCTAAACTGCCTTCCTATAGCCAACATTGAACATTTCAGGGCAGAGAAATTGGGCCAGGCAGAACTGGTTGAAGAGACTACTGTTGGCGAAGGGAAGGTGAGCTGTTGTTGATTAGTCTCTTTTGGGTCTTTTGACATTGTAGTAACAAACCAGTTTGCTCTCGTACCCCTCGATTTCGAACTTTTCAGGACTTGTGACTAATTGCAGATTAACTGTGGAGAAGGCTTCTCATGAAGTGGAGCTGTTTTTCATCTCAGCGAAGTATCAGTTGTTTATATGGCCTCATTTCCTGCTTACGTGAAATCACATGCAAAGCTATGTCGATATATGCCACTAAAAAGTGGTTATCCTCTTCACACTGTGGTTGAAGGATTGAGCAATTGCAACTAATTGGACCCTACGGGTGGCTACGGTTTCTGTTCCACAGATAGTGAAGATAACTGGCATAAAGAACATGGGACGCACAATGACTGTTATTGTTAGAGGCTCTAATCAACTGGTAAGTCTCTTTTCACGAATACCTGTGCCCTTTCAACATTCAGTTTAATGGCAACGCGTAACTTTGGGATTACGGATTTGCTTTCACAAAGACTCCTCCTTCATCCTCTGTTCGTCTTCGTTTGAGGGAGTTGCCTGTGTACTGCAAACACATTTTTGCGTGATGAACTTTTGGCATTACTGTTTCGCTTTTTTAGGTTTTGCTTTTTCGGAAGGTGAGAAGATTGCTAAAAGGTTCCAATTCATGCTTTATCAGTTCAAATGGAGATATCCGATCGGTGGATCCTTCTTGCTCATAGGGCCTGCATCCTCCTTGTGGCACCTATAGATTTCATCAGATACTACTAGTATGCTATAGAATACAAGATAATTCAATATTTGTATCGTCGGCACTAAATTATATTATGAACATGATGCTCCTGGGTTCTAGCCAGCCCGCGGGCTTCTTTGAAACTGCTGATGCTTAGGGTCGGCACTCCTTCAGTTGTTCTACATTTTGCACCTTCCTCGCTTCTGCAGGTGCTCGGAGAAGCGGAGAGGAGTCTTCACGATGCTCTCTGTGTAGTGCGCTGCCTTGTAAGCAAGCGCTTTCTCATAGCGGGAGGTGGAGCCCCTGAGATTGAAATTTCTCGGCAGCTGGGGGCATGGGCCAAGACCCTTCATGGGATGGAGAGCTACTGCATCCGAGCTTTTGCGGAAGCGTTGGAGGTATGTTGCCATAAGCAGACAACTTCAGATTCTTGTATGTGAGTCTCAAAAAGTCAGGGCTAGCTCTTGTGTGAGGTTTTTCCTTTTCCATGAAGTGGAATGTGTACAGGTTAGGTAGGGCTCCTGATAGAGAACCTTGGCCCAGTTTCTGGAGAAGAAGTGCTGGCCTCTTAGTGGACGTATGCATCCTGAATAGATGTCCCCTTGTCACGGTCCACATCCGTCCGAGTTACAAAGCCTTTAAGACATCCAAACTGCGCCCATCCAAACCATAGATCCATCCATGTCACTCAAATAATCCTCCATACATTAGCAATTCAATGTCTTGAGTTCGGTAAAACAAACAAAATCATATGGTATCATGTTGTTGGTTTCAAAGAAAGCCTTCCATTCGTACTTCCCCATGTTCCTCACATTCCTCAGGTTTTGGCTGGAGATGCCCCCCAAGGAAGGAAAGTATTGAAAGCTCCATGCCGTCATTTGTATCATGCCCTTTGCATCATGCCCTTTGCGAGAGTCTGCGTTTAGCTGTCAGTTGAGTGCATTCACTTGTCTCAGCCCCTCAAGGGGAGGTTGTCTTGTATCAGGTCATCCCATACACTTTGGCGGAGAATGCCGGGCTCAACCCCATTTCTATTGTGACGGAGCTTCGGAATCGACATGCAAATGGAGAGGTAGGTGCTTACTTGAGTTTGGATGATGCCTATTAAGAATTCTGTCCGTGCTGCTTTTGTTCATAGATAAGGTTCTTGAATCTTCCAAGAGTCATCTCTGTTCACTTCTGCTCGGTACAACCCTGAAGATTATTGCCTTGCATTGAGCGCTGAATCTCGTATTGAAGGTGAACTATCATCCTAGGCTTTCCTATTTCGATTGAAATTGGCCACTGGGTGGAAGTGGGCCTCAGTTCACAAATTGAGGACAGGTTGCAGCATGTTGTTGTTGTTGATGTTTATACCTTTGACTTTGGCTTGGCCTGCAGATCAACACGGGAATCAACGTTCGGAAAGGAACCATCACCAACATTTTGGATGAGAATGTGGTCCAGCCCCTTTTGGTCAGCACGAGCGCAGTGTCCTTAGCCACAGAATGCGTTAGGATGATTTTGAAAATTGATGACATCGTCATCACGAGGTAGGTAGGCAGGCCAGGCAGTAAGAAGGGCTTCTTCTCTTCTGGTAGGAGAGGGAGGAAACGAGAGAATAAGAAAGGGTCTTTTGTGCCCGCCCTGCCTCCTCGCCTGCCCTTTTTGCCGCCCCACTTCGCACCGTTGAACATACACGAAAAGGTTTACATGTACCCTGTTTTGTTTGTGAGGAGCATGTCACCGTCGGCTTCATGGAACAACGCTTTCCAGTCCAACCAGGTCCGTTCGATGCAACGCAGGACGTCACGATTTCGTCCGAACCTCCGACGGCGCACATGCGTCCGCCGCTGTCCATGGACGGTCGCGCTGAAATTTAAATTTGTCGTTTAGTGTGCGTCACGCCACCCTGGTCCCACTTGAGCTCGGGTGGCGCCAGCTTGGACGAATCCTGGCCGTACTTTTTCGTACGGTACGGCCCGAGCATGGCTCCAAGTGGATCCTCCATTCTTCGTTTGGAGTCGCGTTCACAAACATAACGTTGTTTTTTGAGAAACTGGTTTTGAAATTTTTCTTTATTTTTCGAGAATCCAAAATCCTTAAATTTTTCTTCTCAACCTGTTCGGTTTTTCCATTTAACAAGAACAAGAACTAGATCTAAAGCCGTACATAATGTACGGAATCAGTTATTGGTACGAATGTGCGATCGTCCGTACAAGGGGGAAGCGGTTTCTTGAGGGTCTTGCTGGCGCTTGGGGCGGTCGTTGATATGCTCCCGCCAAGCTCCAGCCATGGAGGCGGAGGCCAGGGAAGGGAGGAGGGCGGGAGCTGCAGGCGTGTGGAGCCTCGGCTGCAGGGGCGAGTAGGGGGGCGGAGAGGAGAGGTAGCCCTCTAAGAGAGCTGCCGGCCTCATGGATTTTTCAGCGGCTTCATTTGGAGTTTGGTGGGGGGAGCTAGGGCTGGCGAGGAGCAGGAGTTGTTGCCTGACTGATAAAGAAGGGGGGAGGAGGATTTAAAGGCAGGGGGGACCCCAGGGAGGGAGTGGCGAGAGTTGGTTTGTTTTGTAAAATTGGCGGTGGAAAGGGGGGGGGGATTAGGAAGGGAGTCTCCATGGCAGGTCGGAGCATGTCTGCATTCCACAAAAGTCGGCCCGGTAGGGTTGCAAGGATGGAGGGCTACGCGCTCGCAGCTATGGCCTTCACTGTCTCGATGTTTGTCGTTCATGGCGACGGCCATGAAGGTGCGTTCTGCAGCTTGGCTTTGTCTGCATTAGAGGCTGTAGAATGCGAGCAAGGCCACGTGTCACAGCTGCACAGCGGTTTAGTTTAAAGACTTGAGGGGTTTTGTCGTTCAAGCTATTCGATTCGAGCGCTAACAAAGCTCTAAATGACCATTCGGATCATTAAATTTGATATGTTGAATGCTTGGTCAGTGGCAGACGTTATCTTTCTTTTTAACGATTTTAATGGAAAGAAGCATTCGCGGTAGTCATAATGGAAAGATTCCTGATCTTGTCGACGTTGATTTCTTTCATTGGCAACAAGTCCAGGTCCTTAGTAAAGCTTCTTGAGATGTTTGCGTAGGTTTGTTTCTCAGGGCGGTCTGTTTTGCCTAGGAATGCGAAAAAATACATTTAAGCTCTCAATCGGATACTGAAGCTGTGAGAGTGCAGCTGGAGCTTATCTCCTGTTTCTGTGAACTTCTGTCGATCGTTTAGTGGTATGTTTTACAAGGTCTGCAACTAAATTCTTTGTCCCGCTGGCTGCACAGTAAATGGGTACCTTTCCTGAGGGGATGCAGATTGGAAAAATGCACCAGAGTGGCAGGTTGATACGGCATATCAAAAGGGAAGCATTGGATTTCCGAGACGAGTATTGCTGCAGAATTGTAAGCTCTTCCCGATGGCTCGACTACTTTTAGGAATTTCATTTTTTCAGTTGTGAAACCAATTACAGATGCCCATCAGTAAAAGTGGAATTGAATGGATTGCGTTGAATAATGTACTTATCAGCTCCAAATCACTGTAGTGCCTCTCGCCACAGTTTTGTTCCAGAGACTCATAGATCATTGATCTACAATCTCGTGGCCTGCATGCTGCGTGCTGCAATTCACAGCTTCTTGTGTTTGTTGTTGCTTGTGCAGCACCGCCTGCTCCTCCCCCCCCGGCTGGTCCGTCGAACATGACAGTTTATGCTCCCCCAGGTATTCACTCAAGCGTACTTATCCAGTTGGTTGGCCCATGCTTTGATAGAAATACCAATCTTTCATGTAACTTCGCAGCGGGGAAGTAGCGAACAAATTCTGTACAAGTGTTATAGCATAGCCTTAAGCTGGATTGGTATTTAACCACACATGTGACCAGTAAAGAACACATGTGTTAAACAATTAGCTGTTGAGCCTTGTCTGCTGCTGGCTTGGTTTACGAAGTTCAAACAAGAGCATTTGGACTTGAACGCTGACTCTTTCATGTCTTCCACTGAACGAGTTTAGATGCAATGCAAGCATTTGAACACTATTACCGTTGTGTATTTAGGATGTGTGGCTGACCGTCATCAAAGGTTGGGTGAAATGAAACTCACTGATTTCTAAGCCAAGTTTCGACTTAGGTGTATTTACGAGTGCAGTCTGCTCTCTGAACTATCTAGCGTCTCTTAATTCTTCGTGTCTCCATAAGTGCCGTCCTAGGAAGCTAAAATGCCCCTAGCATTGCATAATAAGACAAACATGATACCATTTGTATAAACTTAAAGGAAGAAATTTCTGTAGAGATTATGAATTCAGCGCCGTCGTCCCATTTTCTTTTCGTGTCTAGCCGTATATAGCCCTTAGCCCTAGCTTGCAGCTTTTCTTATTGGCATCGAGGTCCTTTAGCTAAATAATTATCTAGGTATCTTTTTTGTCCCTCCAATGTGATGGATTTAGAGAGGATAGGGTGCATTCTGGAATTGTTGAGACAGACCATACCGGCTCCCTACAATTTGCAGGATCTGATAGCACGAAGGTTTGATTTTTGGAAGGAGAATGAGAGGAAGACAAGAAAAAGGGGGTGATGTCGAGGGAGGTAGAGGGAAAGGGAGGGAAGTGCACGAGGGTTAGAAAGAGACATGGGAGTGGGAGAAACGATTGTTTGGGATTGGAAGTTGCAGTTTATGATATGTTTTGCAGAATGAATGACTAAAGTGACACCCATAAAGGTTTTTATTGTCTAGAGTTCAGTTTCAGGATGGGCCGACTCCAGTCATTCTGAATATCAATCACCTAACTCTGGTCCGTTGGGTTTGACTATGATCAAACCCTCTGAACAAGTTGTGACTTCATCTCTCGCTGACTTGTGTTGAGGATTGCTAGCGATATCGGTCAGCTATCTCCCCAACAGTTGAACCTTTTCAGTTGAATCTTTTCAGATTTTACCTGAAGGTTGACATGAAGCTCCTGCATCCTTTGCAGGCATGACCTCCTCGGGAGCGAATGTGGCCGGCTGTGAGGACCGCTGCTCGCAATCGTGGGAGATATTGGGCCTCTACTCCACTCCACCTGACTGTCCATGCGTTTACCCTCTCGAGCTCAAGTTGCTTCTCTCGAATTCCTCGCAAGTTACCCCAGAATTTCTGAATGATTTCGCCCAAGAGCTTAACCTTTCTATGGACCCAAAGAAGCAATTGATCCTTTATGCTTTGACTTACTTACCAGCTTCGGCGACCCTCAAAGTTATCCCCATTAATGAAACACAATTTCCTGCTACCACAGTGGCCCGCATTCGGAATGCGCTAAAAAACAATCTGGTGAAGTTGCCTGCAAGTCTTGGAAACTTCACATTCGGTAGCTTATCCCAACTTGATCCTCCGCCACCACCTCCACCTAGTAAGCTCCACCAAAGCCCTCGTTTTGCGAAGCTGCCTTGCACAATAACTTTTGTGATTTCATGCATTTGGAAGGAAATGTGAGGATCATCGGCTTCCTTCATGCATGTTTATCGTGTCCCTTTGCCTTTCCAACCTCATACTTACTACTCAAGTCGCGGTGTCCCTGTTCTATGGCTCTTAATCGTCAAGAAGGTGCATTCGCATAAAAGCATTGAACAATGGTCTTTCGTTTATGTTCATTATTCGTTGACCAATGTGTTTTTGCTTTGTTGCACGGCAGGCCCTCCTCCACCTCCGTCCCCACCCCCGCCTCCATCGCCACCGCCATCGCCCCCCCCTCCTCCAAAGAAGAAAAGCACAAGTTTGGCTTTGATACTTGGGATAATCGCGGGTTCGGTGGTGCTTCTAGTCGCCCTTTTATGGATCATATGTTTGTACAGATGGCCGGCTAGTCGGAATGAAAAGGCGAACGGCAAATGTGAGTCGAATGGAGCATAGTACTATTGCAATGACATATGCGGAGAAGCGTTAATGTATGAGAATGTTGGCAATTCCAGTCAAGAAATTTCATACGCTGGGCTCTGAATTGGGCATCAACAGTGTGTGCTTATTTAGAGCCCAAACCTTTTATCCCGGTCGGAGAGCACTCTCTTTAGCGTCCTCTTTTCCCTCTTGTCTTCCTTGTCGTCCTCCTCCTCCTCCTCCTTGTCTTCCTCGAGAAATTTATTGAAAATTGTTGGGCTGTGGGAGGGAGTTGCCCGCAGTGATATCTGGGAATGCTGGCAGTTTAAGGAACAACTCCTATCGAGATATTTCCTCCATTCCACGTCCAATGAGTACACGTGTGTTCTCCTTCGAGGAACTTCTGGAAGCAACCAGCAGGTGAGAAGGCTTTTGGCTGCTTCTTCGCCCTTCCTCAGTGCTGTACCAAAGGAGGTGTTCACGCACTGGTAGATATTTTAGACCAAACTAATCTCAGACCTCTACTGGATATTGTTCGTTTTTCAGTTTTGAGAACTCCATGCTTCTTGGAGAGGGAGGGTTTGGACGTGTGTACCGCGGAAAGCTACGGGATGGAACAAACGTGGCCATCAAGAAGTTGACTACTGGGAGCCATCAAGGAGGGAGAGAGTTTTTGGTGGAGGTGGAGATGTTGAGCCGGCTGCACCATCGGCACCTTGTGAAGCTGATTGGGTACTATGCAAGCAGGGACTCGTTGCATCAACTGCTCTGTTATGAGCTTGTCCCCAATGGCAGTCTCGAGTTTTGGCTTCATGGTAGGCTGCAGCATGCTATGAGCCCCTACTTTCCTTTTAATGACTTCAAAACCTAATGATCATCAAGACATCTCAAACTCAGGGCTACAATCTTAATGCCATGTGTTTCCTCTGGCCAGAGGCATTGTCAATGCCAGTTCCTTTCCTTTTGGTCAAGTAGTAGGACTTGGGTCAGGTCTTAGATTAAGATTAATGTTTATGGCTAGGTTTTGGGGTAGGATTAGTGCTACTGTTGTAGTTTGGGTGAGGTTCGGAACGAAGTTAGTTGGAGGCAAGTTCTCGAGTGTCGATGGAGGGCAGGACTACGAATAAGATTGAAGTTGAAGCTGGGATTAGCGCTGAGCATAGACACTGTGAGGAATTGTTCATGTTCACTCTAAGTCAGGCTCATCTGAAGATCTCAATGAGAAGATAGTCAATTTAGGTTTAGCCTAGTTTTGGTGATCGGGGTAGAATCAGGATTAGGGTTGGATGTTTGGAGCTAGAAGCGAATGACTATAGCTATCACACTCGTCTCAGTTCTCGTTCTCAGAATCATGTGTCTATTGAGTCCCGTGAGTGTTGGTCTTTAAAATGAGGAGATCAGGCACGCACTTACATTCCCTTTTTTTTAATATGTTCCGTTACTTCTCCTTGCTCTTGAATTAAAACCTCAAGTTTACGAAATCTCTTATTTTGCTTGGTGGGGATTGGGGTGGGGGGTGAGATTGGGCCTGCAGGAAACATTGGAGATCGGCCTGGTCTGGATTGGGACTCAAGGATGAAGGTGGCAATTGGATCTGCGAGAGGCCTTGCATACCTCCATGAAGACAGTCAGCCATGTGTCATCCATAGGGACTTCAAAGCGAGCAACATTCTCCTATCTATGGACTTTCATGCCAAGGTGGCAGACTTTGGGCTGGCAAAGCAGGCCCCAGAAGGGCAAGGAGCATATGTGTCGACACGCGTTATGGGGACATTCGGGTGAGTGCTGTACATATCTGCATGCAGTGCATCACTCTTCACTCAGGGCTTGGATAACAAACCCATAACGAAGCACTGGAGGGTGAGGGGGGTAACGAGCCTGAAAGCTTTTTAGGGTAATTACATTCGTCAGAAGGGCATTCTGGTCCAAAGGGAGCTCCAAAACAGCTTGCAGGACCTGGAGCAAGGGCCTGAAGTCAGGTACATAGGATGGCACGTTTGAAACTGAAACTGAGTCTGAAACTGTAACTGGAAGGTCCTGGTTGGCCTGCGGCTGAAGTACTGTTGCCGATGTTGATGCGCATATAGGTATGTCGCGCCGGAGTATGCAATGACAGGCCACCTTCTCGTGAAGAGTGATGTATACAGCTATGGAGTTGTGTTGCTGGAGCTGCTGACAGGGCGGAAACCGGTAGACATGGCACAGCCTAATGGAGAAGAGAATCTTGTCACTTGGGTAACCTTCCCCTCTTCCTCCCTCTTAGTCTCTCCTTCCTCTACGCTGTCTTTATGTTGTTTTAGCTCCGCTAATCTTTGGAGTTCACAGATTCATAGTGGGCCCATGTCTTAAGTGGAGGGGAGGGATGGAACGGGTGATGCGGCAGGCACGCCCACTGTTGGGAGATGTGGAGCGGCATCCTGAGCTAGTAGACCCAAGGCTTCAGGACAACTATCCTCCTGCAGACTTTGCGCAAGTAGCAGCCATTGCAGCGGCTTGTGTTGCCTCAGAAGCGGCGCAGCGTCCAACCATGGGAGAGGTGGTGCAGTCCTTGACGCTCGTGCAGGTTTGCTCTCTCTCTCTCTCTCTCTCTCTCTCTCTCTCTCTCTCTCTCTCTCTCTCTCTCTCTCTCTCTCTCTCTCTCTCTCTCTCTCTCAGTGTTTCTGCTTGCCCCTCTCTCCCTTCTTCCCACTGTTTCTGAATAACTTCTGTTTGTCTCGGTACCTACACATCTGCGAGTCTCTTGACATTGTATTCCCCTTCCCTTGCAAGTTATCATTGTGCAAGCCTGAGTTCGTTTAGCTGTCGAAAGAAAGGTGTTGGACAGGACTTTATCCTTGGTATTGGTATAGGAGAATCGGCTTTCTAAGCCACCTTTGTGGGATGTAAAAAGCAAGGGAAGGGAAGAGGCGAGTGATAAGGCTGGAATTAAAGTATGAACCGACGTACGGATTCAGTAGGAGGGAGAGTGAAGAGGAGAAGGATCGAGATGCAGAGAGAGCGTGAGGTAAAGAGTGCGAGAGGAAACACTTATGAGGTGAAGCTGAGTGTAGCACTGAAGGTCCGCCTATGTTGCTGAGTGCAGCGTGAGTCGGACTACCCATATGGCGAGATCGCTCAAACGAGTAATCCTCCTCCTCCTCCCTTACTTGGTGGAGAGACTCCCTTTCAGCCTCCCACTATTGAGATTCCCCAGTGGGTAGACAGCATGAAGAACGACCTCAAGTCCCCAGTTCCCGCTGGGGGGGACACGCCTGCCTCCGAGCAGTCCTTCATCTCCACTGAATCGGGACCCCTCTTTGCCCGCCAAATCTCCTCTACCTCACAGAGTCACGCGTCCAAGGTTCAAAACTCCTTCATTTCAGAAGACCTCTATGAGGGGAGATGAACAACGACACAGCTTGGTGTGGTTTTTCGCTCGGCTCGGACTGGTGTGGTTTTGCTTGACTTGACTTGGGCTCGGCTCGCCTCGCCTCGCCTCAGCTTGGCTCGGCTTTTCTTAAGGATTGCTAAGTGGAGTGCTACGCCTTCATTCGAGTCGAGCAGGAAGTGGGTAGCGACATGTTTCTGCCGTACTTGTGGTTTCAGTCGGTGCAGAAGGAAAGGCAGACCGACCGACTGGCGACAGGGGATCAGCCAACTCGCGGTGGGAATTTGTATTAAGAGGGGAACCGTGGGGTGAGAAGTGCCTCATGCTCTCCCCCTAGAAATGGAACGATAGAGCACCAACATCAGCATCAACACAGTGGCCAGTCCTGTACTTATGATGCATGAGATGGAGGAAATGTGGGGTTTTACACTACAGTAGCTGTAATACCTTTTTCCTCTATTAATGTCTGTAGTTAAGCTTGTAAGCGAACAATAATGAAGAGGAATAAGGAGTGAAAGTACTCGAAAGATGAGAGGGAAGTGTTCATTGGTCGATCACAGTCATTTAGCAACTTTTATTTATCGTACCTTTAGAAGTACTTCTAGGTCTTCATGGCATGAGAATACGGAACTATCCATGCTCTCTTCCTGCCTGTGCTACCTCTCATCCTCGTTCCCCACCTGCCTTCAAGAGTGAAATCTGAAGATAAGGCATGTTTGACAGACGTCAGGAAACGTACCCTCACTTAAAAATTATTTTTTTATTGTCACTGCCGGTGGAAGGTGAAAGTCTTGAAAACGCTACTGGAGCTTTAAGGCCGCAAGCCGTTTGAGATTGTTCCAGCAGTCGGCATATATGAAATTTCAAAATAGAGACAAAATGATCTACCGCCCTTTCTGTAATCGGGGGTACATATTCAGCTCAGGCTTGTCGTCCCAAAAATCCCCAACGCATCTCCTCTACATACTCTCTCCTCCATCCCTTCCCATCCCGCCTCCCTCAGAGCTTATAACCCTAAAAACCGAAAATTCCTCCTTCCTGTGGTCGACCAAAGCAACTTTGCAATGCTACGGAGGATAGCTATTACAAAAAATAGCGCTAGAGGAACGGTTGCCAAATCTAACTATGTACAAAAAGGATAACTTACACTAGAGAAGTGTTACAGGGAGGCCCTTGTAATGGTTTTACTCAGAGAAAAAGCCAAAAGAACACTACGAGTAGAGTGAACATCTTTGAGTCGAATTGAAGTAATACGGCGAAAAGTTTCATACAGTGGACGAAGACAGTGCGGTCTTACTTGTCCACAATGGGCCATTGATTCCATCTCCAAAACCTTTCAGATGCCCAGATTCCAATACGAGTGCGCTGTGGTACCAACCTGTACTCACTTGAACCACCTTGCCGCTCAAATATTCATCCGGTATCTGCTTAGGCTCCATGACTTTAACGAGGGAAGTTCCAAGGCCGAGGGCGCCCGTGCCGCCCCAGCCGCTCCCATACACTTTGCCACTAGCCGTAAGAAATAGAGACTTGCGCTTTTTCATGCTTACCTGCAGACGGAAACCTGATACGGATCAACCAGCAAATACTGTGATGACAAACATCAGCACGGTATCGAGAAATCCAAAAGATCCTAGAGTGCACCAATAGTGAGAGCATGATGATGCGCTTGGCATAGGTTCAGGGAGAGGGAGAGAAGAGGGAGAGAAAAAGATCCAGGAGAGAGTCCCCTGGGAGGTGGGAGGTGGGAAGAAGGTACAGTTAATTGATGAAGGCTGAAAACTGCACCTGCACAATGAGTTCGTGCTTCAATCCCTTAACCACCTTCGGACACGTTACCAGGTCTTCATGTCCGTGCCCGAGAGCGCCACAGTAGTTGTCGCCCCATGTATAAACCTAAAATCCTCAATGCAGACTAAAAAACGTGTCAACCTCTCCCAGACTTAGAGGCGGAACTATCTCCGTAATGAAGAAGGAGCTCTCGCATGATAATATTGGATCAAGGAACACAATCTCAGATATGCAGGATCCACCACTCATCTCAAGACTGACCACTGACTCTGCTTCCTTTCCAACGAAAATTGACTGGAATATGAAAGAAGTCCTCACCTGACCTAAGGTGTCAATAACTGCAGAATTCTCGTCCCCAGCAGCAACAGCCACCAAACGCAACTCAGACATGAGAAAGCTCATAATCTTGCGAGGCTCAAGCTCATTCCGAGGTACATTCTCAGGTGAAGGAAAGACAGGTCCATGGCCGAGCTGATTCCTATAACCGCAACCAAAAGAGTACGCTGTGCCTGCCTCTGCAAGAAGGAGATTGTGACTTCTGCCAGCGGCGACCTGCAGAACTGGTTCAGTTTCAAGACCAGTTACAGGCCCTGGAGTTGCCTGATTTTCCTCACTTCCATTTCCCAATCGGCCGCCAATGCCAGCGCCCCATGTATAGACCCGACCAGAGACTGTGAGGGCAATTGTATGTTTGTCGCCAGCTGATACCTGATCAAAATCAGACAGCAGAGGGGCTGCGAGTAAATCGCATGAAACAGGAAAGCAGCATGATCTAAATTGTCCGACTTGGGCTCGAAACAAAGCCAAGAAGCGTCGAGCGAACATTCCACTTGCCTGCTTGCATGGTATTCCTATGAGCCCTTCCACGATTTTGGGCTGGATAATGCACGTATTTGCCAAAGCCTGGCCGTGACCACAGCAGCCATCTATGTCGTCGCCAAATGTATAAACCTGCGATCATCCAATAGCATTCATTCATCGCTGCATCCTTGAGCCCCTGCAAACTAGGATGGCCAATAAAGGAACGCACAGATAGATGAATGCTAGCAACTGTTTTAAGTGTTTGTGAGAGAAAGAGAGAAGAAAGGAGAGAAAGAAAGTGAGAAAGAGGGATAGGGAATGAGAGGAGAAGGAAGCGGGAGAAAGAAAGGGAGAGGGGAAGAGGGCTGAGGGGGTGAATTTCAGACTTCAAGTGTACCTGCATACTGCAGTCCAAGACAGCAACGTGTGATCTGCCAGCAGCTACGCTAGCTACACGAGTGCCTCCAAAGCAAGCTGTTGGTGCGTATATGTGAAAGGTACTTGGCTCGGTCTCTAGAGGAGGGCTCTCCTCCCAGCGCAAGCCTTGGACCAGGAGAGACCCCTCTGCATTGACAAGCAGCGTCTGGTTACGGGCAGCTACAACCTGCCATAGCAGAAAGCATGCGATAGTAATTCGTGAGCATCATTTAATTTTTGGCTCAGGCTTTGCTAATTGTACGAATGTATATGATTCGATCATATCGATACAGTAGTCTTCATCTCCGGGTCAAATACAAGTGTAAGAGAACAGATCACTAGAACGCTAGCACACCTACAGAAGATACCACTACCCCTACAAATTAAAAACTCGGGATACAAGACATTGGTTTCTGAGAATTCTGCCAAACATTCTGCCTCGTACGCATTTTAATAGGATATTCCGAGCAACTATAAAAGTTGACGCGTCACATCGCCTTTTGCTTGTTAAGAGCAACGTTGCAAACCATTTGCAATGCTCTTTTCTTTTTTCGTCATTTGTTAACCGCGGTTTTTGCGAGCATGGCATCGCTCTATTCATTATCTTTTAAAGCTCCAACGAAGACACTGTTTGTCATTTGCAAGCGAGCAGCTCACCTGAGGAAAGTGCTGCTTCTGCCCTCTTCCCTGCTCCACGAGTTCAATAAAGTTTAAAACGCGGGCCCATCGCGAGCCGCAGCGCTTCAGCAACTCCATCCAATTGTCTCCGCACATCCGCCACGGTCCTCCTCTTGCGCGGCTGCGCTTGTGAGCTGTATTCTCCAGGAGCGACGCTCTTCTGTTAGGCAGCTGATTGCAGGGCGACCTGAAATGAAAGCAAGTAGCTTCCAAGCTTGCAAGGTCTCTGGCCGCCAGGTCTGCCGATTCCAGCACATACCGAAGCAATTCCTGCGGCAAATCATCAAAGCTGCTCATGATTCACAAGAAATCGCATATATATTGTCCTTTTCTATGCTTGAATTACGTCTTACGACCCTCTCTGGAACACCTTAATCTGCTTCTTTTTCCTCTCCAAGAAGCATCCCCCTCCCTCTCTCCAAGCCAAGTCTTCCCCCTGCAGGCTCAATCAACATCAGTCCAAGCTTCCAAGATTCATACTCTGATGGGACTTTCCTCCGCCCAAAACGTTTTCATATCTGCTCGGGATCGTTCTCATTGGTCCACCGACGTGTACAACGAATCAAAATAGGATTTGACACATGCAAGACGTACGGTCTGGCACACGAAAACATGACAAGATGGCGTGTGACTTTAACAAGTATTTGGACCAATCAAAATGTGTCACGTCGGACAAGCATCACTTTCATTTTCACGCAACAAGATATTCGAGAGCTCTTTAGCCAATCACGTTGTGCCACGTTGGACAAAGGTCATGTCTTAAATGAAGTCCATCAAGCCCTCTTTTAGCCAAATTTCAGTCGACTACAGTCGCTCGAGACCCCAAGTCACTTCAAGTGATGAACCGTACGGTAACTGTACGATGGATTGTACGGCGTGTAAGAACTTAACCACTTTCGAGCCCCTCTCTATTGGCGGCTAATCATTAGTCAAACTTTGTCGAAGAAGTTGTTAGTCATTAGTCTTGGCTATTAGTCGACTAAACCACTCGACGGGGATGGGCCGTTTTTCCGTTTTCTCCCCTGCACGCTGCTTGCTTGCTTGGCATGTCGGCCATGGCGTCCAGAGCTCCTTCGTGCTTGACCCGGAGCACGGGGGAAGCCAGCACATCGGCGGTCTTTGGAGAAAGCAGGCCATGGCGTATGCGGAAACGTCCTGTTGTTCTCGCTGTCAGAAGAAGCTTGTTGGAACTGAAGAAGCGCTTAAGAATGAGGGATTTGCAGCTTTCAAGGACTGCACGCTACGTGCAGAAACCTTCTTCCGTTGTTCCCTTGATTGTCTCTAGTGGAGAGGCATTTGATGGAGAGGTTGAGAGCCTGGCGGTGCCGACTTCATGGACTCAACCGGATATTGCTGTACTGGTAACTCACTGCTGCAATGCGGGGTCCTCCGTGCATATACATGATGAACATTTTTTACGGGAGACTGATGGCTGTTCTATATACTTTTATTATGTTTCACAGATATTTGATAGTTGTTTCTGTCAATTTGCCGAAAATCAGATCAATTGTTACTTTACCCCCGTCTGTTTTTCAATTTTTGTTTCGAACTGAAGGGCTTAAGATGTTCCTTGTCGTACAAACAACCTACAACTGTTGTCATCTTGGCGTAGAAAGAAAGAAAAAGCATCTCTTATCTGAACGTGGGGGACCTCTCTGCAGTCGCATTCATTCTGTTTCGGCTGTCCATTCACAGGAAGCAGAATGGCTACGAGCAAGTCTTCAACGATGGCTAGACGATGAGTATTGTCCAGAGGCTGCGAATGTAGAGATCAGCGCACGATGTGCAAGGGTGTATCAGCACTGCCTCCTGGAACAGAATACGGAGATGGCAGACATTCTCATGCAGGTTTGGTAGCAACCAGTCCTGAACAGCGCGTCCTTGTCTGCAAATTCATTTGACGTCGACAATTTGTCCTCTTTGTCATTTCGGGCATGTCAGGCAGATGCTTCTGTTTGCGTTCTCTCATGCAACTGACGCTCAGTGTGGATGCTCTCGTTACCTTGTTTGATCGCAGATGGTGAGAGACCTGGAGGGATTTTCATTCAGAGAGAGCTTCCATTCCGCGTTTACGGCAGCAAATGCTGCAGTTGCTCTCATCACCAATCGCATGATAATGCTTGAACAAGGTCGATATAACTAGTTCCCTGCTCGAGGGAAGTCTATTCGATATCGGTTAATAAGCTGCTTTGTGAAATAATATCCTGACCAGCCGCATTGAAACGCTGCCAATCGCTGCTGAAGCCAAATCATGCCCTCTCCGCTTCTAGCATGTGCATAGTTTGCGTTGCGCTCCTGTATATTTGTATACCAACCTTTTCCTGCTAATATCATGCCTGAGGAAAAAGGAAAGAGGAAAGTGATAGCATAACACACAGCTGCTGCGTCAGATCGTCTCATCACCTGCTGCCTTTGCTTTGATAAGCTCTCAGAGTAAACTGCGCTTCTCTGGGTTTCTCCACATTTGATGGAACTCCATCCTTTTCTTTCCAGCATGTAAATCCAACCGTCCTGTCGCTATCCTGCATACCATTGGCACTCTCATGGATCATTCTTTGGAGCCCCTTTCATTGTAAGGCCGCATGGCAGGGATGCTTCATTTCGCGGTATCTTAAGTGCTTCTGCGCAACTTTATACCTTGTTGTGGAAGCATGGTTCTTTGCCTTTACGATTTCCATGCTTCATGTCACCAAAAAAAGAAGGGGAAGAAAATAAACAATAAAAAGAACCCCTTTGTGCCTAAGCTCCAGGCGACCATGGTTGAATTGCAAACATCTGAAGATCATGGCAACGAAAGTCCATCACACAAATGATTGTGTTCTTAAAAAAAGAGTCATTTTAATAATTTATTGGGGCGCTGACCACCATGGCCATTTACCGCATATATTTTCCCACCCTAACGTTGAACGACCTCGAGAGAAGATCGTACGCCGTACCGCATAGTACGAACTGCCGTACTCGAGGCTGTATTGCCGGCGGGCATGCGCTCGCATGGAAAGGGCTGGCAGAGCAATACGCTCGGCCACTATTAAAAGGAAAGGGGGGGCTTTCGAACATTCCAAATCAAAATCTCTTCAGGAGCGCCAGTTTGGAATTTGAAAGCTTTGGCGAGACACGTCAAGGGATTTATGTTGTGATGCGAGAGGCGCTGGCCAGGGCTTGGACTAACTGGGAGAGGCGGAGTAGCATGGGAGTTTTGCTGAAGCAAAAGAATCTGCTGCTTTCCTTTTGATCAACGATGGATGACAGCAACCAGCACAAATCGGGAAATCAGGGACATGGAAGAGACGGCCGCTTTGAGAGTCCAGTCACAATTCTGCTGAAGGCGGAGGAGATTGCAAATGCTATAGTTTCAGCGGCGAAAGTAAGGAAACAATATGACACTCGAATAACCTCTCAGTCCATTCGTTAACGTTGCAAGCTGACAATTAGTCTAAGGCGCAGTTAAATTACGGCTACGACCTGTCACATATCCATGGCTTTGAATTTGCACCTTCCACCTAACCTTACGGCAAGGACTCTGTTTAAGCAGGAACGACGAGCTCGGCTGTTGAAGCGTGCAAAGGATGACGCTAGAGCAGAAATCGCTGCTTACCGTGAGCAGCATGAAGCGAAACTTCACGGGAAAATTGCTCAAGCCGAGGAGGGACGAGGTGAGTACAGCATGATAACAAGCGGACAGAGTTGGAGCTGACTTGCGTTCTTGGATCGACAAACGATTTGGCATACGATTAAGTACTGCAAAACGGTTTCCACCTTCTGTCTATGCAGGGTTCTCGAATAAAGCGTTTGAAAATGACTACAGTCGTAGAGTTACCCCTGGGATCTAATGTTTTGCATAAGCGATATATCCAGATTAAGGTTTTGTGTCTCAAACCTTACGAATGCGGTTCTACGACATTTAGAGCTATTGATTGACTGATAATTTTATTCTCGGGTTTCTACTTTCTTGTATAAAGTCGCCACCAAGTGCCTATACACTTGTTGTCGTTAGTGCACTCGGGCAGACAAGTAATGGATGCATATATGATTAGTTACCTTGCACTGCTTCTAACAGCTTGCTTAACGAAGAACGGAAAGATCATGCAAGCGCCAGTCCAGAAAATGGACTGGATAACCGATTGGGCGATGAAAAGTATAGCTTTTAGGTCATTGCTACAATCGACCCATGCTACGGCCAGGGCTATGGCTATTATTTGCACATTTTTATTGATGTTTGCTTCTGCAGCCGGGAAATCCGTAGGCTTTTTCGCAGATTGACACGTTTTCCCTAGCCATTACAATGTGTCTCAGCTTATGGTTACTGCAGTACAACTGGCTAACAACTGGCTAACAGGCTGCACCCAACATATTTCTCAACGCCCTTACCAGGTCTGCACAGATTGCAGCGCTATAGTTCCTTGCACGAATGCAAAACAGGCGATTTCTTTCACTTGCACTATTTGGGCCGTTTGGTGCGTCTCAGGCACGTGTTCAACTGTAGGGTCAACATGACCTGCAGAGGAACGAGGAAAATACAATGGAATATAAGGCAGTACTTTGCAAGAGTCACGATTGCCCCGGTTACTTTGGTTTTTGTTTGCCCGGTCTGTTTTCTCGACAACCTGCAGCAGCAGATTATGAGACACCAGAAGAAAGCGAACAGAGTACGTGACCTGCATCCTACATGGAAATGCCTCCATGCAGGTGAAGCGCATGAGATTCTGGAAGCCGAAGCTAACAAGAAAATCGATTCGTTAAAGGTGAGGATTCCTTACACCCTAATGTGGCAGTCATCCGTTTGCACTTGGAGTTAGAGGACATCGCACGTGCTAGTTTCTGCCTTTGGATAATGTTCAGGGTTTGAGACAACATTAGCTTTAAGTTATGCAGGACTACAGATGAATGCAAGGTTTGCATCATTTGGAGTTAGCTTAACGAGCCTACGTTCTGATAATCATTCAAATGCGGTGATCGTTATACCTGGCCTCCGTTCACACAACAGGGTCTACTGCAGGAACAGCCTACGCTATACTTGGAGGTCAATGTATTACCGAAGTCGTTGAGACCCTTGTGCTTGCATCGCTTACATTGAATATGGCTGTGTGACTATGCTGCTATAGCCTTTCTCTTTGAGAATTTCCACTTTAGCCGCTTACGTGTAAATGCACAATGTGGAGGGCCTTGCAGTCTGACGCCGCAGAAAGAGAGAATGAGATTCGGTCGTGGCTTGTGAGCCTTGCGCTGGGGTTGTGAGGCTTTCACATGTCATCCGCTCACATGTGAACAAGAGCAGTCTGTTCCTCTGCTTTACGACTGCAGTATACTGTAACTGGACAGTTTTTCGTCTAATCACCATAAAGCCAAAGGAAACCGGCATCCCCATAAAGTGGTTTTTCATATGTACAGCTAGGGAAGGAAGCGCACGACCCACGAGTGACTACCGTATGGGAAGCTTCGTGAGGAGGCACAGCGTCTGTGGAACCAACGTACATAGCTGCCCACAATACCGTACTAGTGGTGGTACTGAGATAGGCCCACAAACTAATGGTGGCCTCGCCTGCTCTTTCCAGTTTCGTTCGGTTAGGGTTCCCCTTCTCACTGCGTGAGCAATCCTACTGACTGCCGTACCGAGTTTCCACAAGTTTCATCACGGCTTTGTAGCAAAAGGCTTGTTTCAGAATTCACTTCTGTCCACGTTCGCCTTTTCTGGGCACCAAAAGGTGTAAATAGTACATAGCAGCTAATCACGGAATTTGGAATGGAAAAGCTAATGCAGTCTCTTGGTCACAACGTGTACTTGTTGCTTGATTTTACTCCAATATGGTGATTACATTTGACATTTTATTTTTAGCTATGTCAACATAGAGTCGACGCCTGCTCTAAAGCTTACAAGAAAAACGCTCGAAATGCCTGCAATGCATGTCACCTTATGCTCCATCAAGAGTTAAGACTGCTGCCATCATATATCCTAATATTATTGACGGGCACTTCACTACAATATCTCATGCTCACTATACGCCGCTTCACAGCCGTATGTACACGAAGCAGCCACGGGTCAATTGTCTTCGTGCTTTCAGAGGGTTCACAATGAATCAGCAGCCCGCTCCTGCTGCCCCCCTTTGTGTCTTCAAGGAGTGCTGCTCGAAGCTCACGCCAGGACTCTTTGGAAGGCCTTCTCAAACGTTCCCACATCCTGCACCGCGTTAGGCAGCTTGAACTACACGTCAGTCGTGTCACATCGACACTTTGCTCTCATCATCTCATGGCATGTGTCGGCTCATTATGCGCTAGCCTGTCTGTGAAGGCTCCACCAAGAGTTTGGTCACGTGCCGGCATTCATTGGATAAGTGACTTGTTTTGCTTTCGAGGTGAAGGCGACTTGCTTTTTCGTGAGCGATCATAATAACCAAACATGCCCTGGTTCTCCAGTTCTTGATAAGTCATTCTGACGTGAAATTTTCCCATTGGGCATAACAAAAGGAAACTTTCTGTCCACAAGAGAGAGGCAACATGCAGACTAAAAATGGTTCAGAGAGTGAAACTTGCTCACCTGTGCTCCGGAGAAGTAGAGGCTGTTATTGAGCAAGAAGTACGGGACTCCCCCTACATTCAGCTCCTGCTTCGCTTTTCGATCCTCTGCTAGGATTTCGCGCTTCCCATTCTCAGATGCCTGATGACCCTCCCAAAGCTGTAGCGTGAGAAAATGAGGTGACTCGTCATCTCAATTCTGTTGGGATAACCGCGAACCAGATAGATGGAACAAGATCATTCCACCTTTTTAGCAAGCTATCTACCCATCTCCCCTCAGCTTCAGTCTCCCATTATTTCATAATGTCCACTAAACATGAACACCACTCCTCCTTAAAGACCTTCTCCGCTTCAGTAGAAGCAAATAGCATTACCATGTACTCTTGAACTCCATGAAGACCAAGTTCTTCTGCAATGGCGACTATTTCCGTCATGTCCGACACATTCCTGCCCTCCTCATACGTCTTCTGCAGCAGCAGGCTTTTGGCTTCACTCCCCTTGCCCTGCTGCTGGGCCCAATGCACCAACCTGCCCTGCCTCCCCCTCCGTTGCCACATCAGATAAGTCTCTCGATCCCACATAACTTGAATTCAAAGAAAGTCATTCCACTTTTTTCATTCCCCTCACATTGATCACTGAAAGAGTTCAAGGCAAACAAGGATTTTCACCTGTGGGCATTGAGTGTGTTTGGCCACCACTGCCAATTGGCGAACTTGAGTCCATTTCTAGCGCCTGACCTGCCGTAGATCATAACTTGCACAGGGGCATGTTGATTAGTCAGGAAAGAAAGTTAGAATTAAAGCAGCCCTCACTTTAAGGAGACCACTGAAAGAAGGCTGACAAGGTGAACCGATAATAAATCCATTATCTAATCAAGAAGGCATCTTGAGGTACACACAGTTAAGCGAAGCGCCTTTACCTCCGTAATGATTGTGTCCACGAGTCAGAGCCCCAACGTCGAATGTTATATGCAAGGTATTCTTCACCTGCAGGATTCGTCCGAGGATCAATCATGTAAGGATGCCTGCGAAACATGAACGCTTTCATATAGTCAGTAGCCCGAATTAACATAGATAGTAGCATAGTCGTTACCCTATAGCCGTGCATGCTGCTTGCCAGAGTATTACTAATCTTCCTTTATTCATCTGGCCATAGTGTAGGATTTCGAGAGGCTCGTGCTGAAGCACGAGCAGCACATTGAACATTATCGAAATTCCATGGTCTCCTGTTAAGTTCTGAAGGCTTCATGGTATTTGAGAAGAAAAAGGTTTTATGCGATTAGGCGTGATTATTACGCGTAACTCCAGCAAGCCTGGAAAGTATCAGGTGCCCTGATTGAGAAGAAAACTACAATGGCTGAAAAGACTACCAGATTTAGATTTCAAAACAAGAGCGAAGAGAAAACAATGACAACGCACCATGTGATATTAATATCAACTGGACGGTCGGGAGGTTGCGCCATTTTCACATTCTCAATGGCCTTCTCCAAGCGGACCTGTGCGCCAGGTGCAGGCACACATGCAAGTCGACTCTTCAGACTGCTTGGAAGCAACAACAACATAACCAAACAATAAAACAACGATAAACAATCGAAAACTGTCGAAATTCATCCAGCTATAAGAATCCGCAGCGTTCAAAGTGCGCATGAAGGGAATACGAAAGACGCATCCATGAACCAGCGAGTGCGATTCAGACATTTAAAGGCCTCCATAACCTCCAGAGAGGTACCTGCTATTGTACCATCGTCAATTTCTAGCAAAGCACATAGTTATCTGGTTCCATTCATTTCGAACCACAACCAACAAGTGCGTCATTTTCCGACAGCAGCATTTGCAGCTGCATCAATCTCAGGAGCGGGAAGCAACAGCTGATCCGACCTTCCCCACGTAGCACCACGGGCAAGCAATGTCGCTCCACACGTCCACCTGCACCGTCGCCATTGCCACCTCCATCCTCCCCTCAGAGGGGGTCCAGACGGAGAGCGACAGGAGAAGCCCTCCCTCTCTCTCTCTCCCTTGCCTCCCTCTTTCCAGGAGCGCCTGGGGAGAGTCACAGATGCGGAGGGACTCCCTTCACATGCACTGCACAGTTCCAAATGTAGTTTACGAGGGACCAGTCGCAATTATTTTTACATGGAACGCCTATGATTTGTGCAAGATCTTAATCGTACGGTGATGGACGCACCGACATGAATCGTACAATGAAGATCTTTTCTGTACGGACAGCCGCGCGGCTTCCAGAGAAGAGCCCACGTGGCGCGTCTGCCACCGGTCCCTAAACTGCGCGATCGGTGGACCGCGCAGAAAACTGCGCGTTTCGACCTTTCGCACCGTTTTTCGCGTTCTGGAGGAACCGGAACCGCGCAGACAACTGCGCGGTAAACTGCGCGCAAGGCTGCCCCTGCCTGCCTCGCCTGGACCGCACGGTATTCCGGACTCCTCGGAGCTTCGCACGCCCGAAAATTCCTGAACGAACCTTCTGCTCACGCTCAGGAGTAGCGGGAGAGGAAAGTGAGGAAGCCATAGCCTGTTGCTGCTGCGAGCTTGAGCTTGAGCTTGGACTGCTTGTACAGCTTGGATATGGCTTCCATTGCAGTGCAGGCACGGGCACCATGGAGTGAGAGCGGGATAGGAAAGGTAGAAGGTGTGGAGAGAAGAGGGAGGGTGACAGTCGTGGGCTGTGCTGAAAGGTTAGGGCAGAAGTTGGGTGGAAAGTTAGGGCGAAGCTGGAGCAGGGTGGAGGAGAGGACTGGTTCAGTGTTCGGTGATAGGAAGGTGACCAAGAAAAGCAATGTCAGAGCTGCTGTGGCGACGGGTGAAGGCAGCACCACGCAGTTTGCGAAGGAAATGGAACGCGTGTCAGCGAAGGAGGCGCTTCTTCTTGCGGTGAGTGTACGGAACTTGGTGATTAGCTTCAGAATGTCGCCACCTGATCCTCTATGCATACTTTTAACTTTTCACTGATATGCGATGATGCTGGAATGTGGCACAGTGGGACGATACAATCATAAAGTGCGATGGATAGGAGCCAGTAGTGTTAATCTCTCTCTTGGAAACCTGCAGCCCTTTTTTTTTTTTTTCCTTGTCAGTGTGCCTTTCCGACCTGCTTGTACAACACCTTTCTTCAATGCTGTAAGCATCTACGTGAAAGCTTGGCATACCAAGAACAGCGTCCCCTCCACTAAGATGTTTACGTAGTCTGGATTTAGCTGTTTGAGGTAAGCCGCGTGTTCCTTTATTCGGTAGTACTGAATCTTCTGTTTGCCGCAGGTCAAGGACGCAGGTGGTGTAGAAGCTCTAAGCAGCGGAACGGGCAATGTGGCTGCAAAGATTGACGTGAGCGAAAAGGTTTTGGCTTTGGAGCGTCTGAATCCCACCCCGAGACCCACAACGTGCGTTGCTTTCCAATATCCCACACATATCATCCTGCTTTTCTATCGCTTCATCGTGTGTAGAGTAAGCAAGCATGGCTGGATTTTCGTCAATCTGCTGTGTTACAAAAATAAAGTCGCAATTTTGATATTGTTTGTATGCCTTCCGCCATTGTTATTCCTGGCGAGAGCCAAGAGCAACGCTGTAACTGTCTTATGTTCCCAAAGACTCGTTGATCGAGAATGTAGAAGCTTGAGCCTCGGACTAGAGGAATCTTGATGTTTTATAATCGTCTTCATCTATGGATTCTGAAGGTCCACTTTTGTGAAGGTATCTGGATTTTTTTTGCGTCTGCAGCAGGAACTGCATTCTTGTACACTTTCAAGCAAGTTTTGACCGTATCATGACTCTGAATATTACAATATCAACAGAACATGAGAAACAGTCGGCCTTCTCCCTCGGTATACAGCTGAAATGCGCGTGCTAGGTGGCTGTCTGCTTGCTGAATTTGTGAGTTCTTCCACGGCAGGTCTCCACTGTTGGAGGGTGTATGGGAGTTCGTCTGGGCGGGGGCACGTAGCCCCGGCCTCGCTGCTGCCCGTGTTCTTCTCAAGTGAGCACCTCCTTTTTCTTTTTTTTTTGAACAATTCCGAAGCACCTGCATACCATGTTTCAATAATGCCATACTGTGTGGAACAGCTCCTCTTGTGTGAGGACCGCAGAAGCCCCTCCTCTTGGGGTTCTGATCAAGCATTGACTTTGCTTCAACAAACCTACCAGCTCTGTGTATTCAGTTCGTCAGAACTTGTACAGATATTCTTCGTCAAGGCTATTGAATGTCAAAGCTGAAGTAGAATTTATATTCTTGTGCAGAAGTGCAATGCCCATTTTGGCTTATTTTTTAATTTCACTGGGTTGGAACAGGCGCTTCCCAGAGCAGGTGGCATCACTGAGCTCACTGACAGTGGAGATCCTCCCAGGTGGCACGAAGGCCACTGCGTCTCTCAAGTTACTTGGTGCAGTGAGGACCTCCTCCCATTTATCTAAACTACTGGCCTCGAAATAACTCAAGTATATATAAATCTTAGTTTTGTTTGAATCAATTAGAAAGTCATTCCGAAGTTTGTCGTTTAAGGGACACTGAGTGATGCTGCGTCAGTTGAAGAAGTCTTCAGTCAGAGGACGTGAGAGTTCAATTTCTTTCTGTCAGGCTCCATCGGCCAATTTCCCAATAGCTACAATATTTCAGATGCGATTGAGCTCTGAATATGCCCGCGACTGGCCTTTAACTATCAACTGAAGAATATTCAATAGGTGAACAATTTAGTTTTGTGACAAGCAGTGGGGTTTCCTTTTGCCAGGTCGAAACTTCCTTCACACTGACAACAAAACTTGCAGTGGAGGGCCCACTAAGGTCAGTTTCGAGCAGTTTAAGGCCTTTCGTGTGCTGGTATTTGCTACTTTTTATAGTTGATTGTGTCATCTTGAAGCCACGACGAACCTTAACGTGATAACAACGGTCACTGCTGGGAACAGGCTGAAAGAGGAATATTCAGAAGGAGTGTTGGCCACCCCAGTTGTGCCAGAGGATAGCGTACCCTCCGCCTTGAAAGGCGCTTATGACCAGTTGATATCTGCTGCCGCCAACCTTCCAGAAACTGTCAAAGAAGCCCTTGCCAATGGATTGAAGTTGCCACTATGTGAGTGAATGTTCTCATCCAGGGACTGTGTGAGGATAAGTGGGTCACAGGGGTTATGGGCCGCAAAATGGTGAGTTGCCACCACTGGAATCGGGGAACTAAGGATGGGATGAATGAGAGTCACCGGAGGTAAATGAGTGGCTGGCAAAAAGTTGTGTGGGTATTGCACTGTGGAGCCTTGCGAAAGGCCGTCTTGTCTTGACAAACTGCTAATTTTATTGAAGGGGGCAGGGAAGGACGAAGTGTAGGGGTTCACATAGTCGTATATAACTCGCTTTCCCATGGCTTCATTGCTCAATGATCTGCATTGGCGGTTTAGGAGTTGGAAAGGCTCATGGTTCAGTTTCTGATTATGTCTGGGTGTGCTTGGTACTGCTGGCAGCTGGCTCATTTGAAAGGCAACTCCTTGTCTCCTACCTTGATGACGAGATCTTGGTGAGTCGTAATGACGACCTGGAATGTTTTAGGCTGGAACAGGACTTGGTGGTTAGGAACAACACCTACCTGTGCAACTTCACTGCATTCTTTTTTTCTTTCTGGCTGGGTACATATCAGGTGTCGCATGTCTTGTAATTAGTATGGTAGAGTCAACGCCAAATTTACAAGAAAGTTAATGTTTCACACTCTCGTTGAATAGGGCTAAAGAATACACTGTTGGTGCTTTCAGTCCTTGGGAGCGGCACCTGTTGTCAGGAAGCTGAAAGTGAGAGAGGACTCTTTTTGTTGCTGCTGGGTGGCAGGTCGCGCGCGACCAGTCAGGGGTGCCGGATGTGTTGGTCCGCATTGCGGCTCCCAAGATCGAGCCCGGAACAGAGGAAGACGTGTATCCAAACAGCCTTGAGTATATGAACTAATGCACAGCTTCAGCAGCATAGTGGTAACTTACAAGGGACAGATTTTTGGTTTTTTGGTGACATTGTTGCTTGTACATAACCTGAGCCCATGCAGGCCATCGGGTCTGCGAAGGAGGCTTTGCAGACAAATGGGTCTGGGTAGTTACTGCATGACGGGTCAATGTAAGTTTGAGTTGAAGAGGATATTATTTTTTTGTTATTTTAATTCAGTAATGTATGCCATTTCCGCACAATCCTGCTTCGATTCAATGGCCTTTTGCTAAACAAACTTAGCAATGAACAATGATGAAACGTTACACCTGGCTAGATCGGCGGCCAATTGTTGCAACCATTCCACTGGCTCCAATGGTTAGCTGGGTCGCCAGACAATGGTTGCAATTATTCCATTGTCTTTCATAGTTGGCTGGGTAGCCAGCCAATGGTACAAGCATTCCATTGGCTTCAATGGTTGGCTGGATCGCCAGCCAATGGTTGGAATCATTCCATTGGCCCCAATGGTTGGCTGGGTCGCCAGACAACGGTTGCAATTATTCCATCTGCTTCAACGGTTGTCTGGGTCGCCAGGCAATGGTTGCAAGCACTCCATTGGCTTCATTGGTTGGCTAAATTGCCAGCCAATGGTTGTGACCATTCCATTGGCTCCAATGGTTGGCTAGGTCGCCAGACAATTTTTGTTTTGATACGAAATTCCAAACCCAGCCAATCATTAGCAGTACCGGTAATCGCAAACCATCGGATCCAATGGTCGACAACCATTGCTAGCCAACAGTTGCAACAACCTCGCCAACCATCGGCGATGGTTGCAACCCTTTGTTGGGGGTCAAGGCTCCAATCTCTCATTTCAGACCTTTGCCCGGAAAATCAAATGTATGTGGTTATTAGTTTTACCAGTGAAAGGGGCGCTTCTCTTGTGGGGTTGGGATGTGGGAGGACCTCCCAATCGGCAATCAAAATACCTGTTCAGAGTGAGAAAAGTTTGACGTTGGAGGAACAGCAGGAGAGTAGGGACGCTACAGATAGTGGACGTATTTTTAGCATTTCAAAAGCCGACCTAAAGGAGGCTAGAAGTGGGAGAATCGATGAGTACTGGATCTCTTTTCGTTTTCTCTTCCAAAATGATTAATGTCGGCATCGACTTCCAATCGTATGATCACTTGTCGAAACTAAAAAGCGAGGTTCTATGAGCCCTTTTCCTGCCTTCTATACATTATTCAATGAACGAACATGAACGTATGAACGAGGCTTTCCTTCAGAGTCGCCTGAAACAGAGCCCTGCAGAGGACCCAGCTATCTTTACACTTGGAACTCGGACAAAACTGGCAATGCCTACACTCTCTGAACAGGTCCTATTCGAGGAGTTACTTGTTCTCCTGAACTCCCCAATGGCTACCGTTTCTAATGAAAGCCCTTCCTAACAAAGAACGCCCTCGCTCTTCAACAAAAGAATGGTAATCTTCCTCTCCATAGCTCCAAGCGTCAGCTCTCCTATCTAGGGGCCTCTATGATTTCTTCTTGGGCTTCACAGGCTCACGAGTCAACATGCGAGGGGCTATGGCCATGGACATGAGCTCTTGGAAGAGGAGCTTGCAGGCATAGGGGATATGCACCTGCTTGCAAGCCATCCATCCCATGGGGAAAGACACGGGTTAAAAAATTCTCCAAAGAACTGGACAATTCGGTCAGCTTCAGATGCTCCTGCCTGCCCCTTTCTCGCTGCCTCTACCAAGCCCTACATATTCTCAACACAAGTGGCTCTAGCAACTAATGCATCAAGTTCATCACCAACCCATGATTATGGAGAGCCTTTCTCACCTGAACAATGTCCGTCTTGTTCTTGCAGCCGCGGCATTCAAATATGTTCTTTTTAAGGTTGGCGATAGCGATGAGGCCGCAAATCTCGCAGACATGAACTCGGTATGCGTCACTCTGATCGAACAGCCGCTCCTTCAGAAAGTGCGCAGCTCCATGCGCGATCATGCAGTCGCGCTCCATTTCTCCGAACCGAAGACCTCCATCTCTTGATCGACCTTCAGCAGGCTGCCGAGTGAGGATCTGAAATGCCAAAACAGAGGAATAACATTGTGAATTATTGAAAGAGTCAACCTGACTTTAAGTTTCATAATCCTTAAGTTCCCTCCTCCTGAATAGTTCCATCGTCGCCTTGTTTCGAAATGCCCTTGTTCGATGTACTACTACACATTTTCTGGGCCAGGACCGTTTGTAGGAAGAACTGCTCATACTCTCCTCGAGAGATTCAACCATAAAAATCCTCACCTTCACCATCATCCTCACCTTCACCTTCATCCTCACCTTCTATTCAAAATGAGTTTTAACTCCATATTTCGACCTCACATGAGTTAGCTCAAAGTCCGGAACTCCCTCAGCTGCAACCTTTACGTCGAAAAAAGCCTTGGCGAGTAAAACAGGAACAAATTTCCTTACCTGAATGGGTCCTCTGCCTCGCGAGTGGATTTTGTCATCCACCATATGCTTTAGGCGCTGATAGTATGTGGGCCCCAAAAAGATTTGAGCATTCAACTTCCGCCCGGTATGCCCATTGTACATCACTTCAAAGCCGCGCATTTGATAGCCGCACTTGTGAAGAGTTCTGCTGAGATTATCCACCTGCAGGGATAACACCCAGAACACCCATTAGAAATTGATGCTAAAATGTTCACTTAACAGCAATAGAACGAGTTGTACACCGAAAACTCAAACGTCATTTGAGAGATTGTATCTGCACCATTCTAAAGCACGTTCGTCCTTAGAGAAAATGCTTTAAGGGCGTACCGTCACATCTGTGAAAGGGGTAGCGTCGCCCTCTTTTCCCATATGAGCTGCGACTTTGCTCATTAGACACTCGATCAGATGGCCAATTGTCATACGAGATGGAATGGCATGGGGGTTCACGATGATGTCCGGACTGATTCCTTCTTGAGAGAAGGGCATGTCTTCCTGCGTGTAGGTCATTCCAATGGTCCCCTTTTGCCCGTGTCTCGATGCGAACTTGTCACCAATTTGAGGAATGCGAATGGAACGCACTCGGATTTTTACATATCGGAGTCCATTTTCGCTTGTTGTAAGGACAACCTGCCAAAGGAGAGAGGAGAGCGCACAGGGAATGAGGAGTGGAGAAGGAAAAAGAGGGGAAAAGAGCCAACTCTTCAGTATGTAAATGGAGAAAAAATGGAAAATGGGAATGACCCGACAGCATCAAACACGGTGATTCATGTTTTTTCGGACTCTAAGAGTTGAGAGCCTGAAGCCCTGCGGACTCTCACTGCTTGCACCAAATGATAAAACGAACGGCAACCTCGAATCGCAGTGCCATACCTGATCTATTATTCCACTTTCGCTGTGTCGTAAGGTTGTACTCTGATCCCGTTTTGTGAAACGCTGTGCTTGACTTCCTGCATCGTCCGTTTGGATTGGTGTGGTTTTGCCAATGATGACATCCTCTCCAGCTACGCGTGTTCCCTGCAGAGCCTCCATATATCAACTCAGCTTCCTTGTCGGCAATGAAAGGACGGCGAATGTCCAAGGCAAGATAAGTAGTGCGGATCTCAACTATATTTGAGGATGTTACCGCACCTCGGGCTTTCTAAAAATGCACGTTTCTACAAAGAAAAAATGAAGGAAAAGTACCGAGATTCACTTGCAGAGTTCAAACCAGAAAAGGGTCTCACCGGAGGAGCGATACCATCATCATCCAGCTTATCATATGAGCCGTGCCGCATGCCCTGCATCACTCAAAACCGGCACTGTCAGCTCCTTCGGGATTAGCTACTTGTATAGGGGTAGGGTACTTCAGCCGTACTGTGACTCCGAATCTACTAACCTACACAAATCTTTCTTGTTGCATCCTAAGTAAGTTGTGAATTCCCGCATACGACGGAGTCCTATACAGTCTATCTTGTACAATTCTCCGTCCAAAAGGCACTTGTAATGCACAAAAGCTCAACATAGAGAAACGTACAGCTGTCGATTCCCTGTTGGGCCGTTCGAAAACCTCTCTCACAAGCGTCCCCTGTTTCTTTTCTTCATCTCTGCATGAAATTCCGCCAACCCAAATCATGGCAATTAGAACTCCACAAACGATCCGACGAGCACAAATGGATATACGGTTTATGTTTCTGTCGGCATGGTTACAACTGCCTGATTATCAAAAAAAAAATATCACTTTAAAAGTGAAAGAAGAAAGAAATAAACGCCGTTCCTCAGGAATCAGTCTAGGGACGTTACTTGTACGATCGGAAGAATATGGAGCGGTGGAATCCTCGATCTATAGATGACTGGTTCATGATGACTGAATCTTCCTGATTATATCCGGAATAACATGCAATGGCAACAATTGCATTCTGCCATCCCAGAAGAAGAAGTCCTCCCCCCTCAGCAGTCAGATTACGGTCGGCCTTCGGAGAGGTTTACCAATCCTTATAGCTTTCATTAAGGGGAATCGCACAAAAGACCAAGGCCAAAGAACTCCCTTCCTCCCTTCTCCCCTCCCCCCCCCCTTGTCCAATAAATGTTGTTTCTGCAACAACTAAACAAAAAACTTCTCTACTACTCCTGCTCCATCAGAATCTCATAAAACTGCAGGATGTGTAGGGTAAATGGGCGTACAATGCCAGCAGGAAGTTCTCGGAAATGAAGATGCTCCATCGCTCTTGTAGTCGCAAGGGGCTTTTGTGGGTAGTACAATACATAGGCCAAAGTATCCTGATAGAATGGAATAGCTCGATCCAGTTAATCACCATGCAAGTCAGCCATCCTTTACATATGTGCCTGTTTATGCATATGTCTACATGCGTAATTACATACACACGTATACATGTACATCTGTGCATGTATACATCAACATAATGATACGTGCTTTTCATTTAGTCAAACAATCAAAGGAGTAGTGAAGAAACTACAACTGACAATTCTTTCCTTGTGTTCTCTGAATAGAAGAAGGCCAACAAAGTTCTAGTTTCTCTAATGAATAGAAACGTACCATTCGCAACTGGTAATTGGTAACATAGATTCCCATGGCTTGCTTTCCCATGGCCGACTGGTATGTGTTACGTGGAGACTGCTCCCCCCTCCCAACCCCAAAAGAGTGAACACCCTCTTGAGATGCAAAAACAGCTCATTATGTGAGCCGCAAAACCCTCACACTCACGCTTCCCTTAACCCTAAAAATGATCTGAAATTTGAGGTATTTTCTGTATGACGGCCCTTTACCTGGTTGTGGTCAGGGAAAGGGATGATCGAAGCGCATACTCCGAGGACAAGAGAAGGATGGATTTCACAGTGTGTATAAGTATCCGAGTATGCAGTTGTAGGGCTAATCCGGGCTGCTGTAACATCCTGCCGAAGCGAGACATGGATAAAGGTCCACCTTCAGTTTCAAGGACTTGCTAAAGCTTTATGTTCAAGAGTTAGAAACATGATTGGAAGTGGCATAATGTGAATGAGGCAGGGGGGCATACTCCAATGGTCATGGCAATCATAGTCGTCTCTTCCTCTGTCGTATCCACATACTCTATGAAGCCGTTGGAGACGAGGTTGTTCCAACCAAAATCTGTGATTTCCTGCATGTCGCACTCGCAGAATACATTGGATTTCAGCATTCCAATTGAGAATGAGGGATAAAAAACTCATTGAAATGCCATTCTGTGTTAACTAATCCAAAAACTCCTCTTATACTCCAAGCTTCAGGCCAATACCTTTCCTACAGTAGCTACGCATTACAGTTTCCTAAACTCGGTGCAGGTAGGAAGAGTGAAGGTACGCCCTATTCACACACCTTCTGCTGCAAAGCTTGTATATGGGACTTCTTGATAAGGAGGCGCTGCTTCTCCACAATGAACAATGGCCGAGCACAGCGGCCATAGTCTGTGTACAGCCGGAGCTCTTTGAGACGGATGTCACGAACCACCGATACCTCTGAATTCATATCAAGCTGCCACAATGGCATGGAGACACGCAGCATAAAGCTCAGCAATTGAGAAAATACACATATCGCATCGCATATACTTCTACAGCATGGCTCTACGTAAACCACCGACTGCAGCCTGCAGATTCTTCGAGAGTGGCAGCAAGTCACTGCACGAAAGGGGAGCTGTGCAAATGGGGTGGGAGAGAGGAGCATACCTGCCGTCTTAGCTGTCGCAGTGTTCGCACAAGCAGGTCCGGGTCTCGATGAATTCCGACCCAACAACCGTTCACAAAGATCTTAGTAGCATGAGGAATAACTGCTGGCGATATCTCCTGCAAAAAAATGGCAGCAACAATGAAATTCATACCGCGTTTGTGTCTATCTGCTTCATAGGAGAATGTTCCGAGGAGGCGACAGTTACAGCACCAGAACCACATCAGGCCACTTGGAACCGAAACTGAAACTGAAACTGAAACTGAAACTGCACGATAAGAACCAGCATTATGATCAAGAGAAGTCCATGCCTTCTCTTCTCCAAACAGGGGTGGTAAAATGGTTCAGCCCCTCTCTACCTCCAAGTTTTCTGTCGAATATTCCTCCAGAAATTCTAGAATAGGCGCGGCATTGGAGCCGACAGTGATATATGTCATCAGTGCCAAGTTTTTCACGAGACCCACCGCCTGCAGAAGCAATGCAGCTCCATAGTCCCGTGAAGGCAAGCCAAATTTCATCCACCTCCTCATGCTACGAAATAGGTGTCTTCAACTTTAAATAGTTTCTAATAAATATGTTATCTCGGCAGAAAAACACACACCTGGCCTTCGGGAGTTTCTGCAGGACACATCATCCCCCATAGAGAGTTGTGCAGCTGCCTGGGCTTTGCAAGCTTCCCTGTAAGAAAACACAGGAGGGTCAAATTTTTTAAAGATAGATCGACAGAGAACTAATAAGCAGCACGAATCAATCATACAAGCAGTACTAATGAAGAATATTGCTGACCTTCTCGACCAATAGGAGAGTTCAAGCGGCGCAGATGAGACAATGTGGATGCATAGGTTAACCGATTCAGCACCTGTACTCTTCCCCATGGTCAGAATGTCAGGAAGGGACGGACGCTCAGTTTCAACTTTAACTTTAACTTTAAAGCACGATTGGACCTGTCAGATAAGGTGTATACGGTCATATCGCACCTGGGAAACACCTGCCCTTGTTCCAGCTTGGTTCGCCTGCCCCCAATTGCCTGTCGCGAGAGAGTACTTCAACCCACTAGTAATGGTTTTTGCTTTGACAGCATAGGTCAAATTGATCTCCCTTCCATTATCAACACACTGCGCCCATCCAAGAACTACGAACAATATATCAATCTCATCCTCGTCTCCACCCCCCCCCCCCTCTTCTACTTCCCCACTCCCAGTCCCATTTCCCCCCACTTCCTCTCGTACTCACTCTGCCTCTGCTACTGCCTATGGCACAACTGATGGCGAAAAATTCAAACCTTTCCACAGACTGACTCTCGCGGCTACCAGTCATACGTTAAACAAGAGTGTGCACCTTCTGAAGGTACATTCTGACATCCTTGGTGAGCTTCCGAAATAGCTGCAAAAGTATCGAAACGAGCAACCACAGTCAGTTCAGTATTACAAAAGCTGCAGCGGCATTTACCTTTCTAAAGAAGAAAAGGACGACTAAAAGGCACAAGATGCGAGATAAACTCAGGCAGCTGATGTCACCATTCTGAAAAGGCCTGCAAGCAGTGGCCCAGCCAGGTCCAATCTCTTGTTGCCATAGTGGTCACGATCATCTTCATTACGGCGTCCAAGGGCGCATAGAAGCAGGCGATGTATCATATATCTGCGAATAAGATTGAGAAATCTCAGGAAATCTCTAATGTACTTATCTCAAGAAACACAGATCAAGACCCTGCCGTATTACAATTACTATACATGAGCATGGGTTTGCCCATACTTTCTCGCGGTTCACCGCGAAGGTTCTCCCTCCCGTGAAGTTCTCATCTGCGTTAGACATAAAGCATGGGGCCTATGGAGGTTACTAGTGCATAAAACGCGTAGGGCTCTAGGACTAACTCACCCAAAAAAGTATGCCTTCTTTGTTTCGCAGAACTCGCCAACTCCCACATGGGGAAGCATTTCTTTCTGCAAGATCTCCTTCGCATACCTGACAAATTAAAAAGAAAAGATAATCAGCTCCAACAGTGCATGTATCAGATGAGTCTTAACAACGCCAAGCGAGACTGGCAAACGCTCTTACTTGATACGCTTCTCTCGCGATACACCCGGTGCTGCTCCTCGCTTACCAATGTAATCCAAAGCGACCTGCCATCACAGAAACAGTACTTCATCAGGCCAAAAGATCTGTGAGTCAGACCCATGAGAGAGAAAGTGAAACCTGAAAAGTCTAGAAGAGAAGGTTCATCACCTGCTGGTTTTGAATGACAAATGCTTCCTCCAAGGACGGGCGCAGCAACTCCATCATTGCTGTATCCGAGAAATCGTAACAGATGTGCTCTAGGATATCTTTATCGGCCACAAAGCCCAACGCACGAAATACAACAATTATGGGAATCTCCGCGCGGATGTATGGTATTGTTGCACGAATGTATTGGCCCGAAGCTCCCTATCATACCCGGAAGCACCCAGTACATGCAATACGTAATTAGGAAACCACAAAACTACCTCTCTTCATGTGAACAACGTATAGAATTACCACACAACTAATCGATGATCTTCAACAAGGCTGATGTTTAACTGTATCCGAACGTAAGAAAGAGACGTACAAATGTATCCAAAAAAAAAAAAAAAACTGATGTGCCTTGTCAATGAATGCCTTGGCCATATCTCAACAACTTCAACGTAAAAAAAGGCACATCGACATGGTGACAGAACTTACCCCCTTGGCACTCGTCCTCGACAGCATACGAATGAACATACTGCTTGCAGGCCTATTCTGCCGTTCAGCCATGGATCTGACCTCGGCCACATATGCATATTTATTTGGCTGCCGCTTCTTGAAGACGTAAACATGATTGGTGCTCATCTTTTCTTGAGCGATTAGGACCTTTTCAGAGCCATTGATGATGAAGTAGCCACCTTGATCGTATGGACATTCACCAAGCAGCATAAGATCCTTTTCGGAATTGTTGTGCAGAGTGCAGTAGTTTGAACGCAACATTATGGGAATCTGCCAAGAAGAAAAGGGAGATTGTGACGAGAAATTGAAGTAACTGAATGTCTAGTCACTTAGTACCGCTCCCATGCTTACTACCATGAAAAGCTTTAAGAAACTATTAAGTGATTGGCTCACTTCCACCGTCTCCCACTCTGCATGACTTCATGGTTTTCCCTAACCATTAACCCTGATTCATACTTGAATCTAGAATTTCACGCTGTCCTCTTACAGAAAGGCCATCATGTAAGCATGTTTAAAAGACATAGCCCATCCCTGTTAGCAAAGGATTCTTTAACTCACCTTCCCGATAAAAACCTTCTCAACTGTTTCCTTTTCCATCTCCTCTACTCCATCATCTGTTTTTCTATTAACCGTTTTCGTAATGTCAACATAAAGAGGAGCCGAATAGGTCAGTCCTCGAATTCGTGCGGCTTTAGGAAACAGAGTTGCAGTTTCACCGTCGGATTCTGTCATGGTTGGCTTACTCAAATACACTTGTCCGAACTCAATCTTGTAAGTAGTCTGCACCAATGCAAAGAAAACCTACACCATTAATGCTGCCCGAAGACAGACTTAAAAAAAGAAGTCGACGGAATTTAAAAAGAACTTTTGGGAAGAAGCACACAGGTGAAAAACGCAGTTCAACCCCCACTTACAGTCCAGCAACGAACAGTTTCAAATGCAGAGTACTATCAGAAGACAAACCTCTCCGAAATCGGTGGGCCTTCCCGGCGCGTGCTGCGATTCGGGCTTGATTTCAATGGCAGCAGATTCATCAACTATGTCCTGCATGGTGTCCTGAATGAACTCGTTGAAGGAGTCCAGCTGCTGCCGCACAAGGCCTTTCTCTTCAAAGTAAGCGCTAATAACAGCCCACGCATCATCCTGACTGATCTCCTGCTCCTCCTGCTCCAACTCCTCGTCATCTCCCCCATACATCTTCGCTGCTTTGCAGTCAACTGTCTGCCTTCAAAGCAGATAGAAAACAGCCTTTGGATAGCCTGAAGGCTACTACTCTATACTCAACACAGGGCTGCTTCAGATGAATTAAATCGCACTAGCCTGTATCGGGACCGCCCTGCGCCGACTCCAGAGTGCCCAATCAACCCTAAAATTCTCTGAGGTATCGTTGCTAGTCCTCACCTTGCATTCAGTAAACTAAACTGCTTCAATTCGCGGAAGAGAAGTGCCAGGGCGAGGGAGTCTGAGTGCAGGAGAACGTCAGAGGGACGACTTCTGCCACTCCCTCTCCGGCCTCCCTCTCCCACATCACCCTCTTAATAGTTCTATCACCCCCACCATGGGTCCGGCCCAGCATGCCTTACTCCCGTTCTATGTCATAGTAGCGCGTGTCGTAAACGCTGACCGATCCATGCGCTCTGCGTTTTCATGTTACAGTTTTGTAAACCGTAAATTCTGCACGTTTCATGCGCTTTTGAACATTATATGCTACAGACGCAGTTACCGTTTTATACGACTGGTCCATATGCGAAAAAGTTCTATGTCACAGTGACGCGTTTCGTGGTCTCCGACTGTTCCATGCGCCTCAGGGATTCGGTCATTTCCGACCGTCGATTGGAGAAAGAAGAGGCTTTCCGACCGTCCGATTCGAAGGGACGCAGTTTTAGGGTTATGTTTGTATATAGGGTGGGAAGGGAAAAGAGGGAGCCCTCTTTCCCAAACCCTCTCTCTCACTCTCGCAGGGCTTTCTCCCACACTCCGCCCTTCCTTCCGTGAGAGGGGCAGCCATGGTTGAGAAGGGGAAGCCCAGGAAGGACGAGGTTGTGACCAGGGAGTACACTGTGAACCTCCACAAACGCCTGCATGGAGTGTATGTCTCTCTCGAACTCTGTCGCCCCCTTTTCCTTGTTCTCTCTCTCTCTCTCTCTCTCCCTCTCTCTCTTTCTCTCCCTCTCTCTCTTTCTGCGGGTTTGTGTCTTATTGGAGGATAGGTTGGGATGGCTGGCGGGTAAAATGTAGAACGTTTAGGGTTAGGAAAGCGAGGGTAAGCCATGCGGATTACAGGATTTAGGTTCGTTTGATTTTAGGGTACTTGGACAGAGGCAGTCTTGCAGCAGGGCAGTGAGAGGCCGCACGTGTTGGAGTGTGGAACGTACGGTGGAAGAAGGATGCTGGGCAGCAGTTCAGTCATAGTTTGAGAGTCCGCTTGATGGTCCGTTTTGGCAATAAGAGCATTAGAATTAGAAACTATACCCAGAATTACTGGGAAAATTAGGGCAGATGCATTGCTCATGTATCGGTCAAGAGTACATTACGAAGGGGGCAGAGTCAGGGAGGCTTACATTTGAGAGTAGGACATGTTTTAGGGTTAGGGTTAGGGCGAGAAGGTGACGATCAAGGCAGGGACGGCGAGTGCGACCGTGGGGCTATCTATTTCAAGCCCCACTAATTGCCCCGCTTTGTTCGACAACCCCATTGTACTGGTGCATTTCAGCAGCTGCATTTTGGCCGGTGCACTTTTTCCTTTCATTTTCGAATGCCAAAGGCTGAGAGGGTCTAAACATGGATTGCCTTTCTTAAGGCCTCTGCTTGACTGCCAAATAGGTTTTTGTACCGTCGCCCAATATGAGCGCAGGAGTACTGAGCTACCTCGGTGATCCTTTGTGATCCTCTTGAGTCCATTGTGATACTACGGTTGGATCAATTTGAGTCGTTCGATTCACTTAGGCCTTGAAACATTACTGCTTGGAGTTTTCATAATTGATAAGTGGAGTATGCGATATAGAGGTGGGCAAGAGTCGAGGAAGGTAGAGTAGATAGAATAGAGTAGATTGATTTATTTGAAATTTCTCCCTCATTCTCTCTCTCGCTCTCCCTCTCCCTGTATCGTGCACGGGTAATTGGCGCTCTCCGAAAATGAAAAACTTGAAAGGTTGAACTTCTCGTTAGGAATTGAAAAGATAGGGGTGTGATAGGTGATACCTTTTTTGTGATGCCCCTTTTTTTTTACCTTTTGTTTATCTTGTCAAACCTTGTTCAGCTCTACAAGAAATAGAGTTGTCACTTCTTTCAGTTGGGTACAACGAAGCTGCTGTAAGAATTTGGAGCCCCTTTGGGTGGAATCACTTGCCCGTTAGCACTTCCATCTATTCAAAATTTCACGTATAGCATTGACATATGAAGCGGAAAGACGAGCATGAGGTCAGCTTTTGACAGTGTGGTCTAGCAGAACTTCTTTCTCTTCGTAGCTCACGATGAGCATGTCAGTTTTTGGGTGTTATTGGACTCTTTCTGACGTCATGGGTCAAAATTTGACTGATTCTTAAGCGTGGCCAGTAGTCATGAGATGCCCCTTCAATTTCAATTTCGAGCAATTCCACTCGAAGCCTCTGGGCTTGCACGTTTGCCATCGTTGCTTAATGTTCAGCCAACTGACACGAGATGGACATGATGGTGGCTCTGATTGCAGCACCTTCAAGAAGATGGCACCCAAGGCAGTGAAGGAGATCCGCAAGTTCGCTCAGAAGGCCATGGGAACCTCTGATGTGAGGCTAGATGTGAAGCTGAACAAGCACTTGTGGAGTCGTGGTGTGCGGAATGTCCCCACTCGCGTCCGCATCCGCATTGCGCGGAAGCGTAACGATGATGAGGATGCCAAGGAAGAGCTTTACAGCTATGTTACCGTGGCAGAGGTTCCTCCAGAGGGGCTCACCGGGTTGGGCACAAAGATTGTAGAGGATGAAGAGTAAGAGGAGGCTATCGGGCTCAATCCATATGTGGCAAAGCAAGCTTTTTTTCCTGGAAAATATTGATTGTTCCATACCATGAATACGAGGAAGTGGGGCTCCAAAGCAGTGGAGAGAGTGTGCTGAGTTGCTGTGCTCTGCATACCATGGCACTTTTGTCCACTGGCGAGAATCATGGAATGGGCTAACGAGTCAGCGAGTGCCTCCATGCGGTGCATCTCTTTCAATGCAATCAGAACCCATCTGCAACGGAGGGGTTGCCAGCCATTGTAGTCGGTCAACTGAAGCCATAATGTCGGCCTATTGCCATGCCTGGGGCCATGCATGCATGTATGATGTGTTTGCGCGCATGTGTTACGTGGGTTACGCGTGCTTGCAGTGGAGGCAGCTGGAACTCGGCAAGCTCTTTGTGGTCGAGACTGCAATTTCGATTTGTAAATGGTCAGTGTTTTCAAGTATTTCATCTAATCGCTCTAGGGGAGAAAACTAGCGCAGACACACCATCTACCAAAAGCTCTTCTCAAATTAAAACGAAACCGTATTCATATGGGAGCATTTTAGAAAGGCATGCAGAGGGCCTCCTCCCAAATGGTGCGAAAAACTACTATCCTTTCAAATTTGAAGAACTTGGATACATATTGTACAGACCACCCCATCAGTCCCTGCCTCCCTCCTCTCTCCTACAGCGCAGCCCTTGCAGCGCGAGCCTCTGCCAGGAGGCAGAGCTGCTCAAAGAGCATGTTGGCTGCCACGCGCGGCGTGTTGCCTGTGGGGTCCCAAAGGGGGGACGTGCATACAAAGTCGGCGCCAATGAGGTTGAGACCTCGGAGGCCTCTCAGAAGCAGCTGCGCTTCAAGAGTGGTCAGACCGCCATCCTGCTTGCCCTCACTCACAAGGAGGCTTTGGTGAGTAAGGATATGCGGTTCATCGACCCTAGAGGGACCAAAGATGCAAATTTGGAAAAGGTCTCAACTGACTTCTGAACGAATGGACAATCAAATTAGGGCAGGTACAAGGCATGAGAAGAGTGGGCTTTCTGCTGACCTCAGGCGAACCGGTTCCGATGGCAAAGGCTGGGTCGAGTGCATCAACATCAAACGTGATGTATGTTGGCCCATCTCCAACGACCTTAAGAATAGAAGGATAAGAGCCCACATAAGCACCTTCATGCAGCTTGCGGCAGTGCAGCTTGCAGCATCCTCCCCCCAAGAATAATGTATTGAACACCTTAAGTGTTTAACTTTGGGCGCACTCGTTCATACCTCACGAGCGATCTGTGCGACCTTGCGCGGCCCAAGATCATAAAACTCCTCCATGGGAACTACTCTCATTCCCCACTCTTCACTCCACATCTTGGCGGAGGATACAGTCCCCCTGATGCCGATCTGAATCGTTCTTTTCGGGTCAAGCAGCCCTTCCTCCACAGCATTGCTAAACGGAGTGCCGTTCCAATACTGCACCAAAGAACCTTCCACGAAATTGATCTTTCAATCATCATACAACGGGGGACTCCCAAAGTAAACTCATTGCTCGTAAACTTTTGCCTTAATTGACAAACTCAAGCAGAAAGGTAAAAACCACATTAGAAAACTGGAGCAAGGAGACGAACTTGTAGTTGCATTCCTTGCTGGCCGATCTAATAAAGGGTTCTGGGACAAACCGTCTGCGTTGCCCGGAATCTGAGGTCACCTTAGAACCCATACTGCTTTCGGATTCCGCTGTGTCTGACGTGTCCATGTGGGCGTCCAGGTGGACCATTCCCACAGGGCCAAGCTGGCGTGCTATTGCTCGCAAGATGGGGAGAGTGATGCTGTGGTCCCCTCCCGCTGTGAGAGGAGTCACTCCTGCCTCACATATCGGAAGATAGAACTCCTCGATCTCCTTCAGCGCACTCTCCACACCTGACCATGGTCGAGACAACACAACGTCTCCCACTGGAGGCGCTCTCTCCCACCCCACCTCTTACAAAGTCAACCGGAATTGAAATGTCGCCATAGAAACTGTAGCCTAGTCGTGGCAATGATGGCTTTCATGGGTCATGGGTCACGGTCATGATGGTCACTATATGCAGGCCCTTCAGTAAAGAGAAACTTGAAAAAGCAGATCAACGAGAATAAATGCAGTGCTGTAGAGGAGCTTGGGGTTCTCAAAACATAAGGACAGTACAAAACAAAAGAAGCTGTCTGTGCATACCATCGGCGACGCGGCATAAACTGAAAGGAGAGATGCCGGTGGAGCCATGGATCTTGCGGAGCATGCTTGACTTGTTTCTGATTTCCCGCGGACCCAATCTTGTGCCGGGATGGCTGGCACCGCCGTCAAATGGGACCCCAACAAGGGCGATATCTAGCTGCAAATTTGAAAAATTGTCCCAACAACCCTGGTCAGACAAAGATTTCACTCTAAAAGGCATTAGCTTGCGGGGATTTCCTAGGAGTTTTTACAATCTTTTGAGTCTTCGAAATTTTCAATGCGTTCATTCTGCAGGGGCGTTACAACTTATTTTTTGAGAGACTTGAGCTTCGCAAGGGTCTGCATAGTTGCAGGGCTTCCAGAGTAAGCGAAATCCCATGGCGTTCGGAGTTCAGCAAATTAGGGAGCTTCAATTCAAAAACCAGAACCGGCTTGAACCAAACGAACCCAAAAGGTGCGTACGATAAAAACTTTTTAGAAAAACAAAAAGAACTTGTCGAAAGTCTTCGAGCTCAGCAGTCCCGTACTGCACTCTCAGCGATCATACCAAGAATGATGAAAATCCTAAAAAAAATTCAGTCTCCAAATGCTAATAAGCCCCAAAAACGTGAAAACGCAGACCCTAACCCTAATACCGGATAATACCGACCTCGCTGATGCTGGTAGCCAACGGTGCCCGCAGGAGTGTCGGAAGTCCTGAGTACTTGGGCACGCCATGCTGCACAGGGTGCTGCCAGCGCTTCAGCTGCGCATCCATGGCTTCTGTCAAGGGGGCGGAAGAGGAGGAGGAGGGGGAGGAAGAAAAGGAGGAGGAGAGGGATGGGGAAGGACGGGAAAATGGGGGAGTGAACTGGGGGGAAGAGCATGGCGGGGGCGGGGGCGGGGGCGGGGACGACGCCCAGGGGCCTCCCTTAAGTCGCCAGCCTGCACGTGCAGCACGCAGAAGCGTCCCCATGGCTTCGCCACGTGGCGCCATGGGAGGCATTGAGGGCTCCTCACCCGCTCTTAGCACTGAGCTGCTGTGGGGGCGCCTCTTCTCCCGACACGTGACTTTATCGGGCAACTCGCATCCTCCCTTGCTTTGCCTTTATCAATCCATTCTGACTTTATAGAGCGAGTCGCGTAGGGCTAGATAGTTGGCCCGGCCATCAAAAGAGGTCATCACTCATCAAAAGCCCACGAAGAAGGAAAAAGGACATGAGGCCATCAAATGTACATGGACAAAAAAGCATCATGGGGAACCACGAGGAACTATCTGGTCGCGAAGGACCTAAGGACAAACGAACAAAGCTAGGAGCTTTCGGAGCTACGCCTAGGCTTAACACCGCAGCGAGATATAGACGATCCATGGAGGATGGAGAAAGAAGAAAGAACAACGAAAGAGGGCTGAGCAGGCAATGGGAGCCCCGGGGGGGTTGGTAGAGGGGGCCTGGAAGCAGAGTCTGCAGATGGATAGCAGTTCTCTCGTTTGTAAAAGTGCTCGAGATTGCGTGAGGAGGCTGCTGGAAAGCAGCTCCCACTATTGCGGAACTCTCTATCAAGCAAGCACTGGTTACTTGTGAGCTTTTTTGATTGCCTTCATGAATATGGTGAAAAATGTCTCCGTTGACATTGCCAAACGTCGTCTAAATCGTATCGTATCGTGCGTATCATCACGTATCCCGGCGTGTCGTATCGTTTAGTATCGTAGCGTATCCCGTCGTATCGTATCGTCTAATACTCGTTAGTCGTGGTATCGTATCGGTCACTCTCTCTTTCTTTCCCCTTATACGTTTGGGCTGCCGGGGGGCCTCCCCAAGGCCTCGCCCCGCGGTCCGGGCTGTCATGTCTCCCTCCCCCCCTCACCGACCACCTGCTCTGTCTCACTCTCTCGCTCTCTCCCTTCTCCCCCCTCTCAATGGTTGCAACCATTGGCTGGCAACCCAGTAAACCATTGCCAATAAGTGCAACCATTGGCCTATTGATTCCCGCCCCTCCCAATCATTGCCAAAGGTTGCAACCATTGCCTGGCTATTCAGCCAACCATTGCCAAAACTGCAACCATTGGACCATTGATTCCCCCCCCACCCAATCATTGCCAATGGCTGCAACCATCGGCTAGCTTCCCAGCCAACCATTGCAAGTAACTTCAACCATTGGACAATTGATTCCCGCTCCACCCAACCATTGCCAATGATTGCAACCATTGGCTGGCTAAGCAGCCAGCCATTGCCAATGGTTGCAACCATGGGCTGGCTGGAGAGCCAACCATTGCCAATGTCTGCAACCAATGGATCATTGATTCCCGCCCCACCAAATCATTGCCAATGGTTGCAACTATTGGCTGGCTTCCCAGCAAACCATTGCAGGTAACTGCAACCATTGGACCAATGATTTCCGCTCCACCCAACCATTGCCAATGGTTACAAAAATTGGCTGGCTATTCAGCCAACCATTGCCAATAACAGCAACCATTGGACCATTGATTCCCGCCCCACCCAATCATTGCCAATGGCTGCAACCATTGGCTGGCTTCACAGCCAACCATTGCAATCAACTTCAACCATTAGACTATTAATTCCCACTCCACCCAACCATTGCCAATGGTTGCAAGCATTGGCTGGCTATCCAGCCAACCATTGCGAACAACAGCAACCATTGGACCATTGATTCCCGCCCCACCCAATCATTGCCAATGGTTGCGACCATTGGCTGGCTACCTTGCCAACCATTGCCAATAACTGCAACCATTCGACCATTGATTCCCGCCAAACCCAACCATTGGATCCTATGGTTGCAACCATTGGCTAGCTATCCTGCCAACCATTGCCAATGACTGCAACCATTGGACCACTGATTCCCTCCCCACCCCACCATTGGATCCAATGGTTGGCTGGATCGGGAACCAACGGTTTGCAAATCGCGACCATTCCAATGGTTGATCCAACTCATGGTCCGTCCAGCACTTGGCCCGGAATGTGTTCGGCGACCCTTGGCGGACGTCCGCGATTGGGCGAGCGTCGGCAGGGCAGCTGTAAGTCCGGCCACGGGCAGATTGGAAATGGTTTCGGCTGCCATGTCCTCGAAGAAAACGTCCGCGATTGGGTGAGCGTCGGCCGGGCAGCTCAAGTTTGGCTCCGGGCGGCATTCAAATGGTTTATTCTGCCCTCCCAGGGAAATCAATCGTCCACGATTGGGCGAGCGGCGGCAGGGCAGCTGAAATTCTTTCTGGTCCTCCGTCGCCGAGATTCCGATCAAGGGCAGCCCCCCTACGGTGCGTCCCGTCACGTCGCGCGCACCGTACAGCAGCATTCCCCCACGGATGTGGCGCCACCTGTCCGTCCTTACAATTTTATCCACAGGGGAGATGATGAAGCCGCAGGGCCCGCCATTTTGGGCCACACCTCTCACTTCCGGGCAGCTCGCTGCCAAAAACGAGCTGCCCGGCCGACTCTCGCCCAATCGCGGACTCTTGCTTCACGTATAGGGCAGCCTGTTATACGTTTGGGCTGCCAGGGGGCCTCCCCAAGGCCTCGCCCCGCGGTCCGGGCTGTCATGTCTCCCTCCCTCACCGACCACCTGCTCTGTCTCGCTCTCTCGCTCTCTCCCTTCTCCCCCCCTCTCAATGATTGCAACCATTGGCTGGCAACCCAGTCAACCATTGCCAATAACTGCAACCATTGGCCTATTGATACCCGCCCCTCCCAAGCATTTCCAATGGTTGCAACCATTGGCTGGCTACTCAGCCAACCATTGCCAATGGTTGCTTCCATTGGCTGACTATTCAGCCAACCATTGCCAATAACTGCCACCATTGGACCATTGATTCCCGCCCCTCCCAGTCATTGCCAATGGCTGCAACCATTGCCTGGCTTCCCAGCCAACCATTGCAATTAACTTCAACCATTGGGCTATTAATTTCCGCTCCACCCAACCATTGCCAATGGTTGCAACCATTGGCTGGCAACCCAGTCAACCATTGCCAATAACTGCAACCATTGGCCTACTGATACCCGCCCCTCCCAATCATTTCCAATGGCTGCAACCATTGGCTGGCTTCCCAGCCAACCATTGCAATTCACTTCAACCATTGGACTATTAATTCCCGCTCCACCCAACCATTGCCAATGGTTGCAACCATTGGCTGGCTAAGCGGCCAGCCATTGCCAATAACTGCAACCATTGGACCATTGATTCCCGCCCCACCCAATCATTGCCAATGGTTGCAACCATTGGCTGGCTATTCAGCCAACCATTGCCAGTAACTGCCACCATTGGACCATTGATTCCCGCCCCTCCCAATCATTGCCAATGGCTGCAACCATTGGCTGGCTTCCCAGCAAACCATTGCAGGTAACTGCAACCATTGGACCATTGATTCCCGCTCCACCCAACCATTGCCAATGGTTGCAATCATTGGCTGGCTATTCAGCCAACCATTGTGAATAACTGCAACCATTGGACCATTGATTCCCGCCCCACCCAATCATTGCCAATGGTTGCAACCATTGGCTGGCTACCCTGCCAACCATTGCCAATAAATGCAACCATTCGACCATTGATTCCCGCCACACCCAACCATTGGATCCGATGGTTGCAACCATTGGCTAGCTATCCTGCCAGCCATTGCCAATGACTGCAACCATTGGACCATTGATTCCCTCCCCACCCCACCATTGGATCCAATGGTTGGCTGGATCGGGAACCAACGGTTTGCAAATCGCGACCATTCCAATGGTTGATCCAACTCATGGTCCGTCCAGCCCTTGGCCCGGAATGTGTTCGCCGACCCTTCGCGGACGTCCGCGATTGGGCGAGCGTCGGCCGGGCAGCTGAAGTCCGGCCACAGGCTTCAGCTGTCGCTGTCTTTATGTCGTTATCAGTTTAACGGGATAATGTAGACCGTTCGCCGTAACACACAATCACCGTCACATGTGGCATGTCACGCGCAGTACGGCGGGGAGGGAAGCTTCCAAGATTTCTATTCTTACCGTACGGAAGCCTTGTCCGAAAGTAGGTTCAAAAAACGACAAATCGAAGGCCCGCCCGCGTGAAGCTCGGGCGCAGTACCACGTGGAGTCGGTGACTGCGGGTAGCCGCGGCCTGACGCCACGTGGAGGTAGGTATTACGTTGCGCCTACCGGCCGGACCGACCAACCGACAGGAGTACGGCTATGTTGTCCCGATCTGAACTCCAAGGACCAATCTAAGCCGTCCGCTCTGGTTATCTTACGGCGGAAGCACTCCCGTGTCCGCAGAAAAAAGCGCAATTCCCTCTGATTGGCTGCGCGACTTCGACCTCGATCTTCGTGGCGCGCTAAGCGGCGGTCACGCCACGCGCCTAAGTTTGAGGACTACTGTACTTGATTGGCAGCCGGCTCGCACTTGCGAGTCATTCTGTGTGCGACGCGTGGCGAATGTGGTCCCACCGAGACCCAGTCTTCCACTTACGACCACCGTCGATGGCCGTCGGAGGATCCTTCAGCAGCGTCCGATCAGCCATGAAGATACAGATACGTCATCCGTCCGCTCGCCGTAGAATCACCGTGTAGCCGTGATGCCACGTGGAGCCCTCGCTAGACCTCCCGCCCCCTCTGCCGAGGGACGCTTGTCGGGACCTGTGAAAAGATCTGTCTTACTACACGGACGGCCCAGATCGCCCATCGACCAAAATTTGTGGCCACTGGCGTTATTTCAGTCGTCCGATCTCTGACATTGCCGATCGGGCCTGCACGCGCGCCCCCACCGACCAGAAAGCGCCGCCGCGCAGAATGAAATTCCTGGGAAAAGGCCGCCGTTGTGTCGGTGCGCTCTGGCGCTTTCGAACGCACGCCGACACGTGCAGCGTTTGGCCTCGCCAAAAGCGCCGTCCACCGGTTGAACCGTCGTCTTGTCCAGACACGTGGCGTTCGGGAAGTGGTCTGGAGAACGACGGAACCGTTTTCTATACCGAGTCGTTCCCACTGAAATCTGGGATTTGGCACTCCATAAGGCGGCGGGGGGGGGGGGTCCTGTCATCGGCAGCTGCAAGAGCTGTGCTTTCAGAGTGAGGGTCCTCTCACCGGAAGCTGCAAAACTTTGCTTTCAGAGTAAGACTTCTGAGAGTGAGGAACATGGGGAAGAAGTTAACGAAAGGATCCATGGGGAATAAAAGGGTTCGAGAAGAGGAAGTCTCTGGAAGCAAGAAGGCACGACGCCTCAGCAGCACTAGCAGCTGCAGTGAGGAGAGGGGGAGGGAGACACCGGGAGATTTAGGAAAGAAAAGGGCTCGAGAAGAGGAGCTATATGGAAGCAAGAAGACACAACGTCTCAACAGCAGCAGCAGCAGTAGCGAGAGGGTGGAGGACGAAGAAAGCGATGACGATTGTGTCATCCTCCCTGGAAACCCTACGGCGAAAAAGGACACCGCGGAGAAAGTGGAAGCCGCGGAGGCGAAACAAGGAGAGGACGACGACGAGGAGGACGTCGTCATATTGGGAGAAAAAGGACCGGTAAGTGGGGCTTGGGTGGAGCTCTCGCTTCTTTACAGCATTTTAGACAAAGAGAGAGGGAGAGAGGGGGGTAGAGAGATCTAATCTTGCATGGGAGGGTGGAATCGGCAGGTGGCGTGCCGCGATTTCGCGCACGCTCGTCATGACTGCATAAAGTTTAAGTTTAAGGCGTCCATCATCTCTGACCACCATCAGCACTGCGAGAAGGTAGGGAATGTTCAAAAGTTGAAAAATGCTTGCTTTTTTTGTTTTTTTTGTTTTTTTGCTTTTTTTTTATATTATTTTTTTTTCATTTATTTTTTTTTTTTTTTTTTTTTTTTAATAAATACTTATGTCTGTATTGGGATGTTCTGCGCAGTGCTTCTGCTACGTGTGCGACTGTCGCGCACCGTGCTCGGAGTGGCGGATTCACTGCCACGCTACCAACAAGGAGTTCCTTTGGAAGGCGCTTCGGACGGCTGCAAGGTATGCAAGGAATGGCGGCGTTGAGGAGGAAGAGGAGGAAGAGGAGGAAGAGGACGACTGGGAGGGGGTTCCTATCATTCCTATCAAGGACATTCCGGTAGCAAAGGAGAAACTGGAGGAAAAAATAGTTGTAAAGATAGAGAAGGGAGAAGAGAAAGCGGAAGGAGGTTGAGGCGAGCGATGACGACGACTGCGTCATCCTCCCTTCAAATCCCTTCGACTCGGATGCCGCGGAGGAGAAAAAATGCTAAGAGGAGGACGACACCTCGAAGGAAACTGAAATAGACTTCAAAAAAAGGTCTGACCCGGTGGCTGACACCGTAAAAGACCTGAATGTAGTAAAAGAGGAGGCTAAGGAGTGTTGATTTTCGGTAGAGTGACAGCGCTTGGGACGAGGGGCTGGGACGCATTTAGGTCCTCACTTTCACACTCACTTTCACCCTCACCCTCACCCTCACCCTCACCCTCACCCTCACCCTCACCCTCACCCTCACCCTCGCCCCGCCCCCACCCTCGCCCCCGCCCTCACCCCAACCCTCACCCTCACCCTCACCCTCACCCTCACCCCACCCTCACCCTCACCCTCACCCTCACCCTCACCCTCACCCTCACCCTCACCCTCACCCTCACCCTCACCCTCACCCTCACCCTCACCCTCACCCTCACCCTCACCCTCACCCTCACCCTCACCCTCACCCTCACCCTCACCCTCACCCTCACCCTCACCCTCACCCTCACCCTCACCCTCACCCTCACCTCACCCTCACCCTCACCCTCACCCTCACCCTCACCCTCACCCTCACCCTCACCCTCACCCTCACCCTCACCTTCAATTTCACCCTCACACTCACCCTCACCCTCACCCACACCCACACCCTCACCCTCACCCTCACCCTCACCCTCACCCTCACCCTCACCCTCACCCTCACCCTCACCCTCACCCTCACCCTCACCCTCACCCTCACCCTCCACCCTCACCCTCACCCTCACCCTCACCCTCACCCTCACCCTCACCCTCACCCTCACCCTCACCCTCACCCTCACCCTCACCCTCACGCTCACCTTCACTTTCACTTTCACCCTGAGAGAAAGAGAGGGCGGGAGGGGAGGGAGGAGGGGCAGGGGCGAGGGCGAGGGGCGAGGGCAAGGGCAAGGGGCGAGGGCAAGGGCGAGGAGGCGAGGGCGAGGGGCAAGGGCAAGGGCGACGAGGCGAGGCGAGGCAAGGGGGCAAGCGAGGGCAAGGGCGAGGGCAAGGGCGAGGGCAAGGGCAAGGGGGCAAGGGCGAGGGCAAGGCCGAGGGGCGAGGGGCGAGGGCAAGGCGAGGGCAAGGGGGCAAGGGCAAGGGCGAGCGAGGGCAAGGGCGAGGGCAAGGGCGAGGGCAAGGGGGCAAGGGCGAGGCAAGGGGGCAAGGGCAAGGGGCGAGGGGCGAGGCGAGCGAGGGGCAAGGGCAAGGGGCGAGGGCAAGGCGAGGGCAAGGCGACAAGCAAGGCAAGGGGGCAAGGGGCGAGGCGAGGCGAGGGGCGAGGGCAAGGGGGCGAGGGCGAGGGCGAGGCAAGGGGGCAAGGGGGCAAGCCAAGGGAGGCGAGCAAGGCGAGGCAAGGCGAGGGCGAGGGCCAAGCAAGGGGCAAGGGGGCAAGGGCAAGGCGAGGGGGGCGAGGCGAGGGCGAGGCGAGGGCAAGGCGAGGGCAAGGGCGAGGGCGAGGGCAAGGGCGAGGCGAGGGCAAGGGCGGGGGGCGAGGGCAAGGGCAAGGGGGCAAGGGGGCAAGGCAAGAGGGGGCGAGGGCAAGGGCAGGGGGGGCAAGGGCAAGGCGAGGGGCAAGGGGCAGAGGGCAAGGGGGCAAGGCAAGGGCAGGGGCGAGGGCAAGGGGGCAAGGGGGCGAGCAAGGGCGAGGGCGAGCAAGGGCAAGGCAAGGCAAGGGCAGGGGGCAAGGCAAGGCGAGGGCAAGGGCGAGGGCGCAGCGAGGGGCAAGGCGAGGGCAAGGGCGAGGGCGAGGGCAAGGCAAGGGCAAGGGCAAGGGCAAGGGGCAAGAGGGGGGGCAAGGGGGCAAGAGGGGGGGCAAGGGGGCAAGAGGGGGGGCAAGGGGGCAAGAGGGGGGGCAAGGGGAAGGCGAAAGGGAAAAGGGAAGGCGAAAGGGAAAAGGGGGCAGGGAAAAGGGAAAAGGGGGGAGGGAAAAGGGAAAAGGGTGGATGGGGGAGGGGGCAGGCGGCGAGGAGAGAAGGCGGGGAAGGGCGGGAAGAAAGCGGGCAAAGGCGGTAAGCGCAGTGCTGGGAGGGAAAAGGGAAAAGCGGGCGATGTGGAGGGGGCGCGGCGGCGAGGAGAGAAGGTGGAAGGGGAAGCGTGTAAAGCGTATCGGCGCGGAACAGGAAGTTCCGGACGGCCGGAAACAAGAAAACTGACGGCGGTGCGGAAGCGCTGGCGCAGCGTAAGCGGAAAGGCGGGTGCCGCGCGGTGCGGCGGCGCGGCGCAGGCGGCGGAAAGGGTATGCAGGAAAGGTAAGCGTATGCGGCGCGTGGAAAGCGGTGCGGGAAAGGGAAAAGGGTGCGCGGAAAGGGAAAGGGAGTGCGGGAAAGGGGAAAGGTGGAAAGCGGAAGGAAAGGGAGAAAGGGGAAAGGGGTGGGTGCTGAAAGGTGAGTGGCGGCATGGAAAGGGGAAAGTGTGTGGCGTGAAGTGGGGAAAGGGGAAAGGAAAGGGGAAAGGAAAGGGCGCGGGAGGCGTGAGCGGCGCAGCGGAAAGGGGAAAGGTGGGCGTAGCGCGAAAGTGGCGCGGAAGCGGAAAGTGCGCAGGCGTGGAAAGGGAAAGGGAAGTGTGAGCGTGGAAAGCGAGCGCAGGAAAGGGAAAGGTGGAAAGGTGGTGCGCAGGTGCGTGAAGTGGCATGTGTAAGTGTGAGTGGAAAGTGGTGCGGAAAGTGGAAAGGGAAAGGGAAAGGGGTGGAGGCGGAAAGGGGAAAGGGCGTGGAAAGGAAAGGTAAGCAGGAAAGGGGAAAGGAAAGGGGAAAGGTGGAAAGGTGGAAAGGGAAGGGAAAGTGGGAGCGTGCAGCGTAAGGGAAGCGTAAGGGAAAAGGCAGCGGCGCGTGCGCGGAAAGGGAAGTGGAAAGCGGTGGTGCGTGCAGTGGAAAGGGAAAGGGGAAAAGGGTGCGGGGAGCGGAAAGCGGGAAAGGGGAAAGGGGAAAGGGGAAAGGGGAAAGGAGAAACGAGAAAGGGGAAAGGGGAAAGGGGAAAGAGAGGTGAGGTGAGGTGTAGACCTTCTTTGTCGCGTTCCCCTCCGTGTGTTCCCATAGCGTCCCTTGCGCAGGTTTAGTCGCTCGCAGGCTTGCAAAGGCAGCTTCCTTAAAAGAGACTTGATTTAGGAACAAGTACTCTTCTTCATTTTTGATCTTTTTTTTTGTGTCGCGCACTTTTTTTCGACATTAAAATGTGAGACCTATTTTATTTCAGTGATCTTTTTGCGCTCTTTCCCCCTCCCCCACACTTTTTCCTCCCCCTGTTTCTCTCCTACCTCTCTCTTCCTCTTTCCCCCTCCCCCCTCTCTCGCCATCTCCCAGTCCTTCACCCTCCCCCTCCCTCTCCTCTCTTATTTTCTCTCTCGCTGCCCCGACTTGCCATCCCGCACTCTCTCTCACTCTCAATGCACTGTTGGCCTCACAAGTTAAATTGGTCAGACGTAGCTGTTGATTGTTGATTGCAATGCAATGCAATGTTTGGAACAAACCCATTTGGGCCCATTTTTTTTTGTTGGCCCATTTTTGGCATTTTTTTTGCTGTGTATGCGCTTCGGTAGGCTTTGCAGCTTCATCTCATCGTCTGAGGAGAAGATCCCACATAATGGGCCTTCTCCTCAGGGATGTCCCGTTCTTTGAATTTCGGTGAAATATTGTACAACCGTTTGAGAAACTTTTTAAAAAATTGGAGGCTGCAGATAGTTGCATATTGCACAAAATTCTTCCTTCTCCTTTTACCAATTGCACTGGGAAGGCTCCTCCCTGAGCCACAATCAATCAGCCCCTCCCAATTATTGCCAATGGTTGCAACCATTGGCTGGCTGCCCTGCCAACCATTGCCAATAACTGCAAGCATTCGACCATTGACCCCCGCTACACCCTACCATTGGATCCTATGGTTGCAACCATTGGCTAGCTGTCCTGCCAGCCATTGCCAATGACTGCAACCATTGGACCACTGATTCCCTCCCCACCCCACCATTGGATCCAATGGTTGGCTAGATCGGGAACCAACGGTTTTTAAATCGCGACCATTCCAATGGTTGATCCAACTCATGGTCCGTCCAGCCCTTGGCCCGGAATGTGTTCGGCGACCCTTCGCGGACGTCCGCGATTGGGCGAGCGTCGGCCGGGCAGCTGAAGTCCGGCCACGGGCAGATTGGAAATTGTTTTGGCTGCCCCAAGGGTGAAGCAAACGTCCGCGATTGGGCGTGCGTCGTCCGGGCAGCTGAAGGTTTGGTCCTGGGCAACCCTAAACTGTTTTCGGCTGCCCTGTCCTCGAAGCAAACGTCCGCGATTGGGTGAGCGTCGGTCGGGCAGCTCAAGTTTGGCTCCGGGCAGCATTCAAATGGTTTCTTCTGCCCTCCCAGGGAAATCAATCGTCCACGATTGGGCGAGCGGCGGCAGGGCAGCTGAAAATCTTTCTGGTCCTCCGTCGCCGCGATTCCGATCAGGGGCAGCCCACCTACGGCGCGTCCCGTCACGTCGCGCGCACCGTACGGCAGCATTCACCCACGGCGGTGGCGCCACCTGTCCGTCCATAAAGTTGTATCCACAGGGAAGATGATGTAGGCGCACGGCCCGCCATTTTGGGCCACACCTCGCACGTCCGGGCAGCTCGCTGCCAAACTTGAGCTGCCCGGCCGACTCTCGCCCAATCGCGGACGCTTGCTTCACGTATAGGGCAGCCTGTTATCCCCCCCCCACCCTCTGTCCCCCTCTCGTCACCCTCCAGTCCCGTCCTCCCATCCTTCCTTCCTCGCTTTTCTTGTTAACATCTTGCACCTTGAGGTCGAGTTTAAATTTCCTTGCAATTCCAGTTCTGCTCAAATAGGGTATGTCACCTTGTCCGATGCTTTACCAGTGCCATTTCTTACGTTTACCTCGGCCCATCTAGTGCATCGGCCCGAGCATGTTATGTCTTTTCCTTAAGGAAACTTGCAAGAGCAAGACGTGCAGCGTACAGGACGCAGCCTATACGAGCCTACACAGGGCAGAGTTTGGCAGTGCGTGAGATAAAATGGAGGAGACTGCGTGCATGAATGCACGAAAATATGTCAGAACGCCATAGCGTCCGCAGTCATAGCTGTTTTGCAGTAGGCAGAGCACTCCACTGACCGCAGGAAACATCCGTCCTTTCGAGCCAACTGTAAAACTACATTTTCAACTGCAAACGGGACACAGGCGGGCAGTACTGGTCCTTAATTAACACGGATCGCAGCAAGCCACCCAGAGGGTAGCACCTAGTGTTCCCATGCGCCGTCTGAAAGGCAGTCCTCAACTTTGTGCACATGAATTTCATCGTCAAATTCATGTAGACTCAAACTGACAGACCATCCCACTATGACATTCCCCAAGTACATGAACCAACCCACTGCCCAAAAAGGAGCTCGCGTCGCCAGTCGAAACATACAGAATCCATTAACATCCATTTTGGATCAATTCCGAGACCAAGTTGATACTCCGATTCTACTTTACAGGCCCCAACTCTGCTAAAACTTGAAACCTTTCTCATCCTCTGCCCTGTTACAGCACCTCCTATTGCAGCCTCTGCGAATATGTACAGCCTAAGGAAAAACAGAGTCACAAGGGAAGGGAGTGCTGTAACAAACGTGTATAGGCGTCCCCACTATTCCTGAACACTGTGCTCAGGCATTCCCTCTCCAGCAACTATACTTTTGAACATGGGGCAATGGAAGAACTAAAGAACAGAGTACACATTTTCTAAAGACCCTTCAACTCGTGGCAAGACCGAAATGCGGCATGCGCGACCCTCAAGGAGAGTGGAGATGTTCTGCAGCGTAGACTCCGGCACATATCCCAGACTCAGTCGAATTTCCTGCAGCCATCCGCATGCCTCAACGACTGGCAGGAGGCCATGGCCCTTCACCTCCGAGCAGAAGGCGAGGTCCAGGCTTTGAAGTCTGGAACAGTTTGCAAGAGCTTCAACTCCATCATCCGCTACACGGGTAAAGGGAAGCCCGAGGTGCCGCAGAAGAGGACAGCCTTTGCTAACTGACATAACGCCCTCATCAGACACTGCAGTACATCTGCAGCGGCAAAAAATAAAATAGCTCGTTACATGATGCTCTGAAGCTATAAAATAGTTTTTGGACTGCACGGATGGAGGTACCACACTATACTTACATATCTGCCCATTCACGGATTGGGTTTGCTAAATAAAAAACAGCATGATGTTTCACAACAAAAGATTTACAAGCAATTTAAGGCAAGAAAAACTCGATCGAAACGAATCTTACATACATCGATTGCAGAGTAAAGGGTTTGATAAAGCAAGAACGGCCTTACCCTCCCATAATGAGGCTCTCCAATGTTGGCACCATTGCTGGCGCACACATTCCCATCAAAAGAACACATTTTACAAGTGACAGGTGCCGGAGGCTTGGCAATCCTCGAACAATGGCTACAAGACTGCTATCGTCAATATTCGTGTAGCTCAGATCGAGTGTTTCCAAGGCACTGCAAGTGGCGATTGTTGACAGTCCCGACGACGTGAAACCAGAGCAGTGCGAGATATTCAAATTTCGCAAATTCATGCAGCTTGCTGTCAACATCTGCAGGCCTGCATCTCCGACGGCTCGTGACCATGCGAGGGATACTTTTTCCAGATTGCGGCATCTTCCTGCAAGGGCGCTTAAGCCTTTGTTGGTAATGCTGCAAGAGGAGAGATGCAATGCCGTCATTTTGGAGCAGTAAGCCAGGGATTCCAGAGCGAAGTCTGTAATACGATCAGAGCGAAGGCTCAGGCTTCTCATGTTGGGAGCCTTGGAAGCAATAGCCATAATGGCCGCATCTCCCACTAACGAGAATATTTGCGGCCAGCTGGTCAGATCCAGAGAAGTAAGCTGCGTATTTACAGACAATACCTCTGCAAGATCTGCCTCTATGCTGCGTGTTTCATCCTCCAAAGTGAGGATCTTTAGAGAAGAGCATAAAGACAAGGAGAGAAGGCCTCGTCGAGAAAACCCTCGTCCCCTCAACTTCACATCTTCCAGAGCTATACAGTTTCGGGCTAGAGTGTCCAGCAGCAGGTCCACATTGGTCCAATCGCTGCCACTCTTTAGCCCTACCTCCAAATGCCGCAAACGAGTGCATTCAGGTTTTCCTTGGCCTAATTCCGCTAGAGTAAATCTCATCTTTCCCAGAAGAGTGAGTGATGTCAGGCTCGGGCAGTTCAGAATCATTCCGACGCAGCTCTCATCGAGAAAGGTACAGTTGTCGAGCACCAACGTCTCCAAGCCAATAAGGCTGCCACCGATCAAAGCGCTGAAGCCTCTGTGGCTGATGAATTCTTGCCTGTCCCTCACATTCCCCTCGTCCAAATCCAAGCTGGAATGCAACCTCCCTATCCGTGACAAACTCAGCTCTCGCAGACGGGTACAACCTTTTCCTAACGCAATCAATCCGCCATCTCCAACTTGCCTCAATCCCTTCAAATGAAGCTGCTCCAGCATCTTCAACTCCCCTAGAGCTTCCAAACCTTTATTGGTTATCGTCTGGTGAGAATCAAAAGGAAGCTCTATATTCAACTGTAGCAAGCCGGGCAAGCGCTCTGTTATAAACTGCAGATCGCCATCCGTGACAAGTAACCACGGACAGACCGACAAAGCCAGACCAAGGCTAATCGACGTGATTCTCTGAAACCTCTCCAGCAACTGCTGCAATTTTTTTGAGTTTCGACAGCTAATTTTCCGAACATAGGCATCCACTGCCTCTTTCAAGAGCCGGCTGGTCCTGCATACGGCGTCCAGATCGAGAGGGTCCTCTATGTAGTGCAGAATATTGGAAAAAAGACTGGGATTGAACAACACTTGCTCCGCTGCAGATATTTGAGCGGAAGAAGCAGAAGACGAAGGAGGAGAAGAAGAGGAGACGATCTCAAGGGCCGTCTCAGCCATAGCCAAGGAGTCAACACTAGATGACAGTTGTCGATTTTAGGAGATCAATGGAGGATCTAGTACCCTCGCAGCTCTTATGATAAAATTTTGGCTCAATGCGCTGCTCCAGCTTGATGAAAAGACTAAAATTGGCACTGGGAAGGACGTGGGAGTCAGGTACGCTGAACAAATGTGAAGCCTTCCCCAGCACGTTGCATTTGCACGATCTAAAAAAATTTACAAACCGCAATGAGATACCTGCAAAGGTACTACACATTCAAGCAAGACTGCATTCCCCGTGCCGCAGCTTCCAGAGTTGCCAAACACATCCTTGAAGCTCGTTCGTCACAACAGCTCAACATTCCCTCTATATGCTTCCACATTTCACCGTGATCCAACCTATTTTCGGCCCTTCCCACCTCGAAGCCATGGTAACATTTCCCTCGATTCTCCGACCACGGTGAGCTTCCCATGGCTGCCCTCTCCCTCTCGCTCTCCCTCTCCCTCCCCCTCCCCCTCCCCCTCCCGCTACCTTTCCGGCCGTACACTCCGTACATTTCATACGGTACGAACCGTACATCTAGCATCGGAACCGTACCATACGGCATTTATGAAACCGAAGGACGGTACGAAATGGACGTACGGAGGACAAGTAAATAAGGTTACAGTACAGTAATCAACTTAACAACGTAACGACCGTTGAACTGTGTACGGCATGTTCATGGACCTGGATGGTGGATCTTTGGATGGTGGATCGGAAATGGTTGATCCACTGAGTGGCTTTGGCAGGGAAGGGGAGGGCAGCTTTCCAGCCATGGCGGAGGGCGCAGATGGAAGGGAGCCTCCTGCATCTGAAACCCTCAGGGAGCCATGAACGGATGCGGGAGAGAAGAGGAGCTCGGAAGCCATGGCCATGGCGCACGTCTCATGTCATGTGTAGCGGCAGTTCAAGGTTTGTGCGGTGCAGTGCAGCAGTGAACTGCTTCAATTGTCCTTTCTCCGGCAGGGATGGTGGCGGCACAGGGGTTGGGACATTACAGGGGAGATATTTCCTTGTGTGGAATGACGAATGATTTATTCCAAAAATCAGCAGGATTGGTTCAAGACTTCCAGAAATTGGCTATGTTTTCTCGTGTTTTGAGTCGTTCCGAACGTTTGGTCGTCGCTATTGGGCAGCTAAGGAGGCCCTCCAGCCTGCAATGTACCTCCTCTAGAACTCGGCAGGAGATGTGCAGCAGAAATTCGAGCATTTCGTGTAGACGTATGCGGTTTATCGTAAAAAAAGGGAGCCCTGTTTCTGCATTCGCATCGGAAAATCTGCATTCGAGCTACAGAAATTCAGCGGCATTTTCTGAAACCATGGCCCCTGAACCACCGTCTGGTGCTCCGGCTGTCGGAGCAGTGTTGAGTCCCTCGGACATTACGCAAGCGACCGGAGGACTTCTTGTAACTGCTGGGCCGGCTGGCTGCATCTGCACAGACACCAGAAAATTGAAGCAAGGCGATTGGTTCCTTGCTTTAGAAGGCCCAAACTTTAATGGCCATGATTTCCTTGAAAGCGCAGCTCAGGCAGGTTGTGTCGGAGCGATCGGAAGAGTGGTACCGTCTGGCTGGTCGAGAGGGTTTGTTAGGGTTCCCGACACACTAGCAGCGCTGCAGGATCTTGCAAGACAAGTGAGGATCAAGTTTTTGGGGCCGGTAGTGGCAATTACAGGCAGCTCTGGAAAAACGACAACGAGAGCCATGACTGGTTTGGCGCTGGAGAGCCTTGGACATGTGCATCAGGTAGGATTTTATTTTTTTTGTATTCGTTCTTCACATGCTTAACCTATATAATATATGGGAAACACTTGATATTGTGAATAAGGACTTTGTGTTGGGATTGCATTCAGCCGTTCAGCTTTTTGTTTTGTTGAACTTGTCTCTCTATTCACGATGGCCTGCCTCTCTGAAAGACATTGGGTTGTCTGCTTTGCGACAGACAGCCGGAAACCTGAACAACCACGTTGGGGTACCGTTGACACTGCTAGGTGAGTCTACACATTCAGTGATTGCAGTTGTGCAATTTTGCTGACTGATGATGGCTGTCAATAGCACTGTTAATGGCTTTATACACTTCCATACGCTCACGCTTTGGCATATTATCAGTGCTTACTTTCTTTGCGTGCTGATTAGAACTGATCAATCAAATGGTGCAAAGAAGGTAATCGTCTCTGGGTTTGATATTGTATCTGCAGCTATGTCCAAAGGCTCATCCGCTTGTGTCCTCGAACTCGGCATGAACCATTCAGGAGAGATCGCTCAATTGGCAGAAATTGCGATCCCTTCAGTGAGAGTGGTTCTGAATGTGGGTAAAGTTCACTTGGAAGGCCTCGGTTCAGTTGAAGGAGTGGCTCGGGCGAAGGGCGAGTTACTTGTGTCTGCCCAGCCGGGAGATATTTGTGTGATCAATGCTGATGACCCGCTGGTTGCATCACTGCCAATTCCAGCCGGAGTGAAAGTGGTGAGTCTCTCCAATCTGTTTGAACGTTTGGTCTTTTTCATGGCTGATAATTTTTTCTGCGACTCCTTGGCAGCAGTAAACTTACTTCAAATTGGGTTCTATGCTCATCCCTATCATATCTCCACTGTTTCATAACTTACACCTGGCTCCACAGTCGTTATGCTCTATCTCTTGAAGGAGTGCGAACTGAAGGGTTTCGTCTCTTGTGCCGCCTTCCTGATGGCAATCAGGTACGCTTTGGAACGGAGGACGGATGTGATGTGCGCCTCGTAGATGTTGAGACAACAAAGAGAGGCTTTGCTGTGAAGGCCACTATACAAACAAGAGATCTGAATCCTCAGACTGCAACCATAGAGATACAAAGTCCGGGGACCCACTTGGCTCTGAATGCCTGTGCAGCGGCAGCCATAGCTGTGTCACTCGGGGTGCCCTTGCAGGCAGCAGTCAACTCCATTGCGAAGTATGTGCCTGTGGGTCAGAGACTGAAAGTGGAGGAAATAGCAACTTCATCAACCCTAAAATCCGCAGAGTTTGGAGGTGGAGAATGTGAGCATGGCAGTCTTTTCGTCATCAACGACACGTACAATGCGAACCCAATGAGTGTGAATGCAGCCTTAGAGCTTTTGGCGACTTTGGACTGCCCTTCTGGAAATAGGATTGCCCTCCTTGGAGACATGCTGGAGCTGGGTGAAGACACAGAATCCTGCCACGTGGCAGTCCTGGAGAGATGCAGGGATTTGGGCATTGAGTCGCTGGGTCTTGTAGGGAAGGCATTTGTAGCGGCCCATGAGCGGATGAGGGAGCTTGGTGTTCAGAACGAGGCTGTTCGGTGGACTGCGGATGATTTGCAGGGCTTTGTTTTCTCTGCTAGAGAGCATTTGAAGGTGGGGGATGTGGTTCTGGTGAAAGGCAGTCGCGGAATGCGCATGGAAACACTTGTTGAACTGATTAAGGAGGATTTTGAGATGAAGCTGTACAGCTTGGGGGCTCCTGTTGTGCTTTTTCTTCATGTTTATTATGGTTTAGAGTCTGGTGATTTCCAGATGTTTGAGGGTGCTGAGCCTGTGACTTAACATCGCCATCTTTTGAGGGTCTCGCTGAGGAGGCAAGCACACAACTCACAGAAGCCAAACTTCATTTAGCCACCAAAAAGGTAATCATCTACGTTCTCTTATTTCTGTGGCTACAAAGATCCAACAACAAAAGAATGCATTTTTTATTTCTTTTGACAATGTCCTATTTTTTCCGTTCAGCATGATGGGACCCTCGGATGCCTCACGCTGGGGCCTCTCCCCAGACTTTCCCCCTGGAGCCGGACAGACGGTCGTTTTGAGCCAAGCTTTTTCTCCTCGTGGCTAACAAAAACTTAGCGCCATTATACTCAACACAAAAAAAAAAAAAAAAAAACGAAGTAACGCCGTTTGTCACATACAAGTCATGCCATGCCTCATTTTCAGGAAGTACCGGAAGATCTGAAGCTTAGTCCGGAAGTGCTCCTAGACCTAATCCTGCAAAATTCCAAGAATGTCGTCGTCTCTGTAGAGAATGTACCTGCACTCACATTACCACAGGTAGAGAGACAGCCATGAGCTCATGTTGAAAGACGCCCAACGAAGAAAGCGCTTAAGAGCTCCCAATACAACCATGTCGAAGCCCACTTCACTGCAACGTGCAAGGCACTAAGTTCACATCTAGTCTAAGCTCCTCCATTGGGTCAATGTACCGACATTCTACGCTTTCAATTCATCGGCATACTTGCTCTAAAACTCCCTCTTGACCTTGAGGCCAAGCCAGAATGGACTGATAAACTATGCAAGGTTAAGCAGTTGAATTAAAACTTCTTGTAAACGTACAGCAATGCCTTTCCTTGCACTCCGTTTTTTATAGTTCATTAACTCAGTGTGCTCACAATGTGAAGCCTCGCCACCTCGTTCTCTAAATAAAACTGACCAGCACCCTGTTCTTACCTTCAAGGTTTCGACAAGACATATCAAATGTTAATCAGACACAACTTCAGCTTCCTGAAATTGTCCAAAAAAACCTTACGCATACGAAAAACCACACCATCGACGTTTTTTAAGAAATCATCACCTTCACACCCCATACACCAAAACCAACCCCAAAATAGAGACCCATCCTCCTACTCTCCCCTAACCTAAACCCCCCACAATGCGAAAATACCCAATACACATTCGTGATTCGCGGTCACACACGCAATTGAAGAAAAGTGAAAAAGACTGCTTCCAGTCGTTGCCGATTACCAGGAAGCCAAACAACCTCCCTCACATATCCGAATATTGCCTTTTCATAAGCAAAACAACAGGATTCAGGAACAGGATTCATGTACATACTCTTTGTCTCCGAGTTTAATCTGACTGCCTCCGTACTCAGGCAGCAACACCGTGTCGCCCTCCTTCACAGCCGGCGGAATGACTGCATTCCCATCCCTCGACCTCGCTCCGGGTCCCACAGCCACCACTGTACCGGAATTTAGCTGCTGTAAAAAATAAACACTCAAAAAACAAACAGGGTGGAACGACTTCAGAAAGAGAGCAGGAGATACGCTCTACATGAATGCTGTTTCAGAGAAGGAGAATTTGGATATCCCTTGGAGAATAGACGACGGTTGATTGGAATGGAAGTTTGGCGTCCAAGCAACCAAGTTCATCTCAATTTATTAAGAGAGAGGAAGCAACAGCGGAGGACAAATATAAACGGCAAACTAAAAGAGAGAAACGTATCTTTAAGCGAACGTGGCACTGAGCTGCAATGGGATGCCAGCTGAAGAGCACATGATTCACTCCAGTTCTAGTGCAGCACATGCAAGTTCAAATGCATGTGGGAAAGAGACCGAGCGAGCTAAAGAAGGCAGAGAAAGGGCGCACATTGAGAGAACAGAAGAACGGGCCGCATAGAGAAAAGGAAGGGGGTCAGGAGAGGGAAGGACAGGAATCTGAGATAAGCAAAGGACGGAGAGAAAAATAGAGAGCGTGACGGAGAGCGCGCGAGGCAGGCAGGCATAGCCACAGTGCTGAGAGTGACCTACCTTGGAGGCAGACTCCGGCAGAAGCACGCCTCCGAGCGACTTGGAGGGCGGCACAATCTTCTCGATGAGCACGCGGTCCAGCAGCGGAATGAGACGCTTCGCCATAGTGACCTCCCTCCTTCCGTCCCTCCCCACTCTCTCTCTCTCAGCAGCGGCCTGCCGCGAGGCGATGCTGGAGGGAGCGCTTTACAAAGGCGAGGGGCCGCGGCAGCTTCTAGAAGGTTCCAAGAACTTTTGCAAACTTTGTAATTTATTTGCCTCCAGTTTGGGCAAGGCACAAGCTGGTGTAGCTCAGTTGGCTAGAGCGCAAGGCTGTTAACCTTGAGGTCCGTGGTTCGAGCCCACGTATCAGCGATAATTTCCGTTATACTCTCCCTGACCGTTGCACTTCCTTTCGGTTTTGCTCTGGGAAGCAAATTCGACTGCTTGCTTCGCGGACCCAATGGTTGGCCTCTCTCTGCCAATGATTGGCTATCCAATGCACCCGTGGCCCGTGCGCTAGCGACGCAAGTGCCGTATAGTACGGAAAGTCCGTACAGTGCGACCTTGCCGCTCGCGGCTCGCCCCGCCTTCCAGCGAGCGCCACGTCGTGCCCTCTCAGCCACTTGTGTGGTGCCACGTGGCCCCTTGGGAGGCTTTCCCAGGCGGGGGGAGCAAGTCCTATAGCCGGACCCCCTCCCTTCCTCTTGCTCCCTCCCTGGCAGGCGATAGAAGAGGAATCTGAGGGGCTGTTGAAGGCCTCGCCCTTGCTGCTTGCTCGCTCGCCGCACTTGCTTCTTGCATCTTCAGCCAGAAGGGGAGGTTGAGGGGTTTTGGAGCGGGGAAGAAAGAGGAGAGGTGGGCAGTGGTTTTTTTTGGTGTTCCAGAGGGCAGGGAGGAATGGCTTCCGCGGCAGCGCGCTTGTCTGCAACTTCTTCTGGAGCGCTGTCGCTGCGGGGATGTTCCGTGGCGGCTGCTTCACAGCGGCCGATCGGCTGCTTTTCAGGCCGGAGAGCTCCAGGACTTGTGGTGCGTAGCTTCAGGTTGGATAGAGAACGTTGGCGGCTGCTGGTTTTTGGAGGTTGAAAACTAGTTACGTCAGTTTGCAATGCTCCTGCGCCTTGCTGCTCTCAAAATTCGGCTGGTTTGGTCCCAACAGTTTGCGGAAATGGCCGTGGAGGTGATGGCGGAAGGGGCTTTGGCGCACTTCAGGTCACAAAAGGGCAAATTCGACCAACTTATTCCGGGAGACGGCATTTCCTGACGCTGCCATTGAACGAGAAGCCTCAAATTAAGGATGTACATTCTCCATTTCGAAGCTCTTCGCAGTCAATTTTGATGCAGAAAGCAGACCTTCCTGCACTCCAGAAGAGGGGAGTACCGCTACTAGTAAGATGTTCATCTTCAGCATCTTCAGAAGCTGGGACAGCTTCGGCTCAGGAAGGGAATGAGGGAACTGTGGAGCAGGCGTTAGAAAATGGGTCTGCAGCAGGTGGAGACGAGAAAGCAGGTAGCAATGGGGCTTCAACTGCGGAGACACTCTCATTGGGAGAGTTGCAGCTCCCACAATTGAGTGCCTGGAAGCAATTTTTGGTCAAGTTACGAATGTTGACGGCTCTACCATGGCAACGAGTCAAGAAAGGAAGCGTTCTCACTATTCGATTATCTGGCACTGTACGTCCTTCGTACATTGCAGTGTTCCTTCTGAGCTGAGAAGGTTTAGGGCAATGTTTGCAGAGTTGAGACTGACGATTTCGTTGATGTTCGGAGTCGTAGAGAAGGATGGTACGGCCGCGTGGGGATTCACCCGCTTGTTATGTTAATTTGGCTGGGACGTCTTCTGGTAGCTTTGAAGGCAGATTCAGTCGTTTTTCTTGCTTTTTAATAATTAAATGGCCAGGAAATCCATAGTTGTTCGTGGTGGCTATTGATCCTGGAATTTAAGATGCCTGCAGATTAGTGAACAGCTCGGCTCTCGCTTTTCGCCTGCCCTTTCAGTTCCTCAAATTGTGGAAAATTTGAGAAAAGCGGCAAGCGATCCTCGTATAAGTGGTTTGGTACTCAAGGTGGATCCCTTAGCCTGTGGATGGGGCAAGGTGGAGGAGATAAAGCGCCATGTGGAACTGTTCAAAAAATCTGGTGAGTTCCTCCTTTTCTGAACAAACGAAATAAGTGAAGCGTCGTATTGCTTCCTGACCCGCTGAGAAGCTACTCAGTCATTAACTCATAGGCTTTATCATCTCCTACTTTTTGAAGTCCGCATTCTGTTCGCACAAGCTTAATTTCAATGCTATACGTGTTCTTTTAGTCAGTTCCAATCTCACTGTCAGTATTGTATCTAGCCAGCTCTAAGTATGTGGTACGTAAACGACCAGGTAAATTTACGGTGGCCTATATGAACGTTGGAGGGGAAAAGGAGTATTATCTTGCCTCCAGCTGCACTGAAATATATACCCCTCCAGGAGCCTACATCTCCCTCCGCGGGCTCGCTGTGTCTGGGCAATTTCTTGGAGGTAAAGCCCTCCCCCACTTGGGGTCGAACTACAGCTTGGCAGGTTAAGGGACTGCATGTCTTTGCGATGGTTAACAAGTCGTAAGCTAACGCTCATTTGGACAATGCCTGCAAGTCTACGGGGGTACAGGTCTACAAGGTCTAAAGCAGGCTAAAGTTCTGCTGCTACCACTCGCCATGATGGGTTACAATGCTGTAAGAGGATGAATGATGATTTCATTTAAACACGGGCCACCACCACGTCAGCCATCATATGTCAGGGCGTAGACTACAGAGGTCTGAAGGCTATAAGGGTATTGCTGGGAAATGACAGGTGTCTTGGAGAAGGCTGGAGTACAACCTCAAATTCAACGCATTGGAAAGTACAAGAGTGCAGGGGACCAGTTGGCCCGCAATTCGATGTCAGAAGCAAACCGTGAGATGTTGACTGCGCTGCTCGATGACATCTATGCCAAATGGCTGACAGGAGTGGCGGCTGCTAGAGGTATTTACTGTCCGCTTGGCTTAAGTCCTCTTGAATATGGCAATCTTTCATCTCTCATTGCAATAGGAAAGCAAATCTTGCATATGCCGCAAATGGTGAAACAGTAGAAACACAGGTATCTCAGAAAAACTTGACAAGGCATTCTTTAATTTTAATCTGAAACAGCGAGTTTTGATGCAAATGCAACATTACCTAGTCTCCTGAACGCGTCATTTTATATGAAAACTTCAGGAACCAAGCTTTCCCGTGTTTTGTTTGGCATGCAGGGAAGAGTGTTGCAGAGGTCGAAACACTTCTTGAGGAGGGAGTGATGGACATGGAGCTTCTGAAGGAGAATGGATGGATCAATAATGTGATGTATGAGAGCCAGGTAAGTCTTGTGCTCTTATCCACCGGCAACGCAACCTGATATACATTCCTCAAAAACTTATGTAGCTGTTGGTCCTATGTGGTAAAAAGGAGGCTAGAACCTTCTGCAAATAGCCGAATTCTCGTTAAGATTGTAGTATCGGAGTAGGTGCACGGAGTCAAATACAGATGGTATCCGGGCAGGAGAAGCAAGGGATAGAGAAAGAAGGCAATGAGGCAGGTGGCTTGCATCTGCAGGTGGAAGAGTTACTTAAGGAGAGGCTCGATCTGCCCAAAGACAAACCACTTCGGACTGTGGATAACAGGTGAGGACCACGAAAGCTCTCCTTGGATTTCCCTAGATGCTTAATAATGTGGGATCTACGTGTGAGTTAATTGAGTGGTAGTGAGTCGTGAGCATACTTGGGGTTACTGAATTTATGCTTCAGAGGTGCAGGAAATATTCGAGAGTGAAAGAGTGGACTCTGGGCATTGGGGGAGGAGGCGACAAAATTGCTGTCATCCGCGCAGTGGGTGCTATCTCCCGCGGTCAGAGGGGGTCCACAGGGGGGGGAGTAAAGAGTGAAGACATTATTGCCAAAATCCGCTTTGTCAAAGGTCATTGTCCTCTCCTCCCCTCTCATATTCTCCTCATTCTTCAACCCTGTTCAATCATGACCATTTTCTCACCTGAACGGATAAGCCTGCTCAAATCATACCACGCAGACCTAGTACTCTGCAGTGTGTGAGACTTGTTCCTCCTAAATTGGGCCTCAGAAAGCAGCTTCTCAATACCGCATTGGTTGAAGGGCCAAAATTGGAAAGGGGTGTAGGTGCGAAGCAGTTCAAGGCTGTTGTGCTCCGTATAGACAGCCCCGGAGGTGACGCTCTTGCCTCAGACCTGTAAGACCCTCATTCCCTCCAAGCTATGAAGACCGTATCTTCCCCTCAAATGTCTTAGAAATAGTAACGTCCTCTTGTTCAAACAAGGGTAACTTGGATGAGCTAAATGCAGTAGTTGAGATTGTTGTTCGTGGAGGAGATGTTGGGCACCACTCTTCTTGAGCAGCAAGTGGACAAGGTGAAAATTGAAGGGAATGAGGGGTCGAGGGGGGCGGCAGGATGTGGCATGAGATTCGTCTGCTGGCGAAAGAGAAGCCGGTGGTAGCATCCATGGCTGACGTTGCTGCCAGTGGCGGATATTACATGGCCATGGCTGCACCAGTTGTAGTGGCAGAGGAGCTCACTCTCACTGGGTCCATTGGAGTCGTCACTGGTGAGCGACTTTGCCTTCTAGAATTCTAGTTTTCAAAGGCACGTTTCTAGTATTTGCTGTTGTTTTTTGGGGGATGAACCATTATGGAAAAGAGGGAAGTTGAGTTGCGGTAGAGATGGTGATGGGATGAGAATGAAGGGTGATTCGAAATCCTGCGGAAGGAAAGGCTTTGGTCTGGGTCATAACAAAAACGAACGCATTGTGTCATATGCAGGTAAGTTCAATTTGGGTGAGCTCTATAACAGAATAGGCTTCTCCAAAGAAATCATCTCTCGAGGTCGCTATGCGGAGGTGGATGCAGATCAGCGGCCATTCCGGTGAGTGAGGGTGTCTAGACATGCAGGGGGAGATTTGGAAGCCGCAAAAGCAGGATTACAGAAGTTATAAACTGGGACCTCCACATTCTTGAGAGCATGTGCGTATAAACTGCTTAAGTGGCAAAACAGAGGTGCAGTTGATTAGCGGGCAATGCTTGGCTAGATGGGGGGTGACGGTTCTCGTTTAGAAGCACAAGAGGCTCTCTCTGTGCCTTCCTGCTTATTCAAGTCATTGTGCAATTATGAGGTTGAGCTGGGGAATGCAAGTGTATCAGCAGAATCTACTGCCGGCGACTTTCTATAGATATGCATGGACGGTTTCTGGGGCCTTTTTTTTGTGGCCCGAAATGACACCATATGGAATGGAGGATCGCAGACCTGACGAGGAGGAGTACTTTGCGAAGGGAGCACAAATGGCATACAAGTCATTTCGAGATAAGGCGGCAGAATCTCGGTCAATGGAAGTAAGTTTTCCTCTAGCTACAGTGACAGCTGGTAGTGGTTTCTACTGACTAATTCATGAACACAGGCCGCTGAAATTAGACTGGGCTGATGCATCAATGCTCGGGGAGAGTATTCGTGGAGACATTATGGCACGTTTAGCATAGAATGAACGAGAGGGCAAACGGTTAAAGCAGGATGCTGGTCTAGAATAGGCGCTGGCCCTGCTATAAGTGAAAATGTTCAATCTGGAAGATGATAGGGTTTCCACAGCACTCCTAAAGCCCCTTCCCACTTATGTGCTTTTCCAGGTTGAGAAGATGGAGGAGTATGCACAAGGCCGAGTGTGGACGGGCAAAGCAGCAGCTGAGCGCCGTCTGGTGGACGCCATTGGAGGGATCTCTCGAGCCATCGCGATAGCGAAAGAGAAAGCCGGAATCGCAGCAGATAAGCCGGTCAGATCCCCCTTGCCATACCATCCCTTGCCCTCCTCTCTCATCGCAGGCATCGTTGCTAACTTGTAGTAGAATGCATGTGACCTCCTTTGCAATCTGCAGTTACATCTTGTACGTTGTGTACGAAGCCCTCAACAACTTTGAACTTCAGTTAAACTTTGAACTTCAGTTAAACTTTGAACTTCAGTTAAGTCTCCTTTGCAATATGTATGCTTATGTATGTGAATGTCGTGGTGTGGCAGGTGCGACTAGTGGAGCTCTCTCGACAGCAGCCGTCCCTCCAGATGCTTCTTGCAGGAGGGGCACAAGTGGCCGGATTGGCCTTGGGCTGGGGGGGCGAAGAAGGGCGGAGAGCGGCTGTGGAGGGGCTTCTCAAAGGCCTCTTCCTGCCCGACTGCTATGAAGCTATGGCGTCGGGAGAGGCGCAGGCACGAATGGATGATATCTTCTTGGAGGGCGTGGGGCTGTCCTCAAGGGCAGGGGTGGGTGGGGACGCTCTTACCACCTCCCTCTTGCTCGGACTGCTCGGGAGAGTGGTGGGAGAGGAGGCTTAGCTCCTGAATCATTCTTTTTTGTTTATAAAAGCCGGAGCCAGCTGTACATAATATGCCGCAGCAAGATTGAGTTAAAAAGGTGTGTTTTGACATTAGGGATGTGGCAGGCTGAGCTTTCAAAGGGGGAGTGAACTGAGAGTCTTCGATTTGGGTATAGAAGGCATTGTGAGTTGTACGGCCAAGTGTGTTGGAGGGAACTTGGCTAAGCGTAGGGACGTAGATGCTAAAAAGATAGGGATGTATGTAGGCGGTAGCTCCCTTTGTTGATCAATGCCACATTCTCTTCTTTGTTGCCTGGAACATCATTTACTCCGACTGGAACATTGTCATGTTAGCTCCAAGCATCGGCTCGTCGGTTCCTTAGTGAGAAAGCCACTTGTCAACTGTTGCCTGTGCTTGCGTGATACCTTTACCGCCACGTGGAGACGTTTTCACGATCGGGGGGGACTGTATTGCAAACAAGAGATCGGCCCGCGCCAAATCAGTCAAGCGGATACATACAAGCCCTAAAAGCTCGTCCGTACGAAAGCAAGCACAAACACAACGCACGTTCCAATTCTAACAACCCTTCAAACAAGAAGCCTGAAAGCACTGTAAGGCGCAGCAGGTCATTCATAAGGGGATGAGCCTGAGCTGTGCGAGTCATTGCTACTCAGTACTCACCAGGCCTCAGCTCATCACGAGGAATTAATTGTTCAAGGCACAAGCTGTAATCAGCAGTGGCAGTGCATCATACCATTACACTTGAGAGGGCATTCTTCCACATTTCACGTGCATCCAGGAAATATTCGCATGCACTGGACAATGGGAAGCGCCTCATGTGATCAGCAAGCAGCAGATAGCAGACCGGTCTGAGAGCGAAGTCGTGCCAGTTGATTTCTTAACAGAATGATCTCAAAGTGGTCACACATTTCTCCATTAAGAAGCAAAATCATGACATGCATTGTAATACAACGATGTTTAACTTCAACAAAATAGCAAATCGCTATTTCAAGGGACAAAAAGGGAAAGTTATGTGGCCAAAAGGTGAGCCAAACACCCGACTACCTGAAGAGGAAAGTGGGTCATCCAAAACCAAGTAATTCACAAGGCTTCCATGATCCACCCCCCACTCTCCTACTGAAAGAGAGAAAATATTCCATAACAAAAGTCAATCGAAGAGAAAACGCGACAAAAAGCTGACTTCAACTGTCACCCCTTAGACTGACCACCTTTGACCGACCCTGAAATGTTTGACTTTCACTATCACTTGGCGACAAAGCATTGGCAAAGCCAATAAACAGATTGGACCTACTCCTAAAAGCATGCAATAAATATTTACAATCGTGCCCAAAAAGAGCAAGTACAACTCCATTTTCACTCTTTCCAAGTCTTGCATCCGCATGCAGCCGGAGGCAACAACCACCTCGTTTTCGTCACAAACATTCTGACTTATTTGCCAGTCGCCCACTTATTGAGCTCTTCAATTTCTCCGCCCGCTTCCTTGCAACGTGCCGAACAATCCACCGTCCTCTCGGCTTCTCTGCGGGCCGCTTTTGGCCTTATTTGTGCATGAAGAGAGTCGAACCCAAAGGGGTTCTCTTCGAGATACCAAACATTAGCGAATGTGGAGTACTCTCACCGTCCTTTCGAAAGTACCCCAATCCTTCTTTGCTCCTATCGATAGTAAGAACAAAACGACGTCTGATTTCCTTGCGCCCATTTCTTGAATTCGGGCGATCGAACCAAATCGCCGAGAGCTGTCTGCGTGCAAGCTTGCGAGATGGAGGCCGCTTCTTGTGGGCTTCGAAATCTTCGACGTTTCGAGGCATGGAACGTCGAGACGAATGCTTGCTCTTGGATATGCATGGGAATGAAATCTTTCCCATAGTCACCTGCATAAAAACCAAAACAAAATTCAGTTCAAGCACAAACGCAAGAACCAGCAAAGAACGAGAACAGTATGAGACTTTCTCTTATGAGAAAAAAGATTGGCACATCGTAAAAAAAAATGAGCAGCCACATCCAAGTTGAATGCAAACTCGATTTCAACTGACATCACATCTCAATCCCTCGGAAACAACTGACTTCAATTGCATCTTGCATACAACAATCAAAAGACGACCGGTGTTGATTTATGAAGACCTACCGCCAATCGTAGGATCAAAACTGTTTTGCTCACAAGTACTCCTTTGCTTGGCCAGTCTCCTGCACATAGCGCAAACGTACAAGAATAAAAAGAGAGAAAATACTACATCCGACACAACAAGCTACAAAAACATAAAAATGTCTCCTTTGAATTGCCCGATTCCCCAAACATGGTTCACCTACAAGCCAGAAATAATAAAAGGCAGTTCAGCTGGGACATACCAAAGTTGTACATGAAGCAACTGCGAGGCGATAGCCACCAATAGAACGGCAAATGTAGAGTCTTCGAGATCGTGAGAACTCTGCAATTCCCATATGAAAATATCAGAAATGAGGACTCCACTGGACACATTGAAATTGTAACATTCAATCAAACATTCCATCTATGGTCGAAATTTTCACCTCAAATTGAAAAAAAAAAAAGCATAACTTCCTCTGATGAAGCGGCCGTATTCAACAAAAGAGAAAGCGAAAGAATTACCTGACTGAGGAGAGCTATAGCCACAATGCGCATTGCCCACTTCACGAATTCAGCAATTGAAGGAGTTATTGCGCCTTCGGGCGTCAATATGATACTCCGAGTAGTCCAGTATCCGAGCCCAGCTCCAATCAAAAGAAACATAACGATTGATAATATAAGGATCTGCACAGAAATTAAAACCAATAAAAAAAATTGTTAATAATGTCAATTCTTTTTGTCGCAATCCTATGTTGGAAGGCAAAAGAATGGGCAGAAGCAACTTACCGAAGTGGCTGCCTCTCCATGTCCGCTTGAACGTTGCATTGCATCCAATGCTTGAAACAAGAAATAGAGTTGTCCAATGTAACCGATTCCCGTCTGCCATAAAATCACAAGACCAAACAGAAAACCCACATTTTAGCACATCTTTCCGAAAGCTACGATGACGAAACCGATAGCCAAACTGAGGATTCACCAATCAGTTCCAGATTGAAATAAGCAATACATCGCAATCTGAAACCAATGTAATCCACCAATCAGTTAACCTTGAAATCAGTTTTCCTCCATCCGAATGATGCATTGACTGCTTAGTAACTTTCTAGAAAACGTAACAAGACATTTCAAAGTAGCGACAGGATGATGATGACGCGTGACGCAAAGTTAGCAACTTACAAAGGATCCCAAAAATAGAATATACCATAGGCCTTGCCCAATAGTCGGCGCTTGTCGAAAGGCCTGCAAACATACCCTCTTACAGCCCAAATTAATCCTGAGTACCAAAATGTGTGCCGGTTAGCAATTGAAATTGAGTGGTTGGATGGATCAAGAGCTCAAAACACTCACGGATCTAGAAACATGACAACATGCTTTAAATGCTTGAAGCAAATACCTTATATGGTAAAATGAATGCAATAAAAGCGACTCCAAAAAGCATTCCGCTGCTGTAATAAAACAGCAGCCACTGGCTTAGAATCGGAGCCGTCAAGAACAAGAAGATGCCGAACATGAAGAGATATACACGATAAATACAGAATTCTGCAAACACCGCAATTGCCAACACAGAAAAATAAGGATCAGCCTGAAACCCAAGCAACGAAATGTCTATCGATCTACTCCAAAAAAAGAACACTGTTTCTCTTCTTCAAAGCCTGTCCTGCAAGGCTGTACACGTGAAAGTTGTCAACACGCACCTTCTGTGAGTTGCAGCTGTAACTTGGCATCCGAAAGTCCTCCGTTTAACGGAATCTTAATGTCCACATAAGTAACTTCAGAATGGTACACAAGGAAAGTCAAGGCTACCGTCTTTTTTAAAGGAATCCAAGCACTAATGCACGAGCCCATTTCAACGCTCTCATTCCTGCAACAGAAAGGCGAGAAACGACAAGAAAAAACAGCAAGTAAACTGTTAAACTAATGTAAATGACAAACGGTTTTAACAAAATGAGGCAAAGTTCCTGATCCTGTCGTTAAACAAAATGACTGAAGACTTTTCTGAAAGCAAAGGAAATGCGCAAGAATCCACGATGCCTTTTGCACTAGTAATAGCATGCCAGGCCACGAAAGAGAAGCCAAAAAAAGCACGGCATGCAGTGAGCTCACCTGTGCAGACAGACCTCGGCAATCGAGGAAGTCGTCAGCAACCGGCCGAAATATGAAGCCTTCGTCTCATCGTTGAACGATGCAATCACCTTGCTGACGGAAAAATATTTCATTGCACGCGTATGGAGCGAGCAAGCAGGGACTTTGAATCGAATAACAGTCTGCAATGGATTCTGATTCGCTCCGTCCACGTATCTTGATTCCAGAATTTCAATTGGAGCACTTACAGAAAGGCCACCTGGATGCCACGAAAGCAGATAAAGATTCAAACTTTTGTGGACTATATTCTTGCAACGGAGCAAGATCTTGACAAAAGCTTAAAAGCAGACTGAAAACAGCCAGTTTCTTACAGCAGAAGACACCACAAGGAATCTAGAAACTGCGCCTTTCCTAAGCAGCATCTTGCAATTATTGCTGCTGCTCCCATCAAGCAACGGTCAAGCAACGGAAAGCGCGGCAGACAAGCACAACTGAGCTCACCAGTTTCTACGAACGTTGGCATGTCTTCAGACTCCGACACAACGTCTCCACGCGCCAAAGGCACGCAGAGGAGTAAGAAAGCGAGAAAACACGATGCGAACGCCATGGACGGAAAGCAGAAGGGCAGAAGCAGCAGCAGCACTCAGCAGCGCTCGCCTGCGGGGAAGATGAAGAATGCAGCAGGGGGCGAGGCCGAGCGCCTTTTGGCTCCCGGGCCGTGCCAGGGAAGGCTACCTACCAGCCTGCGGACGACGAATCCTGTCCGTCCGTTGGTCCCGCAACGACCCGATAAGAGTGGGACTGAGCCCGCCGTTCGATGACGGCGAGGCTGACGTGGCCATTCGATGTGAACGGAACTGCCTCCACGGTTCGATGTTTGAAATCAATTTCTCGCCGTAGATAGACGGGTCGCACGTGACGGTTTCATCGAACGGTGCTCGCTGCTTCACACATATCGCCACGTCATCAGACGTGACGCTTTTCAATTGGCTCTCACAGTCGGCCTCAAAATTTTTTTTTTACAGGTTCCAGTGACCAAGATCACCAAACCTTTTTTGTAGCGGTCATGGGTTGGACCAACCATTGGAATGATTGCGATTTGCAAGCCGTTGATTCCCGATCCAGTCAGCCATTGGATCCAATGGTTGCAGTCACTGGCAATGGTTGGGTCGGTCGGGAATCAATTGTCCAATGGTTTCAGTCATTGGCAATGGTTGGCCAGGTGGCCAACCAATGGTTGCAACTATTGGCAATGTTGGGTGTTTTCGCAAATCAATGATCCAATGATTGCAGCCATTGACAAATGGTTTGCAAGTTTACGTTTCCGTGGCTGCGTTTTGGATCGATTTAGTGGCAAGTCAAGAAGGAAAAGCATGCCCTCGACGTGAGATAGTTGCATGGAGCAGAGGTTGATTGAGGGTGAAGTGGGAAATGAACGAGTGGGTGCGGGCAGATCATGTTGGTCAAGTCAGGCGCTACTCACAGCTGGGGTAACCTTAAATTCTTAAACTTAATGGTTCCATTAAGTAATGAGATGAGAGGCAGTGCATGGGATCCCTGACTCACAAGAAACGCTGTCAATTATTATTCCAAAAGTTATTACAACTCCATGTCTCGATCGGTTTTCCATCACCAAGACACTTTGTCCCTTCAATTCAAAGCCGGGCACTACATGGGACCAAACTCTGGTTGCTTGCTCCCAACGTCGGGAATCGCGACTGCCGTTTTCTCCATCCAAGGCGGAGCCGGCACCTAACGGAACGAGGGTGCTACTTGGACCCTCTCCCACCGGACGCCTGCCAGGCGCTGCCTTTGGCAACAAAATGGACTTCCCGAGGCCCGCAAAGCCCCACTCCAATGCGCCTCCTCTCTTCTGCTCCTCTATTTACTCCAGGCCACTCACCATTGGCACTCCGCTGTACAAGTACAAGACTAAGTCGTAAGCTGAAAGTAGAGACTTGAGGAGTCTCAAGGAGAATCACAGTAGTTGAGACTCGCTTTACGCTTTCTCTCTCATCCGTCCCTGCCGCATCTGTACAGCTCCCTCCTTCACAGTCTACATTCTGTGCCCCCCCACAGTCCAAAAACCTGTGTTCTACTCGGTTTTCCGCCGGAAATTCCAACTCCACAGCAACTACATCTGAGCTTCTAAGGTTGTGCAGTTCGGCCTTGAAGGCGATCCCAATTGGCAGGCCCAGAAAGAAGTTTAATGGATGGTCAGGGCTGTCATGAGGGTCAACTATTGCTCCCCACATTTCCCGCACATGTTCCGCAAAAGGAGGACGTACCGGCCAATATGAGGCGAGAATATCTTTAAATGCTCGACTCCTCCCTGTCATCTGAACAAGGCCTTCCATCACCTCTGCAACTGGAGGAGAAGGTCTCAAGTGATACTCCTCACAGTAGCTTCTCACCTTGTTTAAAACATTAGCATACTTCCTATTGTTGTCCTCTTCCATCTCGAAACCAATGGAGAGCCTTTCCTTTAGATGATGTCCCCCTAGCGAAGGCCTTTTCAGGTGGCTCTGGCACCCTTCTCTCATCAAGGCACCCAAGAGCTTCAGCTCAAGAATTCGCAGTTTATGCCTATTGAGAAGCAAAATTATGACATGCATTGTATCAGTAAATTCAATGCTTAGTGCTGATGATCTGTTGTGCTTCAAAGCTTTTGTGTTTTTGCCACTTCCAGAGTCTAGGGACTGACCAATTAATCTTGTGATCAATGGCAGCACATGAAGCTTAGATTACAGGCGGAAGCTTCCCTGCGGTTTCCACACCGCAGTTGCTAATCCACAGCAATCGGTGACATTCGGCAGCTAACAGGGCGGCATATCGCCATCCCTACATGCTTGTCCTGGACTGGGCACACGCCCAGGGGCAGCAGGACAGTCCAATCTCTCTCCAATCCAAAGCCCTATACCTTCCTGAACCCTAAACCAAACCGCCTGTAGCAGGCGGTACCTATTACCAGCCTCTGTGTTCTGCTCTCTGCTTCACTGCAGCACCTACTGCAGCCCAGAGACTGCGGTCCCTACTCTGCAGGAGCTGCTGCAAGTCACAAGCGTGATGTAACGTTGGCCTACCTCTGTTGCTACTCTTACTTTCCCAAGACACTACACTTTGACGTGTCAGGACAGGGACCACCTGAATTCCAAATGCTACGTATTGGAAGCCTTCATTCACGGCCTTTCATTGGGATGAAGCATAGGGGCACATCGAAAAGCATTGTTGCTCTGCAGAGAGAGGGAGGCTACGTCCACAGTTTGACGGTCTTGTCATGCGAGGCGGAGGCCATCATTCCCGTGGCGGCAGATTGTGAGAGAGCGGCAATGAGGCCATCATGCGCCTGCACAGTCATGCTCTTATTCTCCACCATGTTCCAGAGCTCCAAGGTCTGCCAAAAAGTAAAGCCAAGCAAGTAGCGTACGCAAAGTAAGTAAGTAGGGTATTGGGGGGACGAAAAATCTTCCGCTCAATCGATGCTGCAAATGAATGCCACAGCACACTGATGACCCAACCCCGCGATTCTCATAAAGACACAATAAAAGACTTCCAAAATCATATTTCAACATTGGAAAGCAGGGTAACGGGGTCATTGTAGCAATTAGGGTTTGCATAGCATAGGGGCATAGTACCTGATAGCAGCCGATGACTAAAAGCGACGGATATTTTGGATGGAATACACAGGAGTGGAATTTGTTCCCACTGCTGATCAAGTCGTGCACGCACTCTCCATCACTGCCGGGACCGAGGGCCCAAACCCTCACAGAGTCTTCTGAAACAGATGCCACAAAGTCGCCAGTGGCATCCCAACACACTGAATGGACGGGCTTGGTGTGTCTCTGAAACAGTGAACATCATAACAGTGAATATCATTAGACAATAGTCAAAAGACAACAGATATCACCGGGCTGGAAGCAGGACAGGTACATGTAACAAATATAAGTCTCTGGTAAAAATGAAAAAATGGTAAAATGTGAGTGGATATTTGTTGGAGTTTTCACGGATAAATGTGTTAGCTTTTTCGGATAGTCGTATGCCTTTGGTCCTGATCTAAAACAATGCCAATGGGTTAGGATAAGCTTAGAGAGCTTGGCCCAGATTGTTCAAAAGTTAGCCTAGAAGTGAGAAGGTAGAGCCTTATCCGAAAACTAAAAATGTAACAGTTGAACATGTTTGTAGGTACAAGGAAGTGCTAACACCATTTGCAAAAAGAAAGTCCTCGAATCTCTACTGGCTTCAGAGTCACTAATCCTTTTGAGAGCTTCAAGGACAAGGTCGTCAAGTATCAGCAAGTCTGGGTAATAGCCTGCTGCGTGTCCTCACTAATACAAAAGCAGCGAATGCTTTCATTTCCTGCACTCCACCCACACAGTGGCTGCAAAGAATAGTGGGCTTTACAGAAAGGGGTAAGAAAGAGACCTGCAGATTATGCACGAGTGTTTCGGTTTCCACATCGAAAATTGAAACAACGTTTTCTGCCGCTGCCGCCAGTAGACTTCCTGTGCGGGGCTGGAATCGCATTTGAGTGGTGGCGCCCTGTGAGCTCCAAAGCACCACAAAAGAATGAGCCATACACATGCATACACGCATACAGAAAAGAGGCACAGAGGATTGAAGTCGATGGACTTTTCATGATAATGGAAGACCTCATGGTCTGCACCGAACTACAGACTTATTGTCATTAGCATTACAGAAACAGCTAGTCGACTCCACCATCCAAAGTGTTATTCGTGCTCACAGAATCATAGACAATGATTGCAAACAAACTTCAGAATGCCCTTTGAAGAAACACATCTTACGTCTCTCCTTACACCAACTCTCCGCATTCAATTGGCTAACCTATCATCGCTGGGTTGTGCATATCCTCCACCTATTCATTGACATTTCTAAACATAGTCGAGTCAAGATACTGTTCGAGATGGACACACTTGGTCAGCGGTGCTCCTACCTTGAATACGCGGTTGCAGATGCCCTGATTAATGCTCCAATAGCGCATCTCAGTATCTCCATCACAGGAACAGAGGAGGTCGTCATTGGTGGGATGGAAGTCCAGTGACATAACAGCAGTTTGGTGACCAGAGAATGTGCGAAGCGAAAAATTCGGCTGCAAAAAGTTAAACATGTAAATTTAAGATGGCTGCAGTGAATCGATAATAAGAAAGAAATATGAGAATCGAGAACAGCAAATGGCAATGGCCGCCGGATAGGGGTAAGAATATTCCGAGTTCCTTGCCGAGAAAGGTGAGTTTTTCTCATACTTCGTAAAATGAACTGTCACTGGTTTAATGAAAAAAAAGAAAAGTGTAGAGATTTGAGACAAATGAACTAGATACCTCTTCATGTCACTACAAGAGTGCAAGAAAGAGATGTCAACACAAAATGACAACTTCCATTCGATGAAGCCAGAAAAACCGTGGATAAAAGGTGCGCATTGAACCACACACCTGCAAGCAGGCACGAGAATAAGGCTAACTCTAAAGAACCAGAATGAGTCAAGCAACCACAGTGACCGGCCAACTCACATTTTCAGCATCCCATACACGAACAGTTTTGTCGAAAGAAGATGTAGCGAGACGCGAAGAGGAAGGCGAAAAGCGCACATCAGTGATAAGCATAGAGTGCTCTTCCAACGTGCTTCGGAGATTCCGTGACTCCATACTCCAAAGCATTGCCTGAGAAGTGGGAGGCAAACGTAACTAACCGGTGAGTAGAAAAGGAGCCCAATGGTCAACAATGGAGGAGCTGAGACTCAAAAGCCTGCCCATTGTAACCAAGAAAAGGCAATATTGAATGCACTGCATCTTTGCTTGTTCTGCCAGCTATATCCCTCTCTCAACTTTATATCTCTGATTCTTTCAGAGAGTTGAGCTCGAAACTAGGAGGAAATTATTTGCGACTGTTTCCAACATTCCTTTGTTGCCACTACGAGCATAGCAACTTACCTTCTTGTCATGCCCTGCACTGGCAAGAAGCTTTCCATCGGAAGAGAAGTGGCAACAAACCACTTTGTTACTGCTCGCGTGCAGAACACCCACTTCAGTGAACGAAAACCCTGCCATGCAAAGGGAGAGTGGAAGAACGTGAGTGGGTGATAGGTGAGCCGATGTGTGCTTAGCAGGTATCAATATTGATAGATATCAATCAATCATATCATACTAACTCACTTATCCTCTAAAAATTTGAATGACCACAGGCACGCACTCAAGCGTATCATTGCATCCATTAGCACGAGGTTCAGTTCTAGCTTTTTGGAATTCCATTAAAAAATATGCACATACTTGCTTGTTAGGAGGGAGGGAGAAAATGAGCAATCACCTTTTGTGTCAATGTTCGAACTTCGCTTGTTGCTGCCAAACAGAGTCTGCTGCGGATGTTGGTCATCGTTTTCAGATAGAAACGACTCCACGTTGTCATCATCTAGCGAAGCATCTTCATTGAAACGATCAAGATCGTTCTGCAAGGCAAGTAAACAACATTTGACAAACATCAGAAAATGTGAAAAATATCTAAATACCACCTAGAAAGTATCCAAAAGAACCCAAACGTGGTGAAATGGAACAAAACGGTATAAACATGTGAAAGGCCAGCAGAAGATCGGTCGTGTTCAAAGACTCGAAAGGAGATAACATATGACAATCCAACAATAATAGTTCCCTCTTTATTCAGACAATAATTTTGTCAGCTCGCCAATTAGAGGCCAGCAAATAAGAACCACGTGCCAGATTGAGGCATATGAATCGAATCGTAGTTTCTGAAAACATTATTCACCAGCAAGTTAAAGGTTCTTTGTATTCTGAAGCAGCAACACTCAAATCTTCCACTATGAACTCACACTTCTTCAGCAGCAAATTTCATCCTTATTTACTCTCCCAACCTTTTTCTAGCAGCGACTCCTCTCCTTACTATCAGAACCCCCCTCGGATCGCCATACAGAATCCATCAAAAGCACATGTTAGTGCACATACATACCAGTGCATGTGCGGGTGAATTGAGCGCTGCAGCCGTCCCATCAGCATTGAATATGATGCCATGCTTCCCACTCACGCTGCCGCTGTTCACAAGGCCGGCCATTGCTTGAACGGAAGAGACATCTCCCGGCATGTGGTTGGTCGGAGTGGGAGGGTTGGAACTTGGAGGTCCTGTGTTAGTGGTTCCCGTGGAGTTCGCTGGGCCGGCTGAGGAAGTGGCGGGAGCGGGTTTTCGCTTTCGACGGTTAGGACCGGAGTTTGTGGAAGCGGCCTTGTGTCCAAGTGACATAACAGAAACAGAATGACTCACAATAAGAGAAAATTCGCCCAAGCCTTCTGCATGAACGCTGCACTTTTGCTCTGCGATGAGGTTAGCAGAGACCATGTCTACATGCTCTTTTCCTATGACGAGGAAACAGGTGATAGGCCTTGAGATGGAAGGAGGGTATACTAGAGGCAGTTAGCATGCATGACATGTTCAATTGCAGCTGTAATGGGTAACAAACTTTTCCCCAAATACCCACTAAAAGTAGTGAGGGCCTAAACATGGAAAGCCTCTGAATGCTCTGTGTCCTTGTTTAAGGTGCAAAGCGAAGCAAGACTGCTTACGACTTTCTCATTCACAAAGGAACATAGGTGAAAAAGGTACATTTTCTTCATGGGGGACTTAAGAAACCTCTACCAAAGTCAAACATTGAATGTATATCCAGAAAAACAAGGTTGCCCATATGCTCAAGCCTTGCATAGGAGCTGCACCATCAGATCACTGTTCCCCCTATCCTTGTCAAATTCAAGGTTCCTAACGACACCCAGGAAAATAATTCTCTAGACAGAGACGCGCACAAGGAGCTCCACAACTGGAATTACAGCACACTGCTTTTCAATGTGTTCACATATAGTACAATACAATATAGAAGGTGCAACAATGAATACCAAAGATAATGCCCTAGTTTTACATGTCGGAAACTGACTCATCCTCAGCAGTCCTCATGTATCCCACCTTAACAGTGCCTGTACTTGTGCCACTTGGAGTTGGCCCCTCCACTCCTACGAACCCTCCTGCATCTCCTCTGAAGTTGGACCCATCTCCTGCCCCTCTCTGAGACTGCTGCTCTCCTCCTCCTTGAGAGTGTCCCGGAGGCCCTCCCTGTGGTTGGCTGCTCTGGGAAGCTGACTGCTGCTGTTGCTGCAACTGCTGCAGAGCTGCATGGTGGCCCAGTCCCCGGGCCTGAAGCTGCAACCCACCCTCGCTTTTCATGAAATGTTGAAATAATGAACATGTTGTTGAATAATTAAGGTCTATGCATTGGCTGGAAGTTGCGAGGGCAAGAAGATGAATCGACCTGGTCGCAGTAAACAGATGTAAAACAATCTAAACGCTTATCTCGGCGGTATTCATGTTTACGGGTGTGACGAGGAGAAGGTGAGGAGGGGAACAGATCGTTGGACTTCTCCAAAGGACTAATCGAACATGGGGAACCAGTAGCCTATTAAAACCACCAAGACTACGACAACATTACAGTTTAATCAGACTGCTGTGAATTCTACGTCAATTCCAACTTCAAGATCCTTGAAGTCATACGAGAGAGACAAACAAGCCAAACGAAACGATGTAACGGGAGATCCATTAAGATCGCTGGCTAGCATCCAATGGGAGAATGCTCGCATACATTTAAACACATCGGTTTGCAAGGTAATCCCGCTCGAGTTGACATTCCCATTCAACTCCAAATCCAATTTTCTAAAGGCCAAAACTCTTTGTTCATACCTTTAGGAGCAGCTCCTGATCCGTCGACGCGGACCGCACCAATGCTCCGGGAGAGCTTTGGCCATCTCCCAATCCATCCACTTTTCCTGCTGCCACTGCCGCTGCAGCTGCAGCAGCAACCGAGTTCTTTGCATTTAAAAGATGCCGAATTCGGCGTTCCGTATTGAAATCCGCCATCATAGTTTGCGAACTCGGTGAGTTTCCAACCCCACTCCCTTGCGACTGCTGAAGCTGTTGGGCTTGCTGAGCGTTCAGGACTTGCTGTTGCTGAGGGGACAAGGAAAATTGCGGGTAACCACGGGGAGACTGGAACATGGATGAGTTCTGCAAACACAGGGAAAGGAATAAAGTAGGATGGGAAAGTACATTCAGCAAAGATGACTCATTACACATCTGACTGAAAGGGCCAGGGAATAACACATCTGAACGACTTATAGAAAGACAAGGGACACATTTGAACAGATTCCACAAATAGATCCCAAAAAATCCTATTCTCTCCTTCAGCTTTGATAAAGCAGACTGCGCCATAACTTGTCGAAGGTGGGTTTCTAATCCTCTGTAGACAAATTTCTTGATCACATTACACTGCGTTTGATCCATGGAAAACTTCAGACCTTTGCGAAACATTAAAAAGGCCTCAACTATAGACTTGCACGATGAGACTTCCTCAGAGAAAATGAAAGTGTTTGAAATGTAACATATGGCATAGAGCAAGAGGAGAGGGACAGACAAAGAAAAATTACCGAGAGGTTGGACCAGCCTTTCAGTTGCTGAAGCTGAGCACTGGTTACTTGATTGACACCTGACAGCGATCAAGTATCAAACAAACAGCACAAAGGATAAAGTTCCAAAGCTATTTCTTGCCTCAAGTGGCTGTAAACAGATAAGGCAGGCAACTCATCACATCACAAGTATGCTGATGGCGTGCAGGTAACACATGAATTAAAAAAATGTGATGGACTAATATGCAGCAAATGATCAAACGAGCAGCAGGAATCTTCATGCATTATATAGGCTTGGCTGCGACTGCCATGCAGTGCCATGCAGTGCCATGCAGAACATTGGCCACCACAGTACATACACCTTTGCACCAATGTACGGCAAATGGAAATCAGAGCTAACCACTGATTTGAACTGTGTAAGATATCACTCTTAATGGCATAATGTCGACCTCAATTCTCACGCGCTCTCCCCATACCTTCCTTCTTCCCCCCAACTTGCTTTCTCCCTTCGTTTCCTTGCACTCCATTCCCATCCGCTGTACCTCTCTCCCTCACCGTCTCCCCCACCCTCTCATATCTTTCCTTTTTAATCCATTCGAACCACAGTCAGAGGCAGTGTAGCCAGACTTAACGATCTTAAGTCATCATAACATACCTTGGAAAGATGCAGGTTTGCCCTGTGAACCCTGCACACACTCAAGAAAGTCAATTGGCCACAAGTAGACAGCATACACTATATACATTGCCTGTAAGACTAAAAACAACAGTATGACGAAAGGTAGACACACTTAAAGAGCAGTTCAGGTAGGCTTCTTACTGCTAATCAACAAAGCAGGCTCGAGTCAGCAGTCACTAGCCAGAGATACCTGCTATTTTAGGTGTACAGCTTCTCAACTTCCGACCTCTACGTTCTTGACGAACGAGGAATATCCGTACCATGAGTTTTCCGTTCGTTTTAGTTTCCCAGCTAATGGACCCCAATTTTCCAACAAAGATACAGGCATACGGAGTGCTTCCAAGCTGAAGAATGTCAAGGAGTTGGTATGCATGCCTGGCTGAGGCTCGGTGAAGCTCCAAGCAACTGCGAGCGCTGTTGTAGAGCTGCCGAAGCATTCCCCGAATTTGATGCTAGCATCTGTTTATGAGACGCAGGCCACAGCTCCATCGGTCAAAGTTCTAGTTTTGAAGGTCCTTACAAGGAATGATGTAAGTAAGGTTCTGCAACTATCAACAACCCACTCATCTTCCTGTTGAGAGACGAGTCACAGTTCACTCCTGACTTTGAGGCCAAGACAGCTCTGTTTGGAACAAGCAGAGTGACCAAGCTTCAAGACTGTACAACTTATCAAGCTTAGGCACCTCCCTTGAAGTGCCAGACTCAAGTCTCAGACAAGTTACATACAAATCCATATCAGGCCTCAAACAAAATTTAGACAGCAAACAAAGGGTTAAGTTTGTGGAATTTAATTAAATCAAAAAAACCCATTACACTCAAAACGGCATACAGTTGATTTCCAATACAAGAAAGTTGTTTATCAAGTGGACATTAAAATGCCCACAGAGGCCATCTTCACACATGGTACAGTCCCTCACAGGGTCCCAGTACAAAAGCAGGATAACCCCTTAACTATGTATTTTAAGACCGCACTGCGACACACAAAATGTGTGTCAGGCTATACTCGGAACGCACTATGTCACTGCTCACAATATTGGTGAATTGGTGGACCTAGGCCTAGAGATACAACGTGCACCATGTCCGACAATCAATTTACAGCTGTTGTAAAATCAGCACAGAGTAAAAGAAACAAACAAATAGCCACGGTACAGAGGAATTCAGCCACTGCGGAACAGACACTGCTGCATTGGCAGATGTCCAGGATTTTTTCAGTTCAACGCGCAACTCCAAATGCATCTATTTAGATTAAGCAACCTTGTTGATGATAACTCACAGTACTATTGCATGTCTTGGACAGTGTACTGCATGCTGGCAGGAAATAACCTCACAGTAGCTGGAAGCATGTCGTCCTTAAATCAGCTACAAGACATCCTACGACCTTTTCAGATACACTAAATTGTAAACAAGAGCGTAGCTCAGTAAACACGAATAAAAGTGGGACTGTGTGTTGACGGTACGCAGGACTGTTACATTCTGCTGTCCAAGAAGTGGACAAAAGTCTGGAGGGACCATAACCTGGAGGGATTATAGACTCTTATTTATCAGTCATCTGATCTTGCCCAATAGAATCGAATAGACAAATCCGATATCTAGCACGTCAATGTACGATCTGTTACCAGTTAAGCTAACAACGACAACAAGGATATGTCCGCCGCACCTTCAAGGCAGCTTCATGAATGTTCGCTCCACCCTCGCTCATACTTCGAGCCTGACTCTGCTTCAACCGCTCTTCATAAAACTTTGAGGCCAAGGCATTTGCTGTTGACTGCCTCAATATGTTATCTGTAGACATCCCATTGCTTGAACCATTGCCAAGTTGAGCCGCCTCTCTCCGTTGTTGTTGGAGATGCCGCTGTTGTAGCTGCAAATGAAGTAACTGAGCCTGCTGTAGCTGAGTGTGTTGCTGCTGCTGCTGTTGTTGCTGCGCAGTTTGCTGACATTGCTGCTGCTGCTGACTCGTGGATTGTGATGTTGTTTGCTGCACTTGCTGCTGATTATTCTGTGCCTGTTGCACCTGCTGCTGATGCGCCTGTTGCTGTTGCTGCTGTTGCTGCTGTTGCTGCTGCTGCTGTTGCTGTTGCTGCTGTTGCTGCTGTTGCTGCTGTTGTTGCTGTTGTTGCTGCTGTTGTTGTTGCTGCTGTTGTTGTTGTTGTTGTTGTTGTTGTTGTTGTTGTTGCTGCTGCTGCTGTTGCTGTTGCTGTTGCTGTACTTGTTGTTGCTGCTGTTGCTGTTGCTGTACTTGTTGTTGCTGCTGCTGCTGCTGCTGCTGTTGCTGCTGCTGCTGCTGCTGCTGCTGTTGTTGCTGCTGCTGTTCCCGAGCTTTCAATTGCTGGGTCTACAATTGCACACCCATGATGAAATAAGCAACTCTGCTGTAGACTCTGCTCACATTCATAATAGCGGACTCAATTCTGACGACGAACCTCACATAGAAAACAGATACTGTTCATCACTGTGCTGTTAATTATAAAGTTGCACTTAGACCTTGCAGCCTAAGGTGAACATCGTAAGACCATTCCCCATTGCAGCAATCAGCAGCCTCGACTGTTTACATGGGAAGCAAAGCATGGTTAAAACGCTTCCCTTCATCATTGTGCAATCGTACCTCAATATAAGACGCAGCCATCTCAGAATGCTTTTCATTTGTGCGGGCAATGAAGATATCCCAGAACACAGACCACCACTCGTAAAGGAAGCCTCCAGGTGCATTTATAGCTGAAACATACCACTCCAGGCATAAACATGATGAGCTGGCCAATGCCCTCGGTGAAGCAGCAATTGGAAGTTCCAAGTGATGTGAACGTGCACTTCATTGCTAACAATTACACAAAAGCCGTCATTTTTAATAGGGCGAATGTACATCTCTAAAAAGAACTCCTGCCTTGAAAAATGACGTCATAGAGTCTCAGTTCGCTTGTCCCCATGAAGCTCACACTCTCAGAAGTTGAGCCCTGAAGTTGAAGAAAATTCCAAAGGAGAGTCTCGCAATTGAGACGCAGGAATGCTAAACAGGTTTATTGCTTACCAACGGGATCAGGCGACACTTTAGCCTCAGCAAGGAATGCCTTCGCCGATTGAACCAGGCCTCGCTTGACAAGATGGTCGTGTATGTAGACATCGAGCCTGCTTTCATGAATTGTCCATTCGCGTACCCATCGTGCATGCACATCACATATTATAACATCAATACCATTTTTTTTTGGCCACCTTTTCTTTGTGCCAGCTCTAGGCCTTCGCGCTGACTAGGAGAATGAAAATTCTAACGAATTACTGCATTTCTTACGGCGGTGAAAGTCTGTGCATAAGCTCGTGACAGTAGACATAATTGGGCACGTCAACGCTAGCCTAGTGCAATAAAGACAACCGACTGTCTCTCAACGCTGTCTTCGAATAGGTCAACCTCACACCATTCCAGCTACATGACCAAAAGGTTGTCCTTCGAGCAACAAGCAACTTCCAAGACTGTAAGCACCCAGACTTCAGTTATGAAAGGATGCAAAAGAAATGTGCAACGCCATAAAACCCTCAGTAGCCATGAAGTTTGAACGCCCTTGGCCATTTTGAGGTAGAAATGGGTCGAAGGAAACGAGAGAAGGGATAATGCTGCACAAAAAATAGAAGGATATTGTGGGCATATGCTCTGGCATCAACCTACGTCGCAATTCCAAGACAAGTTCGTTCAACATACATCTTGTCGGCTTCCCAATTGTTCTGCGCCATATGTTCGATGGTTGTCCTCGCTCACTCCCAATAAAGCCCGTGTGTCCCTCACCTGCATTGCCAGGAGGGCAGGCACAAGCCAACCTACATATGCAGAATTTTCAGTGACGTCAAATACACCAAATTTTTATTTTTTCACCAATGATGTTACTGACAGAAAACTATTGATTACTGCCACATAGAACCAAGCAATGGCTGATGGCTGCATATCACTAGAACTTTGGACAACCTCTTCTATATAGTCTTACCGAGTAAAAGTACCACTGTGTGGAGGCGCATTCAGGTCTTTAGAAAAAACCTAATTGTTCTCCAGTAACTTTACACTCATGATTCTAGCTTGGCATAATCTCCACTAAGATAAAACCGAGCTTCCACTGTATATTCAACGCCATGATGTGATAGTCAGGAATCCAACACCTCGTTCCAAAATGGACTTCAAGCATTCCCGAGCAAGAGATCCATCTAAAAGAAGTTCTATTCTGATTGCAGTTGCAACGAAAGAGGTAGCTCCAGAAACACGAGCTCCAAAATATCCGGATAAGACCAGGCTCGGGAACTCTAAAAAAGGTCAGCTAACTTCCTGCAGAAGAATATACCATCCTCGTACTGTTCATGCTGCATCCTACGACTCAAAGTCCTTAAACACTGCACAAGCGCCAGACCTAAACCTTACAAAGTTGCTGAAAACTCCGATTGTTTGGGACTACAAAATAGTCAATATGTGATGACACCGAAGAGAGAAATCGTTCGTTTTACAGCAATCTAGGCGTCAAACCAAGTAACAAGACCAAACTTGCCAGCATTCTTGTAAGAAAACCCTAATCTTGCAGTGAGCGCCTTGAAACCGCTCCATCCTCCACCTCTTTCCCTCATTCCCTTTCTAGTCATCCAAGCAAGCAGAAATACCTGCTTACGTCTTGTCTCTCTCACGCCCCCTCCCCTCACCACCTTCCTTCCTTCCTTCCTTCCCCCCTTCCTCCGCCCCTCCTTTTACAACTCCTCTCTCCCTCCCTCCCCCCTCTCGCCCAGCCCCTTCCAGGCGCCACGAGTTCCAGGGGCTCCAATCACGCTCCCTCCGCAAAGCCGCACGCACCAGCAAGGAAGTCGCAGCAGCCGCAGCAGCGGCAGGAGGGGAGTGGAGGGGAGAGGGAGAGGGAGAGGGAGAGGGAGAGCGAGAGAGGAGACAGAGAGGGAGAGGGAGGGCCTCCCTCGCCTGCAGCGGGGCTGCCAGAATAGCAGCTTTCGCTCTCCTTTCTCCTCTCCAGAGGAGACGGAGGGGGGGACGGGTCAACTCATGTGCCCGTCCGTACAGGATCTTAACCGTCCGTACGCTCAAGGTCGCGTTGGCTCATCCGGGCCATGGTCCCTCGGTGGACTCGCAAGTGCGGCTGGCTGTGGCGACCGCGGGGCGTCCATCGGGTGTCAGGGATGGGGCGAGGGAAAGGAGATCTTGGGGTCGCCGGGTTCAATGGTGGAATCCTGCGGGCGCGGAGTGTGAGTGACTTGAGGGAGGGATCCACCCACCAATCCTCGAAGGGCGGAGCGCTTAGATCAATGTCATCCTTCTGAACCATCGAACACCCACGCAATCGTTGGGAGTCAAAAGCCAACCATTGGAAATGGGCAAGGGCTACCAACCTTTGGGAATGCCATGCTCATGCAACGTGCCCAAGGCCCGACCTCAAGCCTGAAGGCGACCATTCATCCAAGAATAGAATGTGCATGGACAACAACAACAACATGGAGGACCGAGGGCAGCCGGTCACTATTGCCCTAGGCACGTTTGACAAGCCATGAGCGCAACTTCGCTTCTAGGCCCGACAACATCACAGCTCTAAAAAAAAGCACTCGCGAAGGGCGCCGATGTGCGCCACGTGGCCCACAGGGACATCGGACGGTTCCCGACAGCCGTGGCGCGTCCACGGAGCGCGGGGAGCCGTACGGTCGTAGCCGTACGGGAGCACCGCCGGTCTTGTTAACCGTACCACGTCATCATTCTGTTTAGTGACGTCGTTGATTGACGTCTTTACCTTCAGCGTTAGGTCCTTAGGCGCTCCTTTAGGTCCTTTGCGACCAGTTCCTCGTGGTTCCCCGTGATAATGTTGGCCATGCACATTTGATGGCCTCATCGCCATGCGTGAGATCCATGCCACATCCTTTGCCGGTATCGAGTTTACCGTAAAATTGAACAGGTTGAACAGATTGAAAATTTGAGAAACGTTTACTTAATTTCATCTTTTTCCCTTAATTTCTCAGTTCTCAAACTTATTGAATATTGTATTGAGAAAAAAAAATTAGGATTCATTTCTCATTTCTCAAAATGAATCGTGTTCACAAATATGAGGGTTTTTTTTGGAGAAACTGGTTTTGAAAGGGTTTTTTTTTTTTTTGAGAAGCCAAAATCTTAATTTCTTTTTTCTCAACCTGTTCGGTTTTACGGTATCGACTGAAGAATTTTCCATCGGGATCCGAAAGATGCCGTACAAATTTGTACCGTACGGCTTTTTTTGTCAAATTTGGTACCTTTGAAGAAATAATGTATTGGGTCTCTGCCCGCGTCCAGATACGCCGCTTATTCAAAAATAAAAAATAAATAATTTCAGGCGTCCGAACAGTGAAACATAGTACGGGGAGGTACGGACGATACGGTACAGTACGGTACGAAGTTCTGTCACGGTACGGGTATGTTACGTCACTACGGTACGAATATGCCATGCCGCCAAGACCGGAACCAGAGGAATGTGTAGGGTTGGCTTTACTAGGATGATGTTGCGGGTGCATCCGGATGATGTAGCGCGCAGCGGTGATGCAGGGCCTGCACCGGGGCCTCCTTGCCTGATGAGCAGTTCGCTTTCCGGGACAGACGCCTGCTTAGGGTTGCAAGGGGGAGGGGAAGGAAGGGCGACTTGCAGGCCTCGAGCCATACGTGGAGGAAAGAGTCTACTGGGGAAAGGCTGCAGGCTCGCACATTTGGAAGGGGGGATGACGGGGGTCCGGTCTGGAGGCGGGACAGGGAGGAGGAGGAGCTCAGAGTCTTCAGAAACGGCTGGAGAGAAGGTGCAGATTTCGGTGGAGCTTCCAGAATCTAAGCGCCAAAAAGTACAGGAACAGCAAGAGAGTGAGAAGGTTTCATCTCCGAGGAGGTGTGGGAGTTCCCAGTCGGACGTGTCAGCTTCAGGTGTGCATTCCTGCAAAATGTTGGCTAATCCTAAGGGTATGTTAATGTCAGATGAGCAGTTGTCTTAACTGCTGCTTGCTTCCTCACACCGTTGCAGTGCATTGAGGCCTGCATATGCAAAAGAGATGGTCACGTTACTGATGATGCTCGCCCGTCTTTGATGCGTCTCTCAGTTCGGGAAAATGCCACTGTTTTGTGAAGAATGGCGTTTTTTAGAAATCCTAATGTTCAGAAATATGCTTTTTTGCAGCGGAATCCCCTGGAGCTGAAGGGGAGGTGGCTGTTGCAACAAACCAGGATGCAGAAGAACCTTACGAAGATGGGGCTGTAGGCTGCTTTATCCTACCTTGTGTTACTGGAAATTTGACGGACGATTACATATTGAAGGACGAGGAGCTTGGCCGTGGTCAATTTGGTATCGTGAAGACATGCGTGCATAGGGCAACAGGAGCACTTCTTGCTTGCAAGACCATAAGCAAAGAGGCCCTGCAGGTCTGCGGTTGAACTCTTACATCGACATGATTTGTCTATTGCAAGCAAGCACTGTTTGGCTTTTGCATCTGCTTTGGGAAGTCCACATTAGGTTTTTGGTTGGTATCCGGCATAGTTCTGTCTGACGCTCCTTTGACTTGTACAGGCTATTTATGTTGGTATATTTCTCTAAACTGGAGAGGCATGCCAAGGTTCTTACGTCGTTAGCAGTATACATGGAGATGATAACGTTTGATTTGTGATGTCTGTGTCGCTGATTTCAGAGTTTTTGCTCCTGCGGTGATGTATGCTCGATCTGTTTCGTTCGCAGAAGTCTAGGCTAAGCACGTAAATGAATGATTTTATGCTCAAGCGCTACTATAGTACATTTAGCCGCCTGCCCTCCTATTATAGAAACCTGCCTTTTCGCTGCCCTGGGTGGACTAACTCTCGTCATGACGATTCGCAGAAAACACAACAAGTCGAAGCTTTGAAGACAGAAATTGCGGTGATGGCATATCTTGCGGGACATCCGAACATTGTGGAGCATGTGGGAGTTTATGAAGACTTTTTGAGTGTCCATGTTGTGATGGAGCTTTGCCGCGGCGGAGACCTCTTTGACCTTATAAAACAAGCAAAGAGGCTCCGGGAGGTTGATGCAGCTTGGTTATTTAGGTGAGCACGTCACAATACTTCATCATGATCTGTCTTTCTGCCGTCGTTTTGCCACGTGCTGGCAATTGAAGGCACTGCAGAAGTTAACAGGGTTGTGAACTATGGAGATGAGGTCACGTTTAATTCACATCAACTTGCTTTGAATAGGAAACTTCAACTGCTTTTCTGAGCATCTTTTGTTTGGGAGCAGCCATTTACTCTGCTGGATCTGTGCTTCTTATTGCTGCAGAAAAATCGTTGGAGCAGTAAGCTATTGCCATGCACGGGGACTTGTGCATCGGGACTTGAAGCCTGAAAACATTTTGGTCGGGATGGATGGTTCTGTGGAGCCAAAGTTAGCGGACTTTGGATTAGCCATGGTTGTGCCACCTGGGCACACGTTACAAGGCCTCGCTGGCAGCCCGTGAGTCTGAACTTCTTTAGGATGCATGTATTATTTCGTTTCATAAATTTCGTGTGTTTATGTCTGTGTTGTTTTTTCTCACGTTCATCGTTTGGTCTGGCACAAACATATCTCTGTGAGATTGTTAGGATGTGCACTGCAAACTGCTGGATATCCCGACGTTCGCTGAATTTCAGAGATGGCTGACTATTGTATTGTGTATTTGTAAAGCCTGAGGCTTGTGGGGTACTCTTGCTGTTTGATGGAATGGCTTGTTTGAGTTGCGTTTCCTTGGTACTAGGGTGGACACAGAATTAGCTGGTATTCTACTCTCCTTGCTTCTGGATCTGCTGGCCCTGGTACTGTGGTGGGACTTCCAAATTTTCTTAACATCTCTTTCAAAATAGTAGTCTGGCGCTCTCTGCTTGCAACCTATAGTGTCCGATTCGCCTCTTATGGTCTGCCGTGACATGCTGCAGGAGCTACATGGCGCCAGAGATTATATGGGGGGAATTGTATGGCGCAGCTGCAGATATTTGGAGTTTGGGTGTTATTTTGTATTTTATGCTTTCAGGTATTTTTACTTACCTGATTGATTATGGTTAAGTACAGTTGAGACCTTATAACCTTGACTTCTGCCAAATGCGGTCGAGTCTTTTGGAAGACCCGTGCTTTTGTTGTTGTGGAATTGGTTTTCATTGTGAATATTGTCGTTGAGTTATGCACACATTCCTTTGTGTCAGTTAATGTTCTTTTTTGTTCGAGTATTGCAGGTTTTCTTCCTTTCTATGGCCGAACTCCTATGCACACGTTTTCTTCAGTCTGTCGGGGAGAAGTGGACTTAACGTCTTCTCCTTGGACTTCGATATCTTCCGGAGCAAAGAATTTGATAAAGAGCATGTTAAACAAGGATCCCTCTCAACGACCAACAGCGGACCACGTTCTGGAGCATCCGTGGCTCCTCAGCTTTGGCCCCCCTGCACCTTCTCCCAGGATGAGGCAGCCCTTTCTAATCCCTTGCCTTCCCGGTCACGATATTCCAGTATCTGAACTGCCTTTGAGACCTCAACATCAGCCTCTTCTTCCACCCACTTCCATTCCATGTGTGGCTCCTCCAGCCACCGCCAATTTTATAACTCCATGGTTTCCGCTCCCAATCCAAGGTGGTCCTGAGTTGTGGAGTAATCAACTTCCTGGACCATCATCATCTGACTGTGCTGCCCAGCCTTTTTCCGAGGGGCCCAGCAGGGAAACGTGGGACCCAGCAGCTGAAGAATGTCCTAGTCCCTGCCCCAGCCCTAAGTCAACTGTAGCCCCTTTTCGAGTCCCATGTGAGAGCCCAGACATGAAGCCCCAGCATCCGAGGCCCTCCCTGAATCAGCCCTGTGCCAGCTCTGGTAGCCTGCCCGCTTCCTGTCCAAGGGTGCATGTACCATCTCGTCCCAAGCCCCTGAAGGTAGCCAGCTCGCCTACAGCTTCAAGCACTTCAGGAGTCACGTTCGTGTCACAAGAGCATTTGACATTTTCCCTCACGAGTGCTGTCATGAGTTGAGTTGACTTCTGTTGACTGGAGTTGCAAGCTGTCAAAAAGAAAAACGTTGCGTTAGTTTTTCCAGGCACAACGGATTTTTTTTGGTCCTATATATTTGGGCCTGCAAATACTTCTGTAGCCTGGAAGGATCGAGGGAGGGGGAGGAGGAGGAGAATACTGGGTCGCAGGAAAGGGTCGTCACTGTAAAGGCACATGGGACCGATGGTAAGGTGGATGGTGGGGGAGGGGACACCTTACTTTTTCCCTTTCACAGAGGGATCGACACTTTTCCGGGCAGCCTGTCAGGTGCTGCCAGAAACGGCCAAAATCCTGACTTTTTTTTTGTACTGATCCGCCTCAGGCTCAGTGCATTTTCTGTACTCTTTTTCTTTTGTTTCTTCTTTGGTTTAAGTCCAGCCAGTGATCAGTCAGCCAGTCAGTCTTTTGGCCCTGGGGCCATGGGAGGCTCGCAAGGGGGCAGAGTCCAGCTGCGCTTGGAATGTATCCTCATATGTTTGGAAGGGGTTTAATGAAGATTGCAATAAACCGACAAGTGAGTTCAGGAGCCCGTGTTTTGTCACTCACCCTCCCTCTCTTTCTCCCCCCTTATGCGATGATTCCAATGGTGCCACATTGATTGTATGGGTAAGTTGTGTTGTGAGGGACGGCTTGTCAATCTTGTTGTGTGGACAATCACCACCACAAGATCCTGGTCCTGGTCCTGGTCCTGTTGGACCTTGCCACCAGCGTCGGTGGAATGGTGGCTGTGAAGGTGGTTGGATTTATGCTGTTTTGGTATGAGCTTATGAATAGTGTTATGCTGGTGATGTACTCACACGAGGTATGATGTTATTGGCAATGATATCTCCAGTGATGATCATGATGTTATACTAATTGTGAAAAGCGCTCGTGTTCCTGAATGGTGCTGCTGCTGATGTCCATGATGAGGTTCATCATAATCACAATGGTTTTATCCCCTCTTTTTTTTTTTTTTTTAAACTAACATGACTAGTGCAATCATGATTGCCAAATGTTTCAAGCTCAATGCCAAAGTTAACGAGCCCTTCATCCATTACAGCAGGGCGTGTCAACCTTTCATAATTCCTCAGGAGGTAGTAATTCGAAACTAGTACATGCGTACGAGCCATTCATGATTCCTAAGTCGCATTCTTTTTGAAAGGGAAGATGTGGCATTGATCTCACGATGGCGATGCCATCAAATATGTACATGGACAACATCGATTTGGGGAACCACGAGGAACTCGTGGGAAAATCTCAATAAGGATTCCCGAGTACTGTACTGTAATGTCAAAGAGAGCGGTACGGTTTTGTACGGTGTACGAAACTATTACCGTACAGTACGGTATCGTACTTTTTCGTACGAAAATACCATACGTTTCTATGTGAGGCAGTTCAACAAGCGCCATAATACTGTAACTTTCAGCATGGAACGGGCTTCAGGGGAGCATTCAGGAGGGGGGTCGACCTTCGGTGCGAGGGTTGCCCTAAAGGGCAATAGGCGAGAGGGGGCCAAGCTGGCATTGTAATTGGAGAGCCAGAACATTACATTATAGGTTTAAAAGTTATAATATCATAACCTGTATTGCAGTAAAGATCTAAAAATCGTTGGAGCAGAGGAGCTGCAAACTACTATCAGCGATGAATTTCCTGCGAGCGGTGCTTTTCGAGGATGACGATGAGCCAACAGTGGAAGAGAGGAAGAAGGCGGTTTCTGAAAGAAGTGACGAAGAAATGAAGCCGCTGAAAGAGGTAAGCGCAGTGAGTTTGCGCTTTGGAAGAGCTACTGAACAGTTGTTGCTGCTGCAACCTAGCCCCTTGCAGCTTGCAATGCTGCCTTGAAGGTTGCATTGCAGGTCTGCTGCTGACACGTGGAAGCGTTTCGTTTCTTGCAAGTCAGGGCGTGGAGGAGGCAGGCGATGAGGATGAGGGAGAGAAGGATGTGAGAGAGGAGGACGCAGGGGAGAAGGATGTGGGCGACAAGGATGTGGGAGAGAAGGATGTGGGAGAGAAGGATGTGATAGAGAAAGACGTGGGAGGGAAGGATGTGAGAGAGATGGATGTGGGAGAGAGGGATGCGGGGAAGAAGGATGAGAGGGACACGGACCAAGGGAACGAGGATGTAGAGGAGAAGTATGCGGACGATGAGGATGCAGAGGAACCGGATGATGACCCTAAATATGACAGGTTAGCACTTGGACACCGTAATGGGAGCAGTAGAGAGGTTATGAAAGGATATGGATTACTGAGAATCCTTCTGTTCTTATCAATTTTTTTAGTGAGAAGACAAGAGCAAGCGAGCCTATTTGGAGGTACCTCGGATTGCATCAGAATAGCTGTTAGAACTTCGCTCTAGTGGAAAGGGACCTTTGGAGCCAACTCCAGCGTCATCATTGCAGTTTCAAGATGTTTCTATTGAACGCAGTGGCGAGTGTTGAAGGGTGAATTTCAAGAATGAAATTGTCACGAGTGTTTCTGAATTTTTTAACCCTAATCTCTCTTGACGTCTTTCGTGATTTTTTCTCGACAGCTAGTTCTAATACATTGGAACTCGATCCCTGCCTTGGCGATGGTGTTGATGGTGGGAACTGTTTGTTGTGTTGCAGTAGAAGCTCTGGCCTCGGCTTTACCAGCGGTATTTGGGGATTTAGTGACCTCGTCAAGACGATCACACTGAAGGTTCACTCGCAGCACTGCCATGACCGGCCCGGCCCTACTCTCATCTTTCTGCCATTTCTGGGATGTATCTCTCTGCTACCAACGCTCAGATGCTTGAATAACCTCGTCCTCGTCTGACTACTAGTGAGAGCCTGCATAATGGCGGGTTATTTCTTATTTGTGGCCATTTCGTTGATTGTCGCTTCGTTTGTCCGGGCTTGTTTCATTTCTTCTCTTTCTCCTTTGGCAGTCGGAGGAACTTCTTAGCGAATACCGTGGGGAGCTACAAGAATTCAGTTCTGGATTAAAGAAGGAGACAGAAGAGTTTGTTGAAATCACTGGTCATAAAGTCAAGGATCTTCCATCAACTCTGCAATCTGGGGCACAAGTAGCGCAGGTGATTGCACAAGGAGTTTGAGCGTGTTTTAACGAAAAATGGGACAATTTTTTTTAAATGAAATGAAATGAATTGATTTTAACTCTTTCCTGTATGGAAATAGTTTATTTGTAGTACTTGGATGGCAATAAGCCAGCAATTTTCCACTTTGGATTAAGTAGCAGTTTCTTTACAGTGTCTCACTTTTTCTACAAGGAGGTTGGCATCATGTAGAACTCAATATCCTCTTTGAAGCTACGAATCAACTGCGATTTTGCAAATCCTTTTTGTGAAGTCTGTAGCATACTGTGAAATTGTGCGCACATCTGAACTGACCGTTATGTTTTCTTGCTACAGGAGTCACTGGAGGAAGTTGGACATACTCTGGAGGAATTTGGTTCATCCTTTTGGCGAGGGTGAACTTCTTTCCTTACCTCCTTTTTCTTTGGCTGGAAGCCCACCATCTTGAGTTTCGTCCACTTTTCAGCCCATGGCCTGATGAGCCCATATGTTGCAAACACTCTCGAAAATGACTTTCATAGATGGATCTTGTTGAGCAGCAGTCATAAAACTGTACATTTGGCGAAGATGTATGACTCAAAGACGTATGGCTTATGACTTATCAGTGTGCTCAGTCTTCGTGTCTTGATTGTGATTTCTTCCTTTGACCTCTTTCAGGACGCGAGAGATATTTGCTCAGGTTCGAGAAGCAGTAGCTTTGGTTGAGGAGGAGGCAGCTTTAAATGCAAAGGCGAAGGTTCCTGCACCTGCATATTCTGCAGGCATCCAGCGAGGGTAAGCCTTTTTTCTTGTTTTTCATTTATTATTGTGAAAGACATTGAATATTTGTCCTGCCTTAGCATTCTTCTAAAGTGATGTGCCTGCTGATAGTCTATATGGTAATTTGGTCTGTTCAATGTTGAGGGTCTTGAGTAACCTTATCCAATTTCAGAGTCTCGTTCTTATCTGATTATATTCTGTAGGAATCGGTTTCTGGGTCTTGCAGGAAATATAGCAGATACGAGGCACTGGTAAGCACACAAGTGAAGCACTTTAAACTCAAGCAACGTTATCCACTTGAAGCTTGCAGGAGTATCACAGCTTTCATTATTAGAAGTGATTGTATATGCTATGTATGCAGAGGAGCAAACCACTCTTGAGAATCGCAGTGCCCATTGTATCACCATAGGAATGTTGATTCTGTCCTTATATGGTTTTGAAAGTTAAGCTTACTTTCTTTGGTTCAAGACTAGTCTGTTTAATGTACTGTGAGATCGCATCCACCTCATCTATGGTGCCTTGTCTTTGCAGGTCAGTGCAATGCAACGAGATAGCAGCACATACTGTGATGAGCCGGAGGACACTGAGGAGTATGCCTCTTGGAGGAACTCCTTCAAGCTTGAGGACAAGTGAGCGTTGCGTTTTCGTTCTTGTGAAGTCTCTGTTTCCGCTCAGGCCATAGACTTTTGAGGCAATTGCGGGTCTTCTTTTCGTATTGGATTGTGCAGAAAGTGAAGGCTAGCCTGTACGGTTTCAGGGGATATTGTCCATAGAGGCACATAATGAATTCAGTTGAAGCATCGTATGCTGGCAAGAGCCTTGACAGTTTTTGTCTGCTGTGCAGAAAGCCTGACATAGACAACATCCTAAAGGATAACGCCTTCATGCAGGAGCTTCAATCTCGCATTGGTGAGATTACTGTATACCATATTGACCATTTAAAGGTCACCTTTCTTGCCTTGAGCAGAGTGCTTAATGTTTCCTGTAGTTTTGTGTTTGTTGGGCTATAACGTTGGTTTTTTTTGGTTCATGGATTCACTCCTTCATGAAGTGAGAGCATTTTCTGAACCATCCTTTCCATATTTCTCGTGTTCTGAGCTGTCTGATAACACCTCGCTTTGACTGCTGTTTCAGTCCCTGTGATCGTGGAACACGAAACATTTTGGACGCGCTACTTCTATCGGTTGCATAAGCTGCAGCAGGTGGAGGATGCACGTGCAGGTCTTGTGAAAAGTAAGAAACTGCAAAATTCTCTACTTTTCTCCGTCGGATACGTAAGCTCTGACCTCGTTTTTCGCGGAACAATGGAATATGCGCTTGAGGAAAAGGGTCTCAACTTCATAACTTTCGGTTATCTTTGGCAGAATTTCTCCTATACAGGGCAACTACTTGATAGTGTTCATCTTGCTCTCTCTTCTCAGGGGCGGCCAATACGGAGGAGGAGGAACTGAGTTGGGACGTCGATGAAGATGGCGATACCCCATCGGGGAGCAATGCAACTACTCCCGGTGCTGCTTCGAATGAATCAGCAAGCCATGCAGGTAGCGCACAGTTCACTTCTTTTGACTTGCTTCTTCATGGATTTGGCATTTTCAATAATGACCAATTGAATTAGCAATGGCGCTGTATCCTCCTTTTCCTTTTTGCTTTTAAAGTGGCTGCAAATTCCCGCCTCCTATACTCTGAGTGGACTATGGCAATCCATGAGATGATTGTTAGATGGAGAGAGTCAAGGTTATTATTGAATTAATTAAAAAAATTGTCAACGATTATAGTACAACTCACCTTGAATCAGTTGAAGTTATATTGAAGGCCACATTTCCTTCATTTGCCCTGGTTACACGTGCAGAAAAGTTACGTAAAGGGTAATTCTGATGCAAACTGTTTATAAACTTTCTTCTCCTTATCTTTGGCCTTTTTAATCTCTTGATCCTAGTCTCCTGTTCTGTGGGCATCCTCAGGTGAAAAGGAGGCCAAACGTGGGGCGACAGATTCAGTGGAGGACACCAATTTACAAGTGTCAAACAAGGGAACGGATAAGAAAGAATCGGACGTTCCTCCTGAAACTTCTCAAGCTCAAATTCCAGCAGCTACGAAGTCATCTCACGCAGCCCCTGCAGGTGGGAAGTTTGGTCCCTCCTTTCCTCCCCACCCCCTGGGGTCTTAAGATTGGTATGTGTATGTGTGTGTGTGTGTGCACGCTGAGAGCAGCAGATCTGTGAGACGTATTGAGAAAAGCACGCTTTTGAGCTTTGAGCTTTCTCTGTGTCAGTGTGAATAAGTGTGGCACACATTCCTTGCAGTCACGCAGGATGTCTGCCTAGTGTAAGCACTCTTTGCAAATGGGTTTTGCTGCTGTTGAATCCGAGTTGAGTTTCAAATCCGAGCGGCGAGGTTTGATTATTTGAGGGTTTTACTGATTGCCCAAGGAGGCCCTTCTGTCTGTCTTTGTACAGCAGAGAGCCACGAGGAGGAGGGAGAGGGGCAGAGCGATGGCAGCAGTGCAGGCAGTGAGTGGCAGGTTGTGAGCAAGGATGACAGCCCCTCTGCTGTAGCTGCCGAGAAGGTGAAGGCAGTCGGGGAAGCTGACAAGGGCAGGTGCGAAGGTCTCTCTGATCCTTAGTGCTTATCTGTAAGGATTTAGCGCCACTTCATCGGCTTTAAATGCCCTGTTTATGCCTAATTGTTGGACAAGCACTGATGGGGTGGAGTGTGATTTTAGGAGTGATGAGCAACTGTCTTACTTGAGCAAAAGTGACTGCTGAACCTCTGGTTGAACGTGCTCTGTTGCAGTGTGACTGAAGCAGCTCACAAGGAGAAGGCTGGAAACGCAGAAGAAGGTTCTGAAAAAGTTGAAGAAGAAGCTGCAAGTCCCACTGTGAAGAACAAGGACGGAAAAGGGCAGAAGGATACTGGTGGTGCTCCTGAGGAGGTGAGTCTCTAGGCAAGCCACTGCTGTCATTGCAATCTGTTCATTTTCCCTGGTTCAAACAACTCAGGATAACTCCTAAGCTTGAATGCACAGTGAAGCAATGCGGAGAGTAAGATGAGAGCAATTCTTGTATACTGCAAGGGACAGAAATTGTCCAATTTTAGTCGTCATAGAACTGGATTATTGGAGGTGGAGATCTGGCAATATTGCGCCGTGTGCAATAAGTAAATGCACAGAAACGAGAACGAAAATGACATGAGGAGTATCAGCCCCCCTCGTTATCAGAAAAACAACTAATTACTGACCGTCAGACTCTTGTATTGCTTCTATCCTCAGGACTGGGGGGAGTGGGAGTGAAGACCCGTGCGAGAGACCGAGGCACGATTGACTGTTCGATGGGTTAGCATGGCATTGCTGCCAACCATCTGTAGAAAGTTGTTCCCAATATGTAGAGGACTCGACCAGTAGTAGTTTCCAGGCCGGTGTTTCAAGACTTATGAATGGCGACAAGCACAACCCAAAAGGGAGTGGGGCAGGCCTACCACTACGCCCCCCCTGAAAGAGGGCCCTTACGGGGCCATCCATCGCATTGGTTGTACATAATGGTGTGGTAGGCAGGGGAGTAGTGGAGCGGCTGCAGGTGGGGTGAGTGATATAGTAAGGCGAAGGAAAATTCTTTTGCGCACTGGCTGAATGAATGTGGGAGCGACTCGGCACTACGCCTTTTATTGCGTAAGTGAAGTTTTCCATTAATTTGTGGAACGCTCATGCCAGACGGAGTTCAGTCCTCGTGGGGGAGTTGGAAGGGGGTAAGGTGGGGGAGTAAGCCATGCTGTATGCCACGTGACTTTTTTCTCTTTGTGAGGAACAATTGCTCCTCTAAATTAGCAGTTTTAAGCTTCCCGTGTGAGTCATGCGTGATCCTCAGTAGGTATTCACTGATTTTGTGCGCTTTGGTTGAGTCCCTTCCCTTCCCTTCCATAATAGAAGAAGCAGACAGACACTAAGGCTTTCAGAAAGTGCATGAGCCGATGAGAGAGGCCCCTGCATGGAAGCGCCAGAAGCATAAGTTGCATGGGAGGACCCCTTTTCCTTATACTCCATCTATTGGGGACAATTTCTCTAGCAACGGCTTCTAAAGTTACTTCCAGGATGTTGGTAGCTGTTGCTTAATTCTTAAAGGTAGAATCCCATCTAAGCAGTAATTCGAAAATGCGCCTTTGTCATCTGAGCCAATGATGCGGTCTAAATCCTTCCTCTCCCGCTCACTGGGCGCCTTCCTAACCCTTCACTATGCATAGCAGCAGGTGCTCAGAGCAGCATTTACGGAACAATGGCATCTGTCTCACATACAACAAGGATGATGCACACGGCTGTAAACCTTCAGATGGCAACACGACCACTTGCTACATTACATGTTTACATGTCATAATAATTTTTTGCTTGTTGATTATATGAAATGAGAATTTCCAAAAATAAAAGAGACGGCAAAACACCTGAAAGGTAAAACATTCCAACTACGGCACCCCCTTTCTCCCTCTCCCTCTCCCTCTCCCAGCTGTCACGTCACGTCTCTCCCTCCCCGGGCAGCACCAGCGGCCGCAGGCCTTGCAGCGCCCCTCGAGCCTCCATGAGGTCCGCAAAGGCCTCCCCGCGACCCATCATCTCCTCTATCCACTGCCACGTGGCATCAGGCCCCTTGCCCAGGCTCAGGAACCGCAGCCGCTGCTTCTTCATCTCCTGTGAAACAATGAGATAAACACATATCCATCATCCGTACATTCACTCTCCCATGCATGCGTGCATACATGCATCTGTAATGTTCGGTATATCAATGTGAGTATCTACTGGGTATATGCATTTGTATACATGAGGTCAAAAGAGACTACTAGACTGGCGACTGAGGATGGGGGAAACAACTACTAGATGGTCCAAAGAAGTTTGTAAAAGAATGTGCAAAAATAGTGCACGATGAAGGTCTTCCCATGAGAATTCCTACAGTACCTGTGATCACTTATGCTTATGAGTGGGAGAGAGAGATGAGAGAGACGGTAAGAGGCGGCAGTTTGAGGCACTTCAAGCTCACCTCGTCTTCAGCGTAGTCGAGCCATACAGTCGGCCTGTGAGTCCCAAGGCTCATTCTCTCCCTGTGAATTCATCCATGGAGAAAGCAAACTCGGAAGGGTGTTACCCTTACAACTCGATGGCAATTCTGAAGAACGTTTGTGTGCTTTACAACAAGGCAGGATAGACAATTTTTACAAAGGGACACGCAGTCCTCCCGGAATGCCATGTAAACAAAGTCAATGACATAACCAAGATCATTCCTCCATCCCCTACTGCTGCAGGAGAGTTCTCACGATTCATCTTACAATACTCTCACAGCAATATCGATAAACAAAATGGGACTTGCACACACCTTGAGGCGAGAATCGACCCATCGACAGATCGATGGTTGCGATACCACGTCCAAACTCTCCCATCCATGAACAATGGAATATGGACCGACGCCATACAGCATTCCACGAGATCATCTTTTGATTCGAAATCGTTCACCACTCGCCGCGAGAAGAAGGGGCTCCTGGAATGCGTGCCCATCCATCGAAGAGCATAGATTCAGTGACTATGGGAATTATCCCTTACTTTTTGTGAATACAGAAATGCCACTTGGGAAGCTTTATTTATCAGGCAATGTTGCTGTTATGATTGGGAAACGCTCCCAGATTCCTTTCAAGAGGAGTCCTTTCAGCATTGTCGTGAAGACAACCACTCTGCTTCAGCTCAGGTACTATTCAGAAGATTAGGAGTAGGTGATCTTGTTCGGCTTAAGGACTATATACTCCCCTTCTTCTCTGAGTGATGCAGAATACATCCTATGGAACATAACATGCCGGAAGACACACTAGACAATGTGAGTAGAGAGTCTGGAAGCAACACATTATCAATTATCAAAACACTTAAACCCATTCATCAAAGCAGGGACTCTAGTTTGAGTGGGCATTCGTTCACCTCCGCCGAATGCTTGGGAGGTCGAGAACATGGATGTGAAGCCGATCCGTGCAGCGACTGACGGCATCATCAGGAAGCAGGTCATGCAGCCATTGGCGTATTAAGGTACTCCATATTCCCCCCAAACCTGCATCACGGAACCTGCTCGCACCGTAAACCACCTTAGTTTGTCTGCCCATTCAACGCCATATCACATTACACAAAATCACATTGCATCTGCCGTAACTTAAACGTACTGAGTTTACAAGTCAAAGTTGCTTAGTTTCTGAAATTGCACAAAATAGAATCCACAAAGCCTATTCCTGCTGGGTCCGAAGGCTCATGAATCAAATGAAACCGCGGCTGGAGAGGTTAGAAGTCCCATTTCAGTGAGGGTTTTGACTGATATACTTTCTTTCAAAAACGAAAAAAAAAACGCCGACTACTTCATCAAGGGTCGTGTGTGATATACAGTCTTTCGCAATGCCGATTACTTCATTAGGGATTAGAGAGATACACTATCCTCAGGAACGAAGATTCAAATAAAAAACTGAGCGATACCTGTCGGACGATCCCAGAGATTATTCTGAAGCGAAAGGTTGAATGCTGCCTCTGCTGCTTTGCGGCCGTCTACTCCGCAGGCAGAAAGTGTGGCTGCAAGGGCGCCTGCACTCGCCCCAGAGAGGTCCGTTTGGAGGAGATCGTAATGGCGAGAGAGAGCGGAGACAGCTCCAATCTGCCAATAAAAGAACATTCCTCTGCAAGAAGAAAGCCAGGAATGCAAGAGTCAGGGAATCGTGAAAGAGGGTTTGAGCATAAGAAACGTCTGTGACAGTTGGATGTTTGGGCTCTGAATGACCGGTTAATGGAAGTTGAATTGCATGCTCCTGCAGATGCTTACCCATTTCCTCTGTCAGCCCCCCATCCTTCTTCTCTCTCACCCTTCCCCCCCTCCCCCTCTTTTCTTTTGGCTTTTTATTTGTGGGGAATGATGAATCTATTGCGTGGGGCTCAAAACGAGGGAAAAGCCCAGATTGAACGCTCCTTTAGCGCACCACTGAACCCTAAATTACAACTCCGACTCACTTCAGGAGACTTTCACAATATCTTAAAAAGAAAGACGGTCTGAATGAGGGGGAACACAAGCACACCTCTCACACTCACCCTCCGGGAAACGCCAAAAGCGGTCGGTCTCCCCCTAAAGCAGAGGGAAGGAGCAGCGCAGACCCTCCTCTCTCATCGACATCATTCGCTTTAATCGTCCTCTCCCCTGCATTGCGAGCAGCATTTGTGGGCTCTAATCCCTTGCCGGCAATGCGGCAATTTCTTATCGCTTTGAGTCTTCGCACATTTGGGGCGCCATATTTTAAGCTACTCTTGCAAACTATTCGGTCGCTGGATGGCCCTACAGCTCTCTGATGGCTCCAAGACGGTGGCAGCCTCCTGAGGGGCGGAGCAGGCAGGGCAGCCATGGGAGGCTGGAGAGGGAATGAGGCAGAGGGGCTGAATGGTGTGATAAGGAGAGGGATCTCCTTGAACGCTGTTCCGTGATACGCCGCTGCAACCGTAAAACAGGGTCAAAGAGTCGCAGTGTTTTGGAGCGGAGCAGCCGCAAGGGGGCTTCCTTGCACTTGGCAACCAGAGTTTTTGCCATGTCCGTGGCTGCTCTCGTTCCTTCCGTGGCCCTTCTCAACATGAGAGGGCATCCGATCGATCACAGCAGGGAGGGCCCAATCCATGGAGGCAAGAGCAGCAGCGAGAGGTGGTGCGCCTCTCTGGTTCGCAGTGGCATGGCGAGCTTAGGGCTTGAGAGCCTCCACCTCAAACAAAACCCTCGTATTAAGTACATTGCACTGAGTAAGAGGCTGCATTATGCATTCAGTTTAGCTAATGCAGACGAGCTGCTTATCATGACATTGCATAGTAGTGAGGAGGCCCTCCGCTGGTGTTGTTAGCCTTTTAAGGGAGTGAGACGACAGACTCCAAACAGCGGTGCGTCCCTGCAATGTAAGAAACTCTGCAAGTTGATTGTGTTCGACTGCTCTTTCTTTCCTGCTGCTCAACAATTATTGCGTGGTACACCCCAGTACCATTACCCTACTTTTGAAGCAGACAAGTCAACCACTCTTTACGGCAATGTTCAACATCTCGACATGAAAGCTTGGCAGCAACATCACCACTTTGCACAGTCCCTCCCCATCACTGTAACTCGCAAAAAAACTCCAAATTGGCCCACGATAATTCACACAGCACGTTCCAGTCGCCTCTCGGATTCATTTTCTGTTTGAATTCATGATATTAACAATGGAGCTCACGATATTCTTACAAGAGTTCATTCCACGCTGACTGACTGACTGAACCGTTTGGAACACTGACTTTGCCAAGCGGGTGGTCGACCTTCCCAGAGCCAAGAGGGACAGCTTTGAGGCGAGTGCTGCCGTCGGGCAAAGTGGAGAGAACCTTACAAATGTTCAGTGCAGCCCTCCCTCCCTCCCTCCCTCCCTAAGTCGCTAGCTATCCCCACAAGCACAGAAATGCAGGTCTTTCTCATTGGCTGGACCGCGCCTTCCACCACTCCAAGAACTTCAAGTTCACATCCATCGCGTTGACCTTGTACAACCCTAATCCGACATTCGCCAACTCTTCCGAGATCGCCCAACTTGCCGTCACTCCAAAAATGAAAGTCAATGCAGCACCTGTAATCCGATAGACAGGAGAAAGGTATGGGGTCCAGGCGGGGAGGGGGGGGGAGAGAGAGAGAGAGAGAGAGAGAGAGAGAGAGAGAGAGAGAGAGAGAGAGAGAGAGAGAGAGAGAGAGAGAGAGAGAGAGAGAGAGAGAGAGAGAGAGAGAGAGAGAGAGGGGAGGGAAGAGGGAGAGAGAGAAACAGAACGAGAGCGAGAGAGCGAGACATCAGGGCCAACTCTTCTGGATTTGCAAATCTACACCAGGTCAGCTAGGAAGGTATCAACACCGTCTTCACAAAAACAGGACCTACTTGACGGGACCTTTCATGCAACGCAGAACAATCCCTCGAACACAGCAAGTTCTAAACTTCCAATGGAGAGAAAAGGAAGAAAAGAAAACCACCTGACATCAAGCCGTATCCATGACCTATTACATCTAACAAACCTCACAAACCCTAATCTACAGTCACATTTCCAACCTCTACTCTTCAAGACAAAAACAATCACAAAAACTACCATTCAAACAGCGTGGCAAGACTGCCTTATTTTATTAGAAAATCTATCATCTATCATCTTCATCATCATCTGATTAAACAAGTTAAACAAAATCGCATTGTTTGTTGAAGTAAGCACTGACTTCCAAAGCTTCGTGAATATCGGTAGCTGTACATCGCAGTCCCCAAGCCGCCCGCGAGACCTCCCACTGCTGAAATCAGCGCTCCTTGTCTCACCAATTTCAGCTGCGACCAAACAAAAGGAAAAAAAGGAAAGGAAAGGAAAATGAGATACGTGTGCATGCATGACTTTGCTTCTTTGCTTTATTTTCGAAAACGCCTTACTAAATTTCGTTACCACTTGAAAAAGAAGCCATTGGTGGGAGCAGCGGTGGCATAGCTGCTGATTCAGACACTTTTTTTCGGGTCACAAGTGTCAATAGCTTGAGCTACATCACGTCACATATCATCATTCAGAGGAAGCGCTTCCAACCTTCTCCACTCAAAAGAAAGGAAAGGGAACTACACCGAAAAGAGAACAAACAAAAAAAATGTAAATGCATACAGAAAAATATCCACGTCATCTATGGCGCCTGCCTGAGCTCCGTTCACGGGATCCTCTTCCGCAAAGCGATCAATGTCCGCCGGCGTCCATGGCGGCAGCGGCACGTCCTGCTCCTTCCTCAGACTCGTAAGCTTCCCCACGATGGCAAACTTCTTCTGCCACGCCTCCTTGTCCACCGCCCACCATGGCCGGTATCCCTCCTCCTTCCCGGGCGCGGGAGCCTCCGCCATGGCTGGAGCCGTCCAGAGCTTCGCAGCTTCCCTGGAGCTCCAAGGAGTTGGGAGAGCCCTAAAATATCGGACGTACGATATGATACTGTAAATCTTACATGCATCGTATCGAGATGTATCTTATCAGTGTCGTATTGGGATGTGAAACGTATATCGGATATCGCGATATATTTAGTAGTTCCGTAATTTGTGAAAAGCGATGGGACTGGAACAGAAACTTTGTATAAGGATAGGATAAATTTCCAGTTTAACGGGTTCGGGCAAACCGCTACATGGAAGTATGATACAGAAAATGGGCAGGAAGGTTAAGAGATGGCTGACACGGATCCACTCTGGCGAACTCTTGCAGGGTTCTCAAAAAATTTATGAACATGTACATCGATATATATTATGAACATTCTTCCTCGGTATCCAACGGAAATTTAGATGTACTGATTTCGATTTATTTTGAGCATTGCGCCTGCATGAACCGGATTGCTGACAGGGCTCCACCCTGGCAGGACCACCGCCCTTACCAACGCTGCACACATAACGATTTAGTACTGTGCAAAACAACCAATTTGTCACTTTAGGAGGATAGTTTAACTAGCGAACTACGAATTCTGAACTGGATGAACCGCGCGCCAAGATAGTGCCAGCTTGAGTTTATCCGGTGCGCCCTCCGCTCGGGCATGCCACATCATCAGTTCTCCCTCCCTCTCTCTCTCTCTCTCTCCCACTTTCCCTCCCTCTCCCCCGCTCTCTCTCTCTCTCTCTCTCCCTCTCTCCCTCTCAAGCGGATATCTGGGGCGGGCTTACTCTTGCGGAGCAGCTGTTGCTATAGATTGGAAGAAAAGAGGGGAAATATCGTGTCCGGATGGCGTCGGAGCTGCGGATGGTCGGCTCTAGCAACGGCAGCATACATCAGCACATGCTTGCTGTGAGATCAATCTCCATTGAAATTCGCTTCTTGTCTTGTGATGATGCTGACATATGCGTTCTTGGCATATTTGGAACAAGCATTGTGGGTTGTATCTGTCACAGTACTTGCTGTACAGGATACTCACACTTGATGATAACCAATATGGTTCGTCGCTGGCAGTTTTTTTGAAGCAATTAAGAGTATTGAGGGGTCCAGCTGCACGTTTGCTTTGTAGGTTATGTTAGTTGTGCATAGAGAGTTTCAGTGCTGCTTGCGCCTTTGGGATGTTTCACGCAGCGTTTTCAACTGTTTGAATACAATTTCCGTCATCCAATTTTCGTCTTTTTTCGCACAGTTTGTATTTCTTCACATGCTTCATTCCAAAGCAAAAAAGCGAATCCATTGGTTACAATGACGTCTTCTAGAGGCGTAGGATGGGATTGCCATCCTTGACGCGGCAAACAATCAATGCCAGATAGCTTGTCAAGTGGACTGTAGCCTGCTATCTGCTGGTGTTCGTTCTTGCTGCATACGGATTGGACTGTTCTGCTGAGTTCAGGTGAAGTTGCAGGTGTGTTTTTTTGGTTACTTCTTGAAATGCTTAAACAAATGCTCTTGTTTGACAAGGTAAAGGATACTTAGAGCTAAAGTGGAATAATCTTAGTGTACTGTTAACCGACGAGCTTGTTCACATCTGCTTTTCAGGCAGCTTCTGCAGCTTTTCATGGAGCTGTCCTGTCGTATTTAGTAACATAAACCAATGCAACTTCACGAACAAGTATCCCCGGAAATAGTTAACTGGAACAGTGGGGATGATGGTGGAGCTCTGAAAAAATAGTTTATACCGATAGAACGTATTACTTTAGCAACCTTATGTAAGGACTAGACTTATCGCATTTGCATGAGGATTCGACTGTTTGTTCGTTCTAGCCATTTGCAGTCCAATGGCTAGCCTGTCCGATTCCGATTTGGTTAAAGCTAATGTTTAAGTGAAGAATTCGCAGCATTAAAGGAAACTGGGAACTGTTTGACTCTAACAGCTTCTGTAACTTGAGTGTTTCGGCCTTTCCTCAGTTCTGCGCCCGTAATTAATGTATGTCTGTACATTTGCAACTTGAATCCCGTCCGTTGAGAACCTGAATTATCTCATTTTTCTGATTACCTTTCAACTTTCTCCCTATGGTGGCGCAGGCTCCAGGCGCTCCAGCGTCAGAAAACCTGCTGCTAGGGTTCGAGCCAGCACTTCCTTCCATCAATGTGAAGCTTCTGCAGGCCGTACATGAAGGAGAGGATGACTTTTCGCAGATCGCAGAGGAGCTGAGTAAGGTGGAAGCACACAACCAGCTGGCAACTGTCATCCAGAAAGGCTATTACCAGGATGTGCAGGCATCTGTGACCAGGCTCAGTGACACAGTGGCTAGGATAAGCAAGACTAGTGAAGGAGAAGGCTTCTCTTCTGATGACGGTGAGAGCATGTGCACAGCAGCTCGTTCCCTTCGGGACAAGTTAGGGTCATCAAGAATTGCAGTCGAGCCATCCGCAGCGGATTTTGGAAGTGTGGCATCAGCTCCTGATGATGTAATGAGTGAATACAGCGCATCACATGATGTTGACAGCGTGTACAATAGTGTTGCAAGCAGCAGATCGATAAGCACTCTAGAGGTTGCGGCTGTCCATTTGGACAAGGGAAAGGCCTTGCTGACGGAGGGTGATAGTACTCAGGGGCATATGGATAACAGCTTGACACATGAGGTAGAGGAACACGGCTTTGAGCGAGGGGAGCCCTCACACGAAGTGGAACCATGCATTGAAGTGGACACAGCTGCTGCTGTAGGGGAAGAAATGTCAGAGGGTGATATTGGGCGGCAGGAGCTGCAGCAACTACATCCCGACGGGAGACAAGAATATGCTCTACAAGAGTGCAGCTTGACCTCTGAGGAACGAATTCTCCTGAGGTTGGAGGAGCTGGAGATGAAAGTGGACTTTTTGATGAATCGTGTGCGGAATACCGAATATTGTGTTCCAGGATTTGTTGTCCTGCGGGTCCCTACCATAGACGCTCTCGTGATGTTGGCACTGACAAGTGCGAATGCTGTGAAGTCAAGGCTTGTGCGTTCCATGGAGTGCTTTTGGCCGTTGCGGCCCTTTGTGCTGGTGGTCAACACTATGGAGGACCTTTCGTGGGCCTTGTTTAGAAAACTGCCGATTATTGGAGTTCCGGAGAAGCAGTGGATATAATGCGTTGGGTGGAAGGCTTCAAAGGCAAAGGCTTCATTGCAGCAAGGGAGAGGGTAACATTTAGTTGCAGAGATTTATCAGGCCACTGTTGCCTCCCCTCTCCCTCGTGCACCTTCTCTTTGTATATAAACTGCGGCTGAGAAGTCGAGCCATCGAGATTGAAGTCATGGGTCGCGGAAGTCAGGCGACTCAACTTCACTGTATGTATGGGATTCTGTGTATGTGGTAGTTCTTATCGTCTCTCTCTGCTGGAGACTGCCGGGCAGACCGGTGGCTGTATAGAGCTGCAGATTACGGGGCAAACGGCTGCAGGTGGCAGAGGAGAGCTCAGGATTGGAATGCAGAAGCAGGTAGAGATCATGTCTTTTTTATGTGGCTTAATACATGAGTTTGCTTTAAGCGGGGGGGGGGGGGTGGCATTGATCTCACGATGGCGATACCATCAAATGTACAAAATGGACAAAATCATCATGGGGAACCACAAAGAACTGGTCGCAAAGGACCGAAGGAGAAAATGAAAAAAGCGAGGAGCTGAAAACTACGTTACGAATTAAACCTTATTATTGTTATTTTTTATTAATTAATAACTCTCCCTTAATTAATTAAGTGAGAGTTTCGTTGTTAAGTAGGCTTAACAACGTAACTGTCCCTCGAAGCAGTCGTGAAGGTCGCCGATGAAGCAGTCGTGAAGGTCGCCGATGTGCGGCACATCGCACGGTCATCAACAATCGCAGCACGCGTAGAAGCGAGGCAACGCTGAAGGCCGACGGGAATGCGCTGTCGATAAAAAGTAGCGAGGATCGTCGGAGGAGGAGAGGAGGGCTTCGCATCTCAAGGAGCGATGGGCGCACAGGGCGGCATCCAAACGGGCGTCGAGGCGGAGGCACCCACAAATCGCAACAGCCATAGGACTGCTCCGACGTCACGTCACGTCACGTCACGTCACACTACGTCACGTCACGGTAAGCAATGGGCATACGCGCGAGCAGCCCCGCCCTCATGGAGCGCTGCACGCGACGATAAATCGCGACGGGTCGGATCGGCCAACACAACATCCTCGACAAGGCGCGGGCATTGCCCATGAGGGAGGGAGGGAGGGAGGGAGGGAGGGCCAAATCAGGCCGAACTCCGCGCTCGCCACGAACAGTCGGTCGGTCGAGGGGGCACAATGTGGCCCGGTTCGCGGCGCACAAGAAAACTGATCTCTTGAGCCAATGTAGCACAACATCATGAGCCAAAATGCGTTCACCGCCGTGCGCGCATCGAAGATGATGGACGCCCTCCTGCCCATCGATCGAATCACCACAAACACAGCTAGGAGCACCCTGCAATGGGGGGTGGGGGAGCCCGAGGTGAATTCGCGCTGCAAGCTGAAACTGGCTCGGGGTAAAAACGAAGGTTGGAGGGGCGCGGTGGATGCAGGTGTCGTCTGTAGTCAATCGAGGGACTGATGGAATGACGGCTACGGCATGTCTGAGCTCGTGGTTTGCATGCGCTGTTGGAATTGCACATGATGTCCGCTTTGCAGGAAAGGCAAAGGGGGGATTGGCCTCGTGCACTCTCTCATGCATTTGCAAAGTATGTTTTTTTTTTTTTTTTGAAGTAGCGATGTTCATGGGACCGCCATGAGCACGTGATGTGGGCTTCATTTCTTCTGTATAATTCGCGACCTTTGTGGGCTGCCCGGTCAATCTTTTGCTGCCCGGTCAATCTTTTGCTGCCCGTTTGCTACCGGTTGGAGAATCACGCTCAATAACCAGCACCAAAATGGACAAGAAAAGGAAAGGAGCAAAAAAAAGGGGGGGCGGAGGACAAAAAAACTTACATTGTCCATCGCATTCTTTCGTTCAAAGCTAAGTCTGCAACAAAAAAATTTATACTGTAAAGCTTAAAATCCAAAAGCTGCTTGAACAGCTTGCTTCCCGGCTTTCCCCCCTACCTTCTCTTGCATGCCTCTCCCCCTCCCCCTCCCTCCAAAAAAACGCTTTTTTTTGCCTTGTACAACCTCCTAGTGCACAGCGCCATACAGGGGCATCCGAATCCAATTTATTACTGCAGTTTCGGTTTCACCCCTCTCTATGGCCCCATCTATGCAAACCCTAAAAGTTGAGCCCTTCCCAGTTCACACTCTCCACACTTTGGCGGTTCCATCCACGGAGCTGCTCAGCATGCACTCCTCGCTGGGGTGGTACGCCACGCTCGTCACCTGCAAGCGGAGGAAAACCAAACCAATCAAAAAAGTGGGAAGAAATCGATCAAACAAGATCGGAACAATCTCAACCATCAAATTAGGGGTGGGGGGAGGGCAGTGTAACGGTTCTCAAAGTTTCCCGGAATTTACATTCAAAGAGAATTGCCAAACCTCTTAACTAATCGGAGTAAGAAGACGTTTTGGGCTTAAGAACTGCTGGAAGTTGTAGGGTTGTAGAAACTTTAGATTTGTTTTGGGAAGGGGGGGGGGGGGGGGTTCAGGGAAGCTTGTGCCCCTACCGCGCCCGAATGGGCAGGCAGGGCGAGCAGCAGCTTTGCCTCCACTAAGTCCCAAAAACACACTTTTCCGTCCTCGGAACCGCTCACTACATGCGCGTCCGTATTACTGAAACAGCTGTCCATCTTGTTCGTCTGCAACACATGGAAACAGATAACAGTTTTAAAAACTTGCATCGGAAAGAGAGAGAGAGAAGGTGCGCTCAAGCACTCAAGACTGCCAAACAGAGAGATAGAGAAAGAGAAGTGAGTGAGGGGAGAGAGAGAGGAAAGAGGGAGAGAGAGAGAGAGAGAGAGAGAGAGAGAGAGAGAGAGAAGCTGAAAGCAGGACAGCAAGAAGGGTGAGAAGAATTCGTGCCGTGTTCACATGTCCCGTGTACTCGTTCAGGAGCTCCCCACTCTCTCTGCACTACTCCCACCCCACAAAGAGGGCTGCCACGTGTCAGCTTCTCCTTCGCTCGCTCGCTCGCTTCTCTCCTTGATATCGACTACCCGGTGGCAGCATCATCTCACTGACTACTTCAAGCAGCGCTTTTGTGATGTCATTATTGCAAACGGGGAATTGGATTGGATGGGGAAACGATCAAACCGGAGGAAAAAAGCAAAACCCTAAAAACCCTCAAAACCCTAAAAACCCTAAAACACAAGCTAAAGGCATTTGCAAGGCGAAGTTGTCCGGCGGCCATGCAGCCAATGGGAGCGTGCCACCTGTCGAGTAGGCGCAGCGTGCTGTCGAGGCAGCCCGCGAGCGCGCAGTTTCCGTCGTTGGATAGCGCCACACTGTTCACGGCGGGGCCCACATGGTCCGCCGTCACGCTGAACCCCAATTGCACCCCATCATCATCATCCGGTCACCGCTTTACATTTAGTTATTTTGATTGGTTTGTTCCTAGAGTGAATGAATGGTTTGGGACAGGACACGACTCTCTGACAAAAAAGGTTGAAAAGTCCCTCGCCCTCATCTCCCTTCCCCCCTCTCCCTCCCCCTCTTTCCCCCCCGCTTCCCCCTTCCTCCCCTCCCGTCCTCCTCCTGCTGCCCCCTTCCCCTCCCACTCTCATTCACACACACACACACACACACGCACGGACGTTTGCTCCTAATCTTGACGAGTCCCCCCCAGCCCATCTTCTGCATAGAAGCCAACACCATCACCCGGCCAGAAAATCCGACGAACCGCGCTCTCTCTGAAGCCACACATTCCTGAAACCCTAGCCCTAACCCTAACCCTAAAAAACGAAACCCTAAACCCTAACCCTAATCCTAAACCCTAAACCTAACTCTAAACCCTAACCCTAACCCCTGAACCCTAACCCTAACCCTAACCCCTGAACCCTAGCCCTAACCCTAACCTTAACGCCTAAACCCTAACCCTTACCCCTAAACCCTAACCCAAACCCTAGCCCCTAAACCCTAACCCTACCCCCCCCCCTTCTCACCGGCCCATGCGAATGTCAAAAGTGCGCACGGAGCCGTCCACGGAGCCGGCAATGATCTCCGCCGGAGCCAAAGCCAGTGACGTCACACTGTCAGAAAAGGGGTTCATCATCTGCACTACCATCGAATAGGGAGAGACCTCTTTTTAGGGTTACTTTGAAATCATGAAGGTTAGACTACTCTGAAATTCACATATCGAATTCGGCATCGAGGTTCAGGGTCTAATCCAAGTGCCATGGGAATCTTAGAGCTAAAAATTTAAAGAAGCATATAAAGGTGCAGGAATCAGGAATTCTGCTTCTGTTGTTTTCACCTGAACCATATCGATGCTGTTTGAGCGTAGGTCCCACACCCGCACGCTTCTGTCGTACCCCGCTGACGTCACCACACTGTTCGTGTCATTTATCTTCACTGCATTCACCTGCACCCCCCAATGCAGGGCCTCTCTATTTCTCTGATGTTCTTTACTTTAGAGAGAGAGATTGAGAGAGAAAGAGAGCGAGAGAGAGAGAGAGAGAGAGAGGCTAGATTTGGGGGGCGCGGAGTGCTTAGGGTTTGAGACATTTCCAGGGTTTAGGCTTTAGGTCGTACACTTTTGGATTTCGTGATTTCAAACTTCAAAGCTTTTGAGTGAGCTTCGAGCTTGAGGGCTTCGAGAATTCGAATGTCTGAGCTTTACTGCTCTCAAAAGCTTCATATTCTTTCCAAACTTACACTGGAGAAACATGGTTTTTTTCAGAGGCAGGCGCTTAAAAAAAATGCTTCAGGGCTTCAAGGTGCAGGATGTGCAGCTTTTTGGGTTTCAAAAACTTTCCTGTTCGCATAGTTATACAGTTTCAGGGTTTAAGAAAAGTTTTGTGTTCAAGAGTTTTCGGACTCGAGAGTTTCAGAATGTACAAAAAGGCTTCGGTTTCTGAGCGCTGAGCGTTGGGCTTTTCACCTAATGGTCGCAGGTTCAAGCTGCAGTATTGGCTGCTCAAAAAATGAGCTTGGCTTAAAGAATTGAAGGTTTGATGTTTGAGGGAGTTCGAATCCAAAAGTTTCAAGGTTTCATGCTTTCCGGGGTTCAAGGGTCCTCAGCCTCTAGGGTTCAGAGTTTAAGGTTTAGGGTTTAAGGTTTCAGGTTTCAGACGTAAGGCGATGTGATGGTTAGGGTTCAGGATTTAACGTTAAGGGTTTCGGGTTCAAAGTTTAGGGTTCAGGGCTCGTAGCTCAAGGTTTAGGGTTCAGGCTTTAAGTTTTAGGGTTCAGGGCTCGTAGCTTAAGGTTTAGGGTTCAGGATTTAGTTTTAGAATTCAGGGCTCAGAGCTTAGGGTTTTGGGTTCAGGCTTTAAGTTTTAGGGTTCAGGGCTCGTAGCTCAACGTTTAGGATTCAGGCTTTAAGTTTTAGGGTTCAGGGCTCGTAGCTTAAGGTTTAGGGTTTCAGGGTTTAGAGTAATAGGGGTGGTTCTTCCTTCCCGCACCTCGCTGTCGTGTCCACGGAGCTTGCGCAGAATGCGGCCCGAGGCCACGTCCCAGAGGAAGAGCTGCCGGTCGGCCCCGCACGAGACCAGCCGGCTGTTGTCGCTGGAGCCTAGCGGGGGGGAGAGGGAAGGGTTCAGGGATGAGGGGGTGTACCGCGTTGCTTCAGGGTGTGCGGTGTCAGGGTTCAGAGCTCAGGACTCAGGGATGGGGGTGCCAGGACCAGGGCTCAGGAGGTGAGGGTTCAGAGAGTAGGGTTCAGGGCTCCTATGTACGACACCGCACATTCAACATCGCCACAGTGAACTCTTGGACCTCCCTCCATCCATCTATCCATCCATCCATCCCTCCCGGCCATCCCTCCCTCCCTCCCTCCCCTCCCCCCCCCTACCTGTAGACCGCCACGTCGCGCACGTCCCTGGCGTGGCCGTTGTAGACCTTGACGGCGCGGCCCGTGCGCGCGTTCCAGAGGCGCAGCGTGCGGTCGCGGCCGCAGGTCAAGCAGTAGACCGCGCCCGGGCCCGCGCTCAGCCGCGCGGCGAGGACCGCGCCCTCGTGCCCGCGCAGAACCGCCGCCTCGCGCCGAGGGAGGCCGGCCATGGCGGCTAGGGTTCAGGGGTTGTAGGGCTCAAGGGCTTCTGCGGTGCGGCAGCAGGAATGGGCATGGATCTGAAGGGTCCCTACTGAGAAGTGGAGGGAGGGGGGGGGATGTGAGAAGGTAACAAGTTAATGAATTACATAGAGAGAGAGAGAGAGGAAGCGAAGAGAGCGCTGCTCCACTGAGGCGAGGCCTCGCAGCGGCAGGGTTCTAATGGCGGCTTCGTCGCCCAGACCGCCATGGATAGTGAATCCGAAAGCAGCCACACCCTGCTCAGGAGGGAGGGAGGGAGGGAGCAGAAGCGGCGGTAGGGGCACCTCCATGCAAGCGGCTCCCTGTGCTTGCGCTGTGGGGGCATCGCACATTCGTACGGTACGAATACAAGATCCACAGCGAAGAGGGGCTACGCGCACACCGACATGGGCCCTCCATTGGGTCCAACCAATGATTGCCAACCATTGCCAGATTTTTGTTGGTTGGGTCAGTCGCGACCCGTTCACATTGGGACTGCATTTGTCGTTTGTACGAGCACATTTGGCGGCGCCGCCGTCGCGAGATCAACGTCGGATCCACTATACCTCATGATCCAATGAATTTATGTACATTACCCCATTTCTACCCGAACCTAAATTCCACCTGCCGTACGGTGTGAACAAGCAGATCTAACGCTCTGACACTCGGATCAGCGTTCAGATTCACCATGGATCCTTCCAACGAGTGGCCCTTTGATCCTTCCTCCTTTGAATCCCAGCCACGTCGATAGAATCAACTCATTACTCATTACCCAATAAACACTTGCCACGTTTCATTTGAAATCGACTACATACCACGTGGCACGTCTTGAGTCGTCCTTCATGGACACTGACGACTCGTCTTGACTCGAATCTGGATGCCACCCCACTCCCCAGGACCTCAACCGAGATAGCTACCGACAAAATGAATAAAACGACAAGATCTCTGGACGGGCACCGAAAGACGACAGTTAGAGTCTCCGCATCTCCAAGATCTGACGGCCTGGATGGCGTCTCCAGCGTGGCACGAATCCCTTCAGATGTTGTCGCCGGGATCTGACCGCTGACTTGTCCTTGTCCAGCCCGCGGGCAGCCACGTGCCCTCACGGCCGGGTTTCCTGGACCCTATAGCCCTTCATGACAGACGTCGTAGCGTACAAAGTTTTTTGTCGTCTATCATATCACTCAATTGTCGTGAAGTGAGCATGATTTGTCGTAACGCGTTAGAACGCGCCGTGATTGGTCAGCGCCCGGACGAGCCTTGTGTCCACCGACATCGCTCTGCGACAAAACCGCCCCTGGGCGGCTGGCCGCAATCACCGACCCGAACCCATAATTCAGCTCTTCCAAATGTCGGTGTGTCTCGTACGGCCCCACCGTCCCTTGTCGGAGCCGCCCGGCCCGCCTATTTCCTTCGTCCTCTTCCCCTGTACGGCAGTCCAAAAAATCTGTACGAAAGTCTCTTGTTGGCGCTGGCGTTCGTACAGCATCTTGCGGCCATCCCTTAGCGCCACCGACACTGCCAGCGGGGCTCCACGAGCATGTTCCACCAATCGCGGCCTACCACGTGGCGCCTTGATTCTGAGCCTCCAGTTGGCCCCTATCATCCACCGACCTACTTCTGACTCAAATGTCGGTGGCCGCCCCTCTACGCCTTTTTATCCGTACGTGTCCGCTCCCGCGGCTCCTCAGCCCGACACGTGTCCTCTAACTGCCGCCCGGCCGCGCCGCCGCGAAGCGGACAAAAGGCCCCGCTACTGATTTGCGGCTGCTCGCGGCGGGAGGCCGACTCTCCTCACTCCCTCTCCCTCCCCTTCCTCTCCATCTGTCCCCCCCTCCCCCTCTCTCACTCTCTTCGTCACCCTCCCTCAGTTCCTCCCTCTGTTCCTCCCTCCATCTCTCCCTCTTCTCTCCTTCTCCCTCGCCCTCCTTTCTCGCCCTCTCGCTCCCCCAGCCATGGCGAACCTTCTCCGATGCTTCTTTTGCAGGAGCCGGAGGCCCCGTGGCGAGGGCGAATCTCACCTTGACACGTGTCAACCCACAACTGACGTGGAGGCCGAGGAGGCGGCCTTCCTCCCCGCGGCGGAGCCCCCGAGGAGGGTCCCTCTCGCGAGGACGCCACGTCAGCTGCTTGGCGGCCGCGGGGAGGGCTGCCACGTGGCAGCCTCTCGGTCGGTTGGAGCGCGCTGGAGTGGACACGTGGCGTGGGAGGCGGAGGGGGGCCACAGCTTCGACCCCAGCTCAGAGGAGAGCTTCCACCACTTGGGATTGGGCGCCTCTCAGACTCACTCGCAGAAGGGAGAGGGAGAGGGAGAGGGAGAGGGAGAGGCCTCCTCCCTGATGATGATGCGGAGGCAGAGGGGCGGAGCCATGGCGGCCATGTTCTCTCCCGCGAGGACGAAGAGTTCGGACGAGTTCGAATCCTGCGCGACCTCCTCACAGACGGCGACAGAGACGGAGGACAGCCTGGGGGAGAGCCATGGCGGCGACTTCGGGTACACGTGGGAGCCCGATGAGGAGGGGGAGGCGGACACGTGGACCAATGCCGGCCCAAAGATGGCTCCCAATGTGGCCGAGGGAGGAGGCCCCGGGTGGGTCAAATCGGCAGAAAAAGAGGCCCCTAAAGTCGCGACTTCGAACCCCATCAGCTCCGATCTCAAGCCCAAGAAACTCGCTGACGTCATCACCGGGTGCGGTCTCCGCGCGGTCGACTTCGGCCCCTCCGGCAGCCTTCGCTACCGCCTGCTGTTTGCTGACGTCAGCGGCGCCCCGAAGAGCCCCTGGCATGACGTCCCCCTCCACGCCCCCTCGGGGGCCCTCCGCTTCCTCTGCAAGACGCCGGCTGCCACGTGGCAGCACCTCGAGGTGGCCACGGAGGAGCCCCTCGCGCCCCTCCGCCTCAAGCGGTCAAAAAGTCAACGTGGGGGCCCAACGCACTACGCTGAGAACGTGCCATGGAACTTTGGGTTTTTCCCGCAGACGGCGGCGCAGGGGGTGTTAGGGTTCAGGGGGGACGCGCTCCCGGTGGAGGCGGTGGAGATAGGGACACGTGTCGCACGTGTGGGGGAGGTGTACGGAGTGAAGGTGCTGGCGGCCATGGCGGTGGTGGAGGGAGGGGGCGGGGAAGCTTCCTGGAAGGTGGTGGTGATCGCGGAGGATGACGCCATGGCGCCCCTCCTGGGTGGTCTGCGTGACGTCTCTGTCTTCTTCCCGGACACGCTCGAGAGGCTCAGGGATTGGCTGCAGACGAGGAACTGCGTGCACCCAGGTGAGGGAGAGGGAGAGGGAGAGGGAGGGAGAGAGGGAGGGAGGGAGCAGCTGTGTGTGAGAGAGAGAGAGGGGGAGAGAGAGGGAGGGAAGTTATTTTGACGGTGTTGTTTGCGTGGCGAGGGTGGCCCTGCAGAGGACCGAGAGAGCGGCATCGGCTTCAACGGGCAGGCCAAGGACGAAGTGGTCGCCATGGAGGTGGTCCACGCGGCGCACGCCGCGTGGCGTCACGTGGCGGCAGATTACCGCAAGAGGACAAGTAGCAGCGCGCCGATCTCCATCAGCGAATACGAGAGCGACACGTGGCAGCAGCTCGCCGCCGCGGAGCCCAACGAAGAAACGATCCCTCTGTGCGAGCTCGCAAAGATTTCCGCTTTTCGGTACGAGAGGGCGTGGCTGCGCTCAAGCAGGGACGACTCGGACTCCTCCCTCTCCCTCTCCCTCTCCTCCTCCTTCAACGCTTCGGGAAGCTCCTCTCCCGCCCTCTCCGAGGGAGCCATGGGCAGCCCCGCGAGGAGGATGCTTCAAAGCTTCCTCCACCGCAACCGAAAGAAGGGGACGGAGGGAGGGGAAGACGGAGAGGAGACTGCTCCTGCTCCCTCTCCCTCTCCCTCTCCTGCTCCTCCTAGGAAGGGCCTTAGGAGCGGAGAGATATGGAGAGGAGCTCCCATAGAACCCAAGAAGCAGAGTGGTGGTAGTCTCTCTCTCCCTTCCCCGAAGAGGTTCACTTTTGGGCACACGCGAAGCCTGGACGAGGAGACCATCAAGAAGATTCGGGTATGCAGGAGCCCTGCCTCGGCGGTGTTCGCGAGTGGGCGGACGTGGGGGGGGTCCAAGGGGACGTTTGAGAGGCAGCTCTCCTTCACAGAGGGGAAGGAGAGGGGGGGGAATGGCAGGAAGGCAGGGGGGGCAAAAGCTCCCTCTCAGATTGTGGCGGAGTGGCACGAGCTCTGTGCGACTGCGAAGAAGGAGGCGGAGGGAGAGGAGAAGGAGGGAGAGGGGGAGGGAGAGGGAGAAGGAGGAGGTGGGAGAGGAGGGGGAGCGAGAGGGAGGAAGTACTTTGAGCAAAAGCGGAATGTTTCGGAGGAGGAGAGGCGGATCACGGCGAGCCTTATAAAGTTGGCCTCGGAGATGGCTAAAGGAGGGAAGCAGCAAATATCTGTGGAGGAGCTTCTGCGCCCTACGGCTTGTGTGGGAGGGGCGTGAGAACGAGAGAGAGAGAGAGAGAGAGGAAGGGGCTAAAAGGAGTGGGGTTGTACCATATATGAGTCGGAGGGACGCGCATGGTTTGCTATGATGCGTATGATTGGTGATCACTTTATTGAAATTTCTTTATTCTTTGAAGGGGCGTGGGATATATGTGAGCACACTGGAGAGTGATTCAGCTCTCCTTTGTGCTCCTTCCCATATGTTAAAAAAAAAAGGGATGAAGGGGCCCTCTCTCCATCATGCATGGAGGAGAATCCCTCCCTCCCTCCCTGCCTCCCACTCTACATCTCAGCATACTGAAGGGGAGTAGAGGAAGAAGATTGGTGGATGGAGGTTCAAGCGTTGGAGTGGGTGGAGCTTGTATACGAATAGGCAGATAGATAGATAGGTTATAATTTGGAAGCATTCTTTTATAGAGTTCATTTTTTTGTTTTTTTTTTTGGGACGAGAATAACTTAGAATTCGTTTATTTGTTCGTTTATTTTAAATTTTATTTTCTAACCTCAAATGCAGCATTTTGCATTATTAGTTTACTCAGCAGCTGTAATTCCCGAGGTTGCTAGCCTGCTCTTAGTCTAGCCGAATTAGAGAAAAAAGTTAAAAAAAAAAAAAATCTGATGACAAACAGAAAATCCCCATTCCTGTACTCTGATAAGTTTTATCCTCTGCTCGAGGTGGGTGAATAATAAAAATAATTGCATTCATTTTTTGAAAAGAAAATAGTCCATCTCCTGCTGAAATTCTTAACCGACTTGTGATGGAAGCAATTTGTGACACATGTTCAAAAGTGAGGTTTGATTCAATTCCGCCATTAATAATAGCTATATTATTCTAATTGAGCAAACGTAGTGCCAGTTCAAGAACTTAAAAACAGCTTAACAGCTTTTAGAAGCTGTTCTTGGATTCTAAAATTTGGTTAAATGGGTCAGACTAAGTCAACCCTCGATTTGAGAGATCAGTAGAGAGAGAGCAGAGGCGGCTTCAAACCTTCAAAATGCAAAACAGATGTTTTCATGTAAACGTACTTTTTTAAAAGGCAAATGGAAACTGATCCCAACAGCTTACCATTGGAGCAAGATCTATTTTTTATTACCCTCTACAACAGTTTCCCATTCCTTGGAAGTTTTAAGCAAATGATCCCAATGGAGAAAATCAGGTATCGCTGTTCAAATCAATACATTTAATGGACATGTACATTTTTACTTGTCTATTACCATTCAATGGACACTAGATGATTGGAAACATCAAACATTTTACATTCTCGCCAGTACATGAACACATCTCACGGCGATTCTTGCAGTCCGGCGGTCCATGCGGCCAAACATGGCACAAGGGAAAAAAAACCTTGGTTCAAGCGAGGACCAAATTTTATTCAAAAATATGAACAAGTGTGCATGCATGTATATGCATGTATGCATGGCAGGCTCTCCCTCGCCGCTGAGCTATTTTTTAACATACTGCATGCCCTAATGCAGGCCTCAAACGGCCTGCTATATTCAAACCTAAAGGAAAGGACCGCCACCCAAATATTCTGATACATCCCCATATATGTATATATATAAGTGAGTTGGGCGTAGCTTCACGTTTTCTTTATTTAAGTTCCATGGCAACGAGTCTCGCCCCAAATCATAAAAATATGAAGAGATTTTCGAAGCCACTGCAACCCTTTCAAACGACCCACCCTCAACCCTTAAAACCATAAAAAAAGTGGAATCGATTCCACCCCCACTCTTGAACCTTGCTCTTCTCCTTCCTCCTCCAATATCCACACACCTCCACCTCTCTACTTCCTCTGATTCTTGCTGTAGTAGTACAGCCGCACATAGAACAGGAAGCGATAAGTCAACCCCAAAGCGATAAGGGCGGCGCAGCACGCCCAGCGGTTGACCTGTCCCACCGCGAGACTGCTCAGAACGTCGGCGCCGGTGAGAGTGCAGGGAGAGGGCCCCCCCGGAGGGGAGCTGCTTGAGAAGCGAAGGCTGCCACTGAGAGGCTCGGTGCTGTAGCACTTGTCTTTTGGGAATTGGGACAACAGAAGGGCATCGTAGGGCCACTGCGCAGCAACACCCACCAACAATAGATGGGTTTGTTGTTTTGTTTGTTTGTTTGTTTAACAAAGCAATGTTCATGGTTTGCATGCTTAACTATGGTAGAAGATTAAAGGGATGCACAAATCAGGGGAGCAGCGCCTCTAGTCTCACCTTGAGGGAAGACAGGTAGTGGAACCACAACCAATAGCCCGGGATTTCCGATCTCTTAATGAAGAATCCGCCCGTGAGGAGGAAGTAGGCAGTCACCGCCAAAGCTACCGTGTTGCCGATCACGGGGTCGGGGACCAAAGCACTGCGCAAACATCCATCCATGTGACAAGAAAGTAAGCATTTCATACACTTTGTTATAGGGAATGTCTTCTATTTATGGTTGAAGCCTTCCAGCTTAATTGCTTTTTAGAGAAAGCTCCGATAAAAAGAAGGAGGAAGTGAACAGGTTTTCAGGGTGAAGGTGAATGGTTGAGCCGGTGCAAGGAGTGGTGACCTGAGGAAGCTGACGAAGGAGTTGGCTGTGAAGAAGGCGCAGAAGAGGACAAGCACGAAGAAGAAGAAGGCCCCCACTCCTCCCGAGAGCCCCACCGTCCACCAACAGAGAAGAGTGAAGATGATGGCGAGCAGGAGCAGGAAGGGCAGCATCACCACCATGTTGGCCACCACATAGGAGGAGGTGCGGTACGAGTAGTGGCTGCCGGCAGGCAAGCAACAATGGCAGGCAGAATCATGTCAGAGAAAGGCAGGGAGGGAGCGGGAGCATGATGGGGCGAGAGAGGGCGAGAGAGAGGAGGCGTGGGAGGAGAAAAAGGGAGAAGTGAAGGAGGCGAGGGAGGGAGGGAAGGGGGAGAAGCGGGGGGGGGGGGGGGG
>CM074804.1:7748526-7781212 GCA_037447605.1 Zygnema circumcarinatum
CTGCTTGTGCTATAAGTCCCCCCCTGCTTCCAAACCCCAACCAACACTCCCCCACTCACTCCTCACCTGCGTGAGATGCGGGTCGCTACTGAACATGGACTCCTGGAGGTTTCCAAGAAAAGCATCGAATATGAGTGACGTCACGATCATGACGACTCCCGGAAGCTGCGCAGAAGGCGCTGCGGATGCATCCGCGAGAGTGAAGACGATGAGCCCCGCGACGAGGATAATGGCGGAAACGTAATCAAGGAGAGAATAGGTTCTTCGCTTCCCGGGAAAGCAGGCGCCCATAGCCATCACCGGAAGGACCTAATGGTCTCAAAAAAAGAAATCAAAAAGACAAAAAACAAAATTAAAAACCAAATGAGGTCGAATGATGCCTATTCCCGCGCTTACAAGCAATGGAAAGAGAGGCTACAAGAAGAGTACCCTCACCTTGGAGGATTTGAACATGATCTGCGCGGGGTAGTTGATGTAAGCGAGAGCTGCCTTTGTGAGAGTGGTAGTGCCAACCAATGCGAGAGAAATCCAAACATAGGCGGACCATCGCTGCCTCCTTTGGTGGAGGCGGAAGCCCTGCAGAAAGGCAAGGGCGAGGAAGACGAGGCCCTGGATGGCTGTGAAATACCACGCATAGCTGGAGAGCGAGAGAGAGAGAGAGAGAGAGAGAGAGAGAGAGAGAGAGAGAGAGAGAGAAAGAGAGAGAGGGAGAGAAAAGAGGGGGGGAGACACAGAGCACCCAGTTAGCCAGTACTCAGCCAGTACAGCAGCAAAGAAAAGGTTTCATGTATGTTTCATGGAGACGAGATGAGCGGCTAGCAGACAGCAAGGTCCGTTACTTGGAACGGAACGCAAGGCACATAAGATGGTCCTAATGGCTGTTGTGAGATGGTGATGGGCGCAGTTCCGGGATAGCTAGAGAGGTTACAGTTCTAACTATGTTAATCAGACTTGGGCACATTTTACTCCCTTTTTAATCGCACGAGTCAGGGTCGAAGCATGAATGAGAAGGTTGCGCTTACCTGAACTGTAACGTCTTAAAAACGAACTCCTGCATCCACAAATTTCACCACATTCCCTCCAACAGAGCATTGTTGTAAGGAAAAGATGTAACGGAGAAGATTATTTGCACTTTTTCCGAGAATTCAGCCAAGAGGTTCTAGAAGTGGAAAAGGGCTTATTCAGAAGACACTTTCGTGCCGTCTTTAAATGCATAAAATAAGTCCAAGCCAAGAAAAACGCAGAGCAGTTTTGAGGAAGGAAGAGAGAGGCAACTGAAAGTTGAAATTTGAAGTGCAAGAGAGGCAGAGAGGGATTAAGAAAGTTGGAGAGAGATCGAGAGAGATGAGCATGCGAGAGAATGGAATAGAGAGAATGAGAAAATTGGCGAAGGGGAGAGAGTGAAGGATGAACCGATAATGACACGAGAGAGAATGGTATGGAAAGGAAACAAAAGAGAGCGCGAGAGGACAGGAGGGTAAAGATAGAAGAGGACATAGATTTTGAAATCGTGATAGCGGTTTGAGGTAGACATAACAAATAACTGACAAGTTTGTGATGCTCGTCTAAATTTGAAATAAAGTTCTGAAAATTTCTCAGCCCCTGGACCTCTTTCTACCTCGCAGACGCCGTTGAGGAGGAAGCCGAGGAAGACTCCACTGCCGCAGAAAACGAGCTACGGAAATGCCCGTTTTTAATACCCCCCAGCATCTCCAGAATACAAAGTCAGAAATGCAGAGAGGGAGTCGTGAAAACGAGCTTTGCGTCAGAGTGCAGATTTCATACAGCTCTACAAAAAGCAACTCACGCCCATAACGTTAGTCCTAATTCTGAAGAAACAGATGGCCCTCCATATGTTGATATTTGATCAGTATCGAAAATTGATGGATCGAAACAACCTTCAGGCACCCGCTAAGAGAGAGGCAATAGGGCACCTGAAACCAGCGGGGCTTATTTGATAAGTTGACTCCGAATAAATGCGATTCCACCACTTTTGCGGATTCGACCGGCGAGGACATGGCCATGGTCGTCATAGTAACCACTGTTTAGGCGGCAGATCTCAGAGGGAGGGAGGAAGGGAGGTGAGGGAGAGACAGAGGGCGTGATAGAGAGAGCGGAGAGAGAGAGAAGGGAGAGACGCGTTATTCAAGAAATGGAAAGGGGAGCAAAACTGTGCCAAAAAGAATCCACAGAGATTCAATTGCTTAAAAAAAAAATGTATGATTTAAACCAATAACTTGCATGGGATTTCACTGCAGCTAAGCCTCCCACGAACAATGATTGTGGCTATGGGACGAACACGAACATATATCTCCGTACCTTTCTAAGGTTTGATTGCTCAGCATATAACATAGTTTCTGAGGTTGGCAAAATTTAGGGAAGAATGCTGCATCTCCAACTTTATATAACGTCAAAAAGAATGACATTCCTACTTGTTGCTTTACGATCCACTTTTCAAGAATCATCGACTAACACTCCTCCTCCCTCCCTAATTCAATCCCGTAATATTGGATGTTCAGGTACTTTCGTCACTGAGCCGTCTGAACATGCAGGATTTACAGATCATCCTTCCTTCTACATTCCCCTCCTCCCTCCCTTTCAATCTCTCTCTATCTCCTCTCTTCCACAATCCCACTCTCCTCCCTCTCTCCTCTATTGTCTCCCTCCCCCGCTGCTTCTTCTGATCCCTCTCTCTCATCTCTCTTTCACAGATCCGCCTTATTCTTCCCTCTTTTTCTTCCTCTCCCCCACTTTCCTTCTCTCTCTCCCTCCACTGAGCGTCTCTCTCACCCGATCGCGGCAGAACCTCCTGCAGATGCCTCCAGCTGTCAAGTCAGCCCTAATTACCGCCCTCAGAGGCTGAAGGCACTTGCGAGAGCGGGAGCGAGGGAGCCGGTGACAGCGTCAACTGGTCACTCCTGCTGCGAATGAGGGTGAGATAGAGAGATGGAATCATGGAGAGAGGGAGAGGGAGAGGGAGAGGGGGAGAGGGCGAGGGAGAGGGAGAGGGAGAGGGAGAGGGGGAGAGGGCGAGGGAGAGGGAGAGGGAGGGAGAGAGGCAGAGGGAGAGTGATTGAGAGGGGAGAGGCCGAGGGAGAGGGAGGGAGAGGAAGTCGCCAACGAGTCCCACGTGTCCACTTTTGATCGCTTCCAAGGTTTGAATGTGCAACAACTGTACGGATGATTGACTTCAGTCATTCGTACAGCCGCCGCCACAACCGAGCGTGACTGAAAATACCATATGGCAACGCACGTGGCCAGAAAACTTGTGAAGCGCAAAGTCAAAAAAAAGGGTAGTGATATTTCCACCCCTTTTTTGGATCCAAACACCCCTTCCCGGCCGGGCAGATTTCAAAAAGGATTAAAAACGGAAAATGCTTTTTTCACACCTTTTTGGAATCGATACCACCCTCCATCAGCAGATTTTATTTCTGCGAAACAAGGAAAATGATAACCCGTCGACCCATTTGAATATCCCGCCTACCTGAGTTTTTTTTCACGCGTGCGGTCAATCGCAGCCGTCGATTCCCTCGCAGATCGCAAACGGCAGATCACTATTTGATCGGCAGCCGGGCTCGGTCACAGCGCATGGCACGTGCCCACGTATCCCGCCAAAGTCCTCTCAAAAGTGTGTCCGTACAAATGTCGTAAGGTCGCAACTTGAGGAACCCAAAATTTCGTACATTGAGATTTCAGACCAATCAAAATTTTCCACGTCAAAAATGTAACACGTGGCAGATGTTGATTGGTTTGGAGATAACAATGACGAGATCTCGGGCCGAGGGACGCGCGCACTCGCACGTGCGGTTTGGCTTTGACGGGACTCGTGGGCGCTTTCCATTTGCTAAGATCGAGCCCGGCTGCAGATCGAACGGTGATCTGCAGTGGTGTGATCTGCGAGGGAAATCGACAGCTACGATTGACACACACGTGTAAAGGACGGACACCCGCGAACGATCTCGTGGCGGACGGATCTTCCGCTCCGAGCGGATTCGGGCAGGCAGATATTTCTTTCCCTCAAAAAAATAATTCAGGGAGGCGGGATACAGTATTCAAAATGCTGTGACGGGGTATCATTTTCCTTGGTTAGCAAAAATAAAATCATCCGACGGAAGAAGGTGGGTATCGATTCCAAAAAGGTCTGAAAAAAGCATTTTCTGTTTTTAATCCCTTTTAAAATCTGCCCGGCCGGGAAGGGGTGTTTGGATCCAAAAAAGGGGTGGAAATATCACTACCCAAAAAAAAAGCCAGTGAGGAATATCGAATCAAAACGATATGATGCGATGCGATACTATACGATACGATACGGGCGGGTAGGCTGCTCCAATTCATCTTTGGGGACTATTGATGACTCACCATTATGTTGTTGTTGTTGTTCATGGCCATGCACATTTCATGGCGCCGCCATCGTGAGGCCAATGCCAAGGCCATGTTCGCTTTTTCCTTTTCAATTGTGTTGAGAGAGTGGGCATGGCTTATGTACAAATCCTATGCGCGGTCTTCAACAAAGCGGCATGGATCTCTCCACGGCGACGCCATCGCCATGGACATGGAGGAAGCCGCAATGTAGACTTGTAGGTGACTCGTCTCTACAGTGTCACTTGAGAGCTGCCTCATGTGATTACGCGATATACATCACACTAAGGGGCGTCAGTCGCCGACAATCGTCCGCAACGGCGAGCAAAAACTTCCGTAAATATAATACCTTGAGAGCCGCCGTTCAGACTTCTGATGTGACCTTCCGTATACCTAAGTGTAATCTCCCGCAGCGATTTCCTTATGATCGCCACCCCCTACTACACGGCCTCGTTTCCACAACGCATCCATCACCATCCATCCATCCATCCATGCATGGCCATGCCCCTCCCATGCCCTAACCAGCCCTGCCCTGCCCCCTCCCCACCCCCATCGTTCCTTCGGTCCATTCAACGTCGCTGTCTCCCCCCCCCCCTCCCCCGAATGGCGCCCTCCCTCCCTCCCTCCCTCCCTCCCTCCCTCCCTCCCTCCCCCCGTCGCCCTCCCCGCTGTCGCCCTCCGCCTCCCGCGCCCTCCGCCTCAAAGCCCCCGCCCGCGGCCCCTCCTTCAGCGCCGCACCATGGCAGCCATGGCCGCCCTCCTCCTCGCCGCCGTCTTGGCCGGCCACTGCGCGCCGACCCGCGCAGACCTGCCGGCCAGCAGCCTTTTTCCGCCGGCGTACGGACCGGCCGGCAGTGAGGTCAGTTCATGGAAACCGTTGTTGGGACAGTTTGCCGTTGCGTGTATGCATGGGTAGGACTGATCTATGCGTCCAGATCCGTGGTCCACGACGCTGTGCACACGTGGAGATTTACGATTGGGTGTCTGCTTTGACTTTGTACGGCTTGACCGTACGGTCGTTCGTACAGGTGGCGGATCCCTGCGAGGCACGCTTCGACGCGGCGTTCACGGCCGCGCTCTTCCCCGCCGGGTTCCAGTTCGGGACCGCCACGTCAGCAACGCAGGTGCGCGCCGGCGCCATGCAAAGCCATGCATCTTTTTTTTCTTACTTTTAGGAATCGGAACGGGAGGCGATTTTTGGCCATGTGAAATGGATGCTGGATTGCATGGGGCTGCATGGGGTCGCAGGTGGAAGGTGCGGCTTTTGAGGGCGGGAGGGGCCCCTCCATTTGGGATGCGTTTGCAGCTACACCCGGTACGGTAATGTGCTGTGATTGCAGACCCTCCTGGACTCCTCTCTCTCTCTTTAAGGCCGATCAACTTTGCTTCAGGAAACGGATTGAATGTGACCACCATCGTGTTTGCGTTTCTATGTCTGAGTTCCGTCAACCATTGAGATAGTGGCACTGTCTGTCTGTGTAGCAATTTGCTGTGTTCGAGCTGACATGGAACCGTGCTGGGCTACGGAGAATGCATTCTGCAGGGAACATCGCCGATAACAGCACCTCGGACATTGCTGCCAACCAATACCACATGTTTCGTGTACGCATCTCTCGTTGACTATGCATTGGAAACATGTATATACAGATATGCGAGAGAGTGTAGAGAGGGAGGGGGAGAGGGAGGAGGATGGGGAGAGCGAGCGAGAGAGGGTATGTCTTACGGGTTGGGTCATGTCACTAGTTTTGCTGGACTTGAAGGAGACCTCGGAGAGGCCCTCTGCAGGAGGATGTGAAATTGATGAAGGAGTTGGGAACCACAATGTATCGCTTCTCCATTTCTTGGTCGCGAATACTTCCAAGTAACTCCAGAACCAAACCCCTTCAACCTCGAGAAAAGTTTGCAGTTTCAAACTGTTGAAACCCCCGAGAATTTCAGAACCCTAAATTCTTGAAATTGACGTTCGCAGAGGGAACCGGAGAAGTCAATCCGACAGGAATCGCATACTACAACGCGCTCATTGATGCCCTTCTTGCTGAAGGTATTCCTTTCATCCGTCCTCAAATTTCCACACCCATGTAACTCTCCTCGAATTTCCCCTCCTCTCCCTTTCTCGATTGCCCTTCTCCCATGTTGTAAATTGCTTGTTGACAACGAAAATGAGACCGGCAATCTTAAACGAAAATACATTACACTTTGAAACATGTATAGAGCTGAAAAATGTCCTGCTTTCCTTTTTTTAAATGCAGGCATCTCCCCTGCAGTCACTCTCTACCACTGGGACCTCCCACTGTATCTGGAGGAGACTATGGGCGCCTGGCTGAATGCCTCCATAGTGTAAAGCTCCCACCCTCTCCAATATTGGGCTTCAAGATAGCCATTTCAGGGTTACAGAAGGGAATTTAGGGTTCCTCCTTAGGGTCATAAACGACCAAGCGGCTAGAAGGGTTTAGGGTTTCTAACATGACGTCAGCTGACATGTCCTGCAGTGACTACTTTATGGAATATGCGGATTTGTGTTTTCGCTCCTTTGGAGATCGAGTTCAGCTTTGGATGACGTTCAATGAGCCGGGAAATGTGGCTACTGAGGTAAATATTTTAGTATTGTTGTATTATCATTATTGTTACTTTTTGTTTTGGTGAATTCCTCACATGTTTTACGAAGGCTGAAGGTGTTGCTCCGCCTGTAACAGGGGTACGCATCCGGCGAGATGCCCCCGCAACGCTGCTCAGATGCTGCCACGTGTCCTAACGGAGGGGACTCCTCATCTGAGCCGTACATTGTGGCGCACAACATTCTCCGCTCCCACGCATATGCAGTGGAGCTCTACCGCTCCAAGTATCAGGTGGGAGGGAGAAATTTGAAATAAGGAAAAGAAGAAATGGACGAGGAGGGGGAAGAAAGTGGGGGAGGGGGAGGGGGAGGGGGAATAGATGAAAGATAATTTTTTGATGACATGGATGAAATGGATAAGTTTAGAGAGGGCTTTACTTTAACGAACTCTATTCGATCTGAAAAATCGAATCTGGAGAATGAAGTGAGAAATGGTGGAACTTTGTAGTAAGCAATTGCCTGGCAGGTTGGGAAGTGGTGGTCTTGTCGTGGTTTGGATGATTTGTATGAGTCCACTTACCCTCTCCCTACGCCATTTTTTTTTTTTTTTTTTTTCTTGGAGAAATTATGTCAATTCAGGCGCAGCAGGGAGGGCGCATAGGAATGGTTCTGCAGACATGGTTTTTGTATCCTCTCACAAACTCTACCGAAGATGAGGCCGCCAGCGAGAGGGGGATGCAGTTCAACTTTGGCTGGTAGGCTTCGAACAGAGAGGGAGAGGGAGAGGGGGAGGGGGGGGGAAGAGGGAAAGGGAGAGAATGGAGGAGAGGGAGAAGAAAAGGGTGTTAGAGGGAGAAAGGAGAGGGAGGGAGGAGGGAGGGAGGAGGGAGAGGAAAACGAGAGTGAGCGAGCGGGAGAGGGGGAGAGGGTGGCGGGGGAAGGGGTGGTGGGCAGTGGGTGTGGAAAGATTTCGGAGAGGGAGAGGAGGGGAAGGGGGATAATGTAAGTAAGCGAAGATGTATGACTCTCCAGAAATGCCCATAAAAAAATCTCAAGAAACTGCGAATCATCTCCTGAAAAAATCCGAAACCCTTACTCCTCAGACCGAGTTTAGAAGCACCTTACATCCTCCAAAAGGAAAATCTTTTAAAACGAAAAAAATTGACCCTGCGCTGTGCAGGTTTGCGGAACCCCTCGTGGTCGGAGACTATCCAGCTGTCATGCGCCAATTGGTCGGCGCGAGGTTGCCGGAATTCAGTCCTTTGGAACAAATGTTACTGAAAAATTCAACGGACTTTTTTGGACTCAATTTTTATACCGCTCGTTATGCGTCGGCGGCACTTCCACCGGCGCCTGAAAATGCGTCCATACTGACAGACCCGCAGATTAACCTCTCAGGTAGGAAATGGAGAGAGTGAGAGAGAGAGAGCGGGAGAGAGGGTGAGAGGGAGAGAGGGAGAAGGGGAGAGGGGGAGAGGGGGAGAGCGGGAGAGCGGGAGAGAGACAGAGAGCGGGAGCGAGTGGGAGGGGGGAGAGAGAGGGCGAGATAGAGAGAATGTGTGAGAGAGTGAGAGACCTAGTCTCCGTCAAGCAAAAAGATAGAGGGGAAGGACGTTAATGGCGCAAATTTGGAAGAAGAAATGCCTGACACCGCAACAAGATCCGTGAAACTCGAAATATTTCCATGTTCATAAGAAGAGTGTGCTGTTTGATGCAGAAACAAACGCTCTTGGAGTGTTGATTGGCACGCCGGTGAGTCGCTCAAGTTTTACAGATACAACTTTAACTCATAGAGTTTTTAGGGTTTTTAGGGAGACAGAGAGAGGGAGCGGGTGGGGGCGAGGGTAAAGTGTGGTGGAAACGAAAGAGGTTTGAGAGATTCCTGGAGTTTCTTCTGATATCAATGGGACAGAAATTCTATGTGTCTACTGTTGTATGTTTGTTATAATGCTTGTTTTTTCCCCCCTTACCTTTGCTGCAGAGTGCATCTGAATGGCTCCTCTCGGTTCCTAACGGAATATATTCCATGATTATGTGGGTTAGTGCCCGCTATAGCAACATTCCTATCTTGATAACGGAAAATGGTGAGGCTTCTTCAATCCTAAAGAATCCTAACTGGTATATCAGAGTTGCTGTAACTACATTGCGTAAAAAAAAACAATATATCTTGAAATTCCTGAGATGTCTGTATACAAGTGTTCATCTCGCAGGAGTGAGCGATTCCGGGAATGTATCGATTCCTACCGCCTTATGCGATCAAGAGCGCATCACATACATGGAGTCTTATTTAAAGGAAATTCTCCAGGCCATAAAGTAAGAGATCCTTTGCAAACATATTTCCGTTCTTTGCGTGTGAAAGCATTCTTTTACACTCATCCATGTATCCATCGTACAGTTTTCTTTTTCAGGTTGAGATGAATGGGAGAGAGGAAGAGAGACAGAGAGAGCGAGAGAGAGTGGGAGAGTAAATTTTAGAGAAATAACCTTGAAATAGCCTATCCTTCCTAAAAATGTATGTGGGTCTCTACCAAAGTTGTAGATTCACACACATGTGTACGTACATGCATGCATGCGTGCATGCATGCATGCTCGCCGGCGCTGACTGCGGGCCGGTGCCGTTTGGCGCGCAGCGAGGGCGCGCTTGTGGAGGCGTACCTGGCGTGGGCGTTCGTGGACAATTGGGAGTGGGCGGAGGGCTTCTCGCAGCGCTTCGGCCTCCTCTTCGTCGACTTCGCCCGCGAGGACCGACCGCGCCGCGCGAAAATGTCCGCAATATGGTACGCGCGCTTCCTGCGCGCGCCCTAGGTAGGGTCTAGGGCCTAGGACCTAGAGCGGCGTAGGGAAGGAGGGAGGAGGGAGGAGGGAGATGGTGTTGAATAGTTTTCAGGGGGGAGGGGAGGAGGGAGGGGGTAGGGAGGATGGAGGGAGGGAGAGAGGAGGGAGAGAGGAGGGAGAGAGGAGGGAGAGAGGAGGGGGAGAGGAGGGAGGATGGAGGGAGGATGGAGGGAGGAAACCGGGGGACGTAGGCTGTAGGCCATTATATGGCAAATTTCGCGGGAAAGTGTGTACTTTTAGTTTACTTTTTTTTGGGAGATTGTTGTTAGGAATGTGCTATACTCTGATGAGAGAAAAGTAACAACACGTATGAAAAAGATTGTAAAAGAGTGAGAGAGAGGTCGAAGATGAGAGAGGAATATAGAGAAGAGAGGAGAGGGAGAGAGGAAGGAGAGAGCAAAAAGTAGAGACGAGAGATAAATTGCGAGAGCGCGCAAAAGATAGAGAGGACAGGAGCGTAGGAAATTGCAGAACAATGTGTACACATATGTTGAGAAATTATAAAATTTGACTTTGTAAAATTTTAATCTACTGTTCCCTTTCTTCGGCACTGAAGACTTGACGATAATTTTTTTTTTTTTTTTTCTTTGATTCTCGGGGCTTAATCAAAAAGACATACTCCTTTGACCGGAATTTATCAAATTATAATGAATCTTAAAATTAAATACATCCTCCTACTTTAAATGTTTCCAAACAAAGGTTGTAAAAACCGCTGATGGTCAAGCAATTTGGAGAAGGAGAAGTAAAGAGAGAGAGAGAGGAGAAGATGAAGGAAATATCTCTTCAAAATATTCTCATTTGTCAGCAAAATGAATAAGAATGTACTCTCTTTCCCATGCATGAATGTACCCTAGAACTTCTCCGAACAATACTTCCTCTCCCGCATCCCTCGCAATATATCCCTCTTCCAGCCTTCGCTGGAAAGCCAAAGTTGTCCTAAAGAAGGTGGCAAAAACTGCCCAAAAAGGTTTATAGCTAGATACTTAACATCCTCGTGTATCCTCTCCCATCCCATCCCATCTCTTCTCTCCCACCCTCCTCTCTACCTTTCCTATTCCCTCTACTGCCATCTCGCCATTCTTTCCTTCGTCCTCCACTCATTTCCTTCTTTCTCACTTTCCTTTACATCAACCCTTTGCTTGGAAAAATTCAAATTTCCAAACTCAATGCCGAACCCTCCTAGTGGTTTCAGACCCCCCTCCCCTCAGAGTCTGCTCCGAGGGCCCATCGCGGTTCAAATGGAGAGAGAGGGCGGCACCCACACATAGCCATGCGTCCTCTCATACCCAACTCGGGTAGCCAGCTCATCCGCTTCCGCAGGGCCCCGCCCCCCTTGCTCATATACGGTCAGCTTTAGCTTCCCAGCATCGATCTTATCCAGCAAAGGGGTAAAGATCTCCCACGCAGCCTGCAGGGCAGAGGCACAATGGAAAAACAGAACACAGGGAAAGGGACCTACTTGTAAGGAGCTTGTTTACCATAGCTGCTGGCTATCAGTACTTGTCTAGATATTTGTGAAGAAGTACAGATGGAAAAGGGCAAAGCAAGTGAAGTGAATCTGAAGGGTACCTTCAGTTCATCTCGTCGAACAAAGTGCTGCTGATCTCCTCGAATTCTGCGATACAGAAAATAGCAAGGCAATTTGAGGGACAATTTAGCCCCACACAGAATCCCTTTCAACCAACAGGGAGGTTAATAGGGAGGTTAATGAGAGCTAAAGCATTCCACAGAAAGCATGAAGATAGAGCTCGCCACTCACGTATCAAGAATGAGCCGCTCATAAGCTTCAGGAATGGGCACTCCCACATAGCGCTGCTTGTAGGAGAGGTCCAACTCGCTCTGTGTAGCCGCCATGTCAAGGCCGGGCTGCTTCACCTGTTTTCAACCCATTTCAATGTTGTACACATCAGTTACTCGGTTTCCCCCCTTAAGAAACTTACCAACAGTTTCAAGAGAAGTGACCTAATGGGAGGCAGGCAGTCCATTGTGCAAACTAAGCATTCACTTGACCTACGGGCTAGAGACTAGAGGCTAGGGGCTAGAAGACATAAACGAGAGATGAAAGCAGCAAGTGCGGGTAAACTGAAGGTTTGTTAAAAACAGAAAGATCCACTTTGAGAGGTGAACAAATGAAGTGAAAGTGGAGGACTGACCGTCAGTTTCATGTACATCGCTTCAGAGGGCTGCAGCCTCATCACAAACTCATTCCGCCCCTGCCTATTGGCTGCATTTCAAACAAACAACAAAGGATGTATTTAGGCCTGACCTTTCACTCAGTCCCAATCCCTAAACCACAAAGACCAGCCTGAATAGGTTTAGAAATCCCAATTTTCGACCCTAACCCTGTTCCACCCCACCACCTCTCCCGTTTTCCCTTTAATTCTTTCGAGTGGAATCAGCCAAAACCACACAAGCTCACATTTAAAGATGTCTCCGGGAACATCCTTAAACTGTACGCGAATCTCCGCCTTCCGCTCGTTCAATGCTTTTCCTGCCTTTATGATGAAGGGCACCCCTGCTCCAAACGCAAAGTGAGGGCCAAATAAGCACCTTCCTGAGACCAGCTGAATTTTCTCCACAGAGAGAGAACAGAATTACTTTGTACTAAAGAAACAAAAAAAAGAAGCAAAACCCGGCCTCCTTACCATCCCAGCGCTCATTGTTGATTCGAATGACTACGGTGGCAAAGGTGGGAGTAACGCTCGCTTTGGGGACGGTGGGATCGTCCTTGTACCCATCATATTGGCCCAACACAACTTCGTCGTCTTTTATGGGTTGCACACATTTCAGTACCTGCAACAAGAGAACAGAAAAGCAGACAGTATAGTATCAACTGAAATCATATTCGTCTGAATCAAAGACAAGTTACACGATACAAACCTAGATTCTACTGACTAACTTCATTCTCTTTAGCTGAAATGAACAAGGTCAATGCATCAGCTGCTGAGTTGATGCAGATTCCATCAGTTCCATTTCAAGTGCTCTCGAGAAGAGATGATAAGGAGAGATGAAAACAACGGGCACATTATTCCAATGTACAGCTTTATGTAGAGAAGAGGGGTGGGGGAACAGCTCTACCTTGACCTTCTCGTCGCGAATGTGTTCTGGATCAGTTGAGATCGGCTTCTCCATAGCAACGAGACATAGAACCTGCAAATTTCTTCCCATAGGAGCCCTTCCCCCTTCATAAATCAACAACCTTGAAGACTCTGAGCACAACATAACGACCTCTGTGCGTATAAGGCAGATCCCATCTAAGAATTTATGAATGCAAAACATGGCAGTTCAATTTGTATCAACTTTTCAATCTCAAGCCTTTCCAATTGCCGATGCATATGTGAGGTCTCAAAAAGGCATCAATCGCGTACCTGAAGGAGATGATTTTGAATGATGTCCCTCACAATTCTGCAATATGGAACCCAAAACTTATTACTGTAAGGACATTCACACTCACATGCATGTCAACTCTGCCGAGTGAAGAGAGAAGAGCGAAGATGAAAAGAGAGACGAGAGGTGTCAGGCTCTGCAAATGGTAAAGAAAAAGTAAAGAGAGAGAGGGGGATGGGGAGATGGAGAGAAAGGGACGGGGAGGGGAGGGAGGGAGAACGATTCCAAAGATGCAACAACTCACCCATATTCGTCAAAATAGCCTCCTCGGCCCTCTGTTCCAAAGTCCTCTCGGAAAACGATCTGGTTTCAGGAAAATGAAAGGGGTTTTAAGAACTATATATTGCACACGTTGACTGATAATAAGGCCATGCTATGAAAGTTGGCCGCATGCATACTTCAGTTTTTGCCATTGCAATTCACCTGAAGGTCTAGCACTGCAGCAAACATTGGGGCATTCAGAGTGCCTAGTCTGGTTTTGCAACACAGAGAATTGACAATGTCTCTACCTGAACATTGTCGATATTATCTCGGTTCCAAAGTGGGACAAAGAATCGGTTGGCAAATCGCATCACAAGCTGACGCATGGCAGCACAGGATAGGGAAAGAGTCAGTGGGTAATAGGCAGCTTTGGTAGCCCCTGCAAAGAGACTGAACTTCTACACATGCACAATGCTACTTCCAACAATGGCTTTCATGGTTTAAAAGCTGGGGAAAAGACCCTTTAAGACCCTTAAATTGGTTTTTAAATACAGCAACGGAAGCTGATTTGCTAAATGATTCTCAAGAATGAAGTACGTTTGTATGAGACATATGCACTTTTTCCAGTCACAGAGAGAACATGCAACTCACCAGATTCTGAACAATTTCTTTGCCTAAATAGTGGTCGATGCGATAAAGCTGCTCTTCCGTAAACAATTGGCCAAGTTCCGAGCTCAGCTTTTCCGCTGAAGCGAGGTCTTTGCCGAACGGTTTTTCGACAATCACTCTTGTCCAGCCACCTGCCAATCAGTCCGAAGCCAAAGCTTGAGTGGAGATACAACTCACATTGATGTTTGATGTTGTCTGCTAAATCAACGAAGTCCAAAAAACGTTCACACCGTGCTAATTCCGCTTTAGTTTCGCCGCAGATCGTACCAAGCTTAACAAGAATCTCCTCACAGACTTCATAAGGCTAATGCATCTGCTACAAGTGCAAGGACCGCTTTCAAAGACTTGTTCTACTTAGAAACTGAAACTCCCCTTCACTTCCCCACAATATATTCACCAAGCAGCTTCATACCTTCCCACGCAGGCAGCGACTCGTAGACTTACGAGAGTTCATGCAGTATTGTCGAACCTCCTTAGCCACTGCAGGGTAGACGGAGGGAGGCAATGCCATGTAAAAAAGACGGCGGGTTGGACCGTTCTCCCCTGCCTTCGTCCTCTCATAGGCCAACACTTGCTCTTGTAGTTTCGCATAGCCATCCCTTCCCTCATAGGGGCCGGATACATACGTTATGAGATTCAAAAACTCAGCCACCGGGTCTTGTTCAGTCTGAGGGCCACTAACCTTCAGATACCTGCAAGTGAGCGCCGACAACGACTTCGTAAAATTACCATAGAAAAACAGCTGTTAACAAATGCACGCATATGGGAAATCAAAAGCAGTTATGATGGCTAGAGTTTGTGGGTCTTAAGAATTAGTGTCAGGCGTAAATCCTTGACAGTTGCCTGCGATATGGCTATGCACATGCAGTGGTAAAAGCGTGCATCACACTTCAATGAAAGGTTGAAAGAGTAACTGGGTTGTACACATTGAATGCAGTGATGAAGTAGACTAACTGGGTAATGTTTATACGTATTGTTCTTCCGTAGTAAAACAATCTGTTCCTTAAGCCATGAGCGGTGGTGAAGGCCAGAGTGGCATCAAATAAAACCAGCAGATAACGCCGTGAAGGTTTTGCAGCCCGGACAAAGCAAGACAAACCCGTTGACTGTGACAACTCACTCCATTGTAGAGGTTGCATGCATATATACTGCATAAGCGGTAGGGTTCATCACTTAAAATATAAGCGGTTGCTTCAAGTTCATACTCGAACAATGCAGGAGAAGCACGAGTGCTTGAATCAAGTTTAAAGTCATAAATTTTTCAATTCATTTTTTTGGGCATTCTGATTGATCATATTTTATTTACTGGCATTTCAGTTCATGATTAAGCATGGAAGCGGGCAAATACCCTTTTATGCGATCACGGAGCTCATCATCGTCAAGCTTGGAACGAGCGTAGCCAAAGATATGCACTTGATCTGGCTGGAGGAAGCCCTGCTAAGTCGTGGTCCCACATCAGGGCACACTTGTAAGCATTAAGCAACGAAACCAGAGACAGAAACTGAGCGTGATGCGTTGCAGGCACATGCTGATGCATGGCGACTAAACGCTCACCAAAAAACATCAGATCCTTTCAGTGATGTAATTCCCGAAGCAGTTTGAGCATGTGCCGTTCACGAGCACCGACGTGTACAGATTCAATGCTTTAGAAATAGATTTCATTACCTGCATTCCATAGTCTGAAGAGCTCTGCTCGTTCATTCAATGGACTTCTCTCAATTCTTTTTTCAAGTTCTTATGCACTGTCTATCTAAAGGCGATAAAGACAACCCATCATCGACTATGGCTGGATTTCTTGCCAGGAGATAAAGTGATTTCAAACCAGCAAGCAATCGCAACCAAAGTTTAAAGGCCAGTACGCAGACAACAGTTCCATGTGATTAAGAAAATCGCCCTCTATCTAAATCAAAAAATGAAATACAGTTAAAATCGCATCTTGAATACCTGTCGAAAAAGGTTAAAAATTGCAGGAAACGTCTTTTTCTTGGCCAAATCTCCGGATGCTCCCAGGACCACTATTGAAAGAAAGCCTCCCTGTGCAGGCAGCCACGTCAGACACATGCTCAGAAGGACACTTTCTTCTTATTTTTTTGCCGAGTCTATAGAGAAGCATTTCATATAAATTACTTCTGAATGTGGGAAAAAGCCGTTCAAGACGGGGAAAAAAAGGAGGGAGGGGGAAGGGGAGAGAAGAAGGGAGTGATAGTGACTGCATGGTTGAAACCAAATCCTAAGCTTCGTTCTAATATTGTAACCGAGGCAGTTTAAAAGGCTTCTGCTGCATCCAGACGCAAAAAAAATCTTGACATGATGATTAAATATTATAAAAGAAGGATACTTATGTCGGCATTGGCATCGTCACCTTGGCAACATTCTCAAATGACTTCTCAGTTCCGGCCTTCAGGTTGTCGAAGTCGAGTGCTGGCGCCACTTGCTCCTTCACGGCAGCACTCATTGCGAATCTTGTGTGTGTGTGTGTGAGAGAGAGAGAGAGGGAGAGAGGGAGAGAGAGAGGAGAGTTTGATAGAGAGACGAGAGGGAAAGAGCGATTGAGAGAGGGAGATGAGAGCAATAGAGAGGGAGGGAGAGTTTGAGAGAGATAAAGAGGGAAAGGGAGGGAGAGAGGCAAAACGACAAACCACCTCGGCCGTTCCCGAAAGGCTCGAGAAAATCCAAAAACATGCTGATGCCATATGCGCGCGCGCCATTGGCTGCAGAGCCGGTAAGTGACGTCACTAAACGCTCGCTCTCCTTTCCGCCCCGCCGAAGGGCCGCGGCAATTGCACGCGTCGTTGCCGGAACGCGGTTTTTGAAATTCGGGTACAATGGGGGTATAGCAAAGAAGGAAGTTCGGGTGCAATGGGGTTATAGCAAGGAAGAAACCAGGAACTAAAAACCAGAAAACAGAAACTGAAAACCAGAAACCTGAAATCAGAGCAGTACGTGAGCATTTGTTTGGGCGGGTGGGGGGGGGGGAAAGACGCAGTGGGTCCTTGGGAAATCCCAACCAATCACAGCGTGCCACGTCAAGAATAGTGGCAGTCTGTGATTGGCTCCAATTTTCAGTCTCGAGTTTTCCAGTACAGTACCCTCGAGTCCCCACTTCCCACTCTCCCGTGTAGGGAAAATCCTCGAGGGGACTAAGTGGGAGAGTAGGGCCTGAAGTTGCAGGAAAAGCAATTTGAGGGTGTTGAGATAGATAGCTCTGTTAGAGAAGGCGGGCCATAGGGGCTGCGCACTCTGCAGCGAGAGAGAAAGAGAGCGAGAGAGAGATAGAGAGAGAGGGTGAAAGAGAGAGCGAGAGCAGAGTCTGGGGGGCACAGTTGCAGTTGCAGTGCAGCTACGGCCAATTATGAGTAAAACTTATAGAAAACAGCCACGGACATTCATCGCTCATAATGATATCACTTGATAACGGCAAACGGTGCTGCACTTGATGGAAAATGGATGTCGAAAGAGCAGAGAGATGGACATTGATACGGAAGGAGATTGTCCGAGTGTGCACTATACAGTGAAGTTTGGGGAAGCCAAACCGAAATGGCACACTTCAGAATGTCTGGAACAACTTTAACACATTCAAAACGCGAACATGGCAAGAACTGAGCCTGCAACTGAATTACACACTGTAACTGTACATAAGCTGCAACCTCCAAATAACTCCGAAATAGGAGTAGATCGGACAACAACTGCATAGGATGGACTGGGCTAGAATGAACCCACGAGATGCATAAACCTGCACAAATTTTCTATGCCTAGCTCGCAAAGAATAATTTGGAGAAAAGTCCAATCGCCACACAGGCAAGATCCTAATAGCCATCACTGCAATGCTGACGCCCAGGTCAATGCAATAAGATCCTCTAATTCAGGCCTACTAATTTCAACCAACTTGGATCCCAATATATACGCGCTACCTTGCACCAATTAATAAAGTAGAAAATCTCCAGCTTGTAAAAATGTACGGGAGGGAGAGCGGGAGGGGGAGTGGGAGGGAGAGGGTGGGCAAAGGAGTGAGGGAAGTCAGGAATCGCCTGCTTCATAGACATTCAGTGTCGCCAGAGGAGCAATCTTTTCCAAAGCCATTCGTACTGTGCTGCCAAATTGAACAGCTCCGTCGCTTTTCTCTACAAGGACAACTTCAGTGATGTCACTATAAACCTCCCCACCTTGGGCGATCATGGCAATGATGGCAGCCTGTAGAGGAGGCAAACTAGGGTTGTATGCAGCACATTCCATGTACGAGCCACGATAAATTATTCCACCAGAAGTCCTTATGGCAACTCCAGACGGAGAATTGCTGTATGGAGCATAGGAGTCGTTTGCTGCTTCCAAGGCTGCTGCCAAAAGTACGTTTTGATCATCAACTTTTATGATAACTTGCCTTCCAGAAGAAGCAGCAGCGCCATTTCCATGAGCTTGCAAGAGCTTCAGGCCGTTGTCCCTAGCCTCCATGAGCAGCGGAAAATCTTTATGCAGCAAATCGTGTGGGCCAAAACGGTGGGGAAGAAATGCGGAGAGCTGCCGCTCGTCGCCATCACCACTGATGCAGATGCGGAGGTCTCCTGCGTTACGAAGCTCCGACAGAAACTGGCGGCAATGGCCACATGGCGCATGGCTGACACAAACATATTGAAGAGAGGTTTCGCCATGCTGAGATGCATTTGCAACCATAAACTGCTCAGCGTGGACTGAATGATGGAGTGGAAGTCCCGGAAACTCTAGGTTAACGCCTACATATGCGTGCCCGCTGCCGCCAATGCCTAAGGCTGCCACGTGAAAAGCAGAGATAGGAGGTCGAGCAAGAGGCATTGAGGATTGCACAATGCGAATCATGGCCTCCTTTTGGGAACCGTCGCTGTGCTCGACCTGCACCCTCTCAAGATCTTCCGGCTGGAAAAGGAAGGGAGTTTTTCTACTCTTGTCGATCCAAACTTGAGTCCGTTTTCCTGCTGCAAAAGTCTGTGATGGCCCTTGTGTTCCATTTACTATTGTTTCTGCCAGGAGTAAACGCCGAGCTCTGTGAGTCCATGGCCGCCTGTGACCAAGTACAGCTGTATTGCTTTCAGAAAGGTATCCCGGGGGCGTTTCCAATTGCCTGCAGAAGCGTGATTTAAGCTGAGAAATGTGAGATGCTACTGAGAAGCGCGCGTTCCTCCAATCTGTGCACTGTCTACATATTGCCTGCAAACTGTGTCCTGCGTGTGTTGGCGCCATTCCAGCCATGCCGCAGCCCGCATACAGAAAAACTCCCTCCCACTCATCCGAGGCCGCTCTCCTCCCCTACCGGCTCCCCAACCTCCTGCAGCAGTAGCAGCAGCAGCAGCAGCAGGCAGCTATGGCGACAGCAAGAATAGCGAGCCAAGATCATGGGTCTCTCACCTCTTGCGCACGCTCTCAAGAGGCGAGCATCGGCCAATGGTGGCTTGCCACGTGTATTCTTCTGCATACGTGGCGAATTCCCCATTGGATGATGCTCGACTTTTTTTAACTTCGAAATTTCGTGGTAGTGTAACATAAATTTCAAATTTAAACTTGGGCACGAGTTCGGAAAGGAGAGAAGGATGTTTGATTGAACTCACGATGGCAAGGCCATCAAATGTACATGGATAAAATCGACATAGGGAACCAGAGGAAGCGGTCACAATGGACATAAGGACAACGAGAAAGCCTCGAAACGGAAATCTACTTCTAGGCGCAACAACACGGCACTAGGTTCGGCAAGGTGGAGGAAACATTCTATTAATACAGTACTGTACTTCATATCCGTACAATACCAGTGTTGTACAGTACATGTCTATTGTCTTTAATTTTTGATTTTTTTTTCTGCACCTAGGCAAGAAAAGTTTTCAAATATGGCTCAGCGACGACACATTGAGCATCCCAACGGAAAATCTTGAACTATAGGCGAAATCGACGGCCCAGAAGCGACGACGCGCTCGGCTGGATGGGAAACCACGAGGAACTCAAAATGGAGAGAGCTGACGACCGAGGTCAGGAGCTGCAAGCAGCTTGCAGGACATACAGCATGCAAGGGTGGCTGCAAGGGTTTTGGAGAGCTATTTAGGAGTTTGGAGAGTGATCTGAAGTGATTTAGGGTGGTGGCGAGAGAGAGTGAGTTGGCCATGGCTGCCACAGACACTTCGTCAACGCTCAAGCAAGCGCTGCAGGCTCTTTATCATCATCCGGAGGGGGGAATACGGACGCAAGCAAGCAAATGGCTGGAGGAGTTTCAGCAGACGCAAGAAGCATGGCAGGTTGGGAATGCGACATGGATGGCCAGGGGGCCGAATTGCATAGGAAGTTTTTCGTGCCGATTTCTTGGGGCTGCAATCTTTTTTACTCTCAAGAGAAAGTAAAGTACGTTTGGAACTTTGGAGGAATGTTGAAAAGGAAGGCTTTATCTTTCTGTGGCTGTGCAGATTGCTGATCAGCTTCTACACGATTCAAGCAGCTCGTATGAAGTATTATACTTCTGCGCTCAAACTTTGAGAACGAAAGTGAGTTGCTGGATCCATTCTTTTCATTTCAGATTTGAAAGCTGTGGTTATAAATTAAATAAAGTACAATCCTCTTGATTACCAGACAGTGCTCAAGGCTGGACGAGGCCGCTCAAATGGTCAGAGCATTCCCAATCGTGTTTTTTTTGAAGCTGAGCACTGGAGTCATGTATGTCAAGCAGGTTCAAAAAGATTATGAAGAGCTTCCTCCCAATGCAGCTGACTCGCTGCGGAATTCTTTATTGGTATGCCGATACACGAGCAATGATTGCCTTTTTCTCGTATCCACCATGAAATTATGTAAATTCCAGACGTATTCTGCTTGTGCTCTCTGATTTCTTGCAGTTTCTTAGAAAAATTAAAAACGACATGCCTCTAGTGTCGAGGTTGACTTGCTAAAAACCTTAGCTAGTTGGTTTCTGACACGTTTATCTTTGAGCAGGCACTTGTGGTTAGGTTTCGACAAGGACCAGCTCTCGTACGCACGCAGGTAGTTCCAGCTTTCCCCTCTCGAATGTGACAAGCATTGGCGGCAAGGATGTACCTCAAAGTGAATGTTCTTTTTCAGACGCAGTCGTAAGCGTTTGTTGAGATCATAGTTTCATCTCTACCAACAATGTATATTTACGCGTCGCTTTCGTCCCCAGCTTTGCATTGCTTTAGCAGGTCTTGCAGCCCGTGCTTCGTCGTGGCAGTGGGGCGAGGGACGTGGCGTAATCCGGTGGCTTGCAAACGAGCTTGGCTCCCAGCCTGACGCTGGCCCCGGGCTGCTAGAGCTTCTGACTGTCTTGCCGCAGGTGCTCATATAGAGATGCTGTCAGGCAGATCAGATTGTGCACCATGTGCAAGTCTGCTACAACAAATCTTTAAGGAGCATATTTTGAAAGTGAATGACAAGGAATTGGAAATGTTACAATGAAGATCCGTTTGTGGGGTTGAATTTTCAACGATAGAACTGTTCAGCTGCCCACAGTATCATCTTTCTAAACGGTCAATAACTGATCGTGTTTCTCTAGTTCAACGTTCCTTGTTCAACCATTTTGTATGGTCGTTAAGATCCGCTGAAACATTAGTCGCTCATTGCTAATTGTAGGATTGCTTCTTCGTGCATTTTTTTCAAGAATGGAGTCTATCATTTGTTGAAAGCGCCTCAAATAAGTTTGTTATGTTTGGTTGAAACATGTGAATTGCAGGAAGCAGAAAGTTACGTTCGACCTGAACGTAGGCGACAGTTCTTAGGGGAGTTGACAGCTTCTGTCCCCGATGTCTTGAAGCTGCTGGAGGCATATTTGGCTGCAAACAGCTCTTCAATTAGTCATCGGAAGCAGGTATTGTTTGGCATTCATTGGTTGAAGCCAGCCGCATTAAAGTTATCCATTGAAAGATTGGTTCTTGCAGGCAAGACAGCCCTTTGCCTGGTGCTTGGCATTATACGTAATGGATACGTGGGGCGAAGTATTGAAGTGTTTGAAGTGTTGTGATTACCATCTTTGTGATTGTCCACAAAATGCACAGTTACAGTATGATATGCGGCTGTGTCCAATATTTACACAGGCCACAGATGATCAAGCTGTTCTTTGACTTGTAAGCCAGCCTTCTTGTCAAGGTCGAATATACTGTATTCAAACCATTGTATCCGTTTTTTAATGCTTTTTGCAGATCTTGCAAGCCCTGGGGGCTTGGATTCGCTACGCACACGGGTGAGTCGTGTAATGTGTAGGAACACTGCGCCTCCGAATAAGGTTCATCATGAAATCTCGCAAATCGTTTATGTGGCAGTTTCGGTTGTGTTGAGCGCTCTACAAATAGGCATTCACTTTTTTTGTGCCTCAGTCACAACCTTTGTGACTTGCTTGTCATTCATTTTCGCAATAGGCATAAATGAAAGGAGAGCGTTACTGATGAAACTCGACTATCACTCTTTGTCCTTCTAACCTTTAACGATGGATGGGTGACAAACTCGTGCAGGATATCTGTTTCAAGCCTGGCCACAAGTCCTTTGATTCTGGCTGCTTTGGATGGCCTCAACGCACCTGGAACGTTTGACGAGGCTGTGGACGGTATGCTCCAGTTCTAAACATGAACATTGGTTGATTTTTTTTTTGTCAAACGGAAAGGAGCTCAAGATTCTTTGTTGAGGGTGGTGCTTCTCTGCAGCTGTCTGCGAGTTGATCCGCTTCTCTGTCGCTGGAGGGCCGTCCAGCCTGGCCTCAAATATTGCTCTTGTGCAACTCATACTTTCGCGCTTAATGTCTGTGAAGCAACGGTTCAGTGCGGCCCTTTCGAAGGTACTGCTTGTGTTACTGGGAACTCGTAGTATTCTTATGTGTAGGAGTGACGAGTAGCAATGGCTATCCATTTTGAGATGGAAAAGGATTTTTGAAAAGATGTAGTCGTACACGCAAAGGTGCAGCACACATTGTCCAGCTGGTTCCACAATATGATTGACCGGAGATTGTCGATGAAATGTTAATGCACAGATTGACCACTCACTTGAGTGATCTAGTTGACTTGATATTTGGGTGGATTTTGACGAACTATTTTCTATATTCTACACTATGGTTTCAGCTAAACAGACGTTTGATGGCAAAGTGCTTTTTCTATGGTTTAATACTGCCTTGTTTGTTTTTACAGAATTCGGTGATCAATGCTGCACCACAGGGAGGTGTAGACTTGGAGTTGGATGAGGTAGGATTGCACCTGCAGCTATCCGGGATTATATTGTGTGGATACATTTTGACAAGAATGATACCGTAACGTGTTCAACTTAGCTGATGGATTTAAATGACCCTTCAGACCTGATGTGATTTTCAGAAAGAATAGAGCCAGATATGGAATCACCAGATATGAAATCACCTATATGTTTATTTGTCCCTGGATTTTGCTTCTGTAGGAACCTTACATTTAGGGTCGCTGCTCTTTAATCTGTTGAACTTTCGCATCCTGACTCATAGCGTTTCAAGGTGACTAAGGTCATGAAGTGCAAGTGTCATGGCTTTCTCTGTGACGGTGTCATATACCAATCATGCATGGCCGAAGGGTTTGTGAGCATGGTCACAGAAGCTGTTCGAATGCAGCTCGCATGCATGAATTATGACCCTCATATCCTGGGTCCTTTGGTTACCCAGAACGAAGACACATTGAAGGGACTGGCAAGAGTCTTTGCCGAAATGGGAGAGGCCTATGTGGACCTCATCGCAAGTGGTATGTAAAGCCCTCTTTGCACTGTACAGATGCATTTGCTGATTAGTCGGGACTGGGAGGTTGGTCTATGCGTGTATGCAGGGATCTCGTCACTGCCTGCAGGTCCCTGTGTTTTGAATTTGTCGGAGGGGTTATGGTAGCCATATTGAACTACCATTTATCGTTGAAAGATGTTTCTAATCTGGGTCTGGTACTGTCGGCTTCACATTTTTCAGGCTCAGACGAAGCATTACAGATGGTACAGGTTATCGCGGAGGTGACTGCACATAAAGATTATGAAATTTGTTCAATCACTTTCAACTTTTGGCATGACCTGAGCTACCACTTAAGCAAGTATGCCGCCTCATTCCTGGGCCTCAGTTGTCACAAATAGTGATGGATGCATTGAGCACTTGGGTCTAGTCGTTTGATGTACACTTTTTTGAAATTATCAGTGAAGGAAGCTAAATTTTCTGGATTCCATAGCCAGACTAGATTGACATATTAAGAAATTTTAGTCGAGCTTGAGCTAGTCACTTGTCTGCCAACCTCTCGTATGGAAGCGTGAGTTTAATGAGCATGGCAACCTACTTAGCCCAGTCCATGTTGGCTTTGCAGCTCAAAGGGGGATGACTATGGAGGAAATAATGAGAAAGCTGTGAATCTTGTTGAGAAGGAGAGACGCCTGTCAGTATTTCGGCCTGTATTCGGGTTGCTTGCATCTCTTGTAAGCAGCATTCTCCTTTAGAAAATCTGTAGCATGTCATACTCCCACTTGTACAGTTGCATGTATTCTGAAGTCTTCTTCGCATATAATATAAGTTTCATTCACATAATCCTTTAAAGATTTAATGTTTGGTGCTTTCAAATGTGCAAACGCATTACACGGGGTCTGGGCATTTTTCACTGCCAGGATTGAGATCTCTCACATTCTCTTTCTCTGCAGGTTAGCTTTCGAGTCCAATATCCTCCTGAATACGAGAGCTGGAGAAAGGATGAACGAGCAGATTTCAAGCAAACACGATATGGTATCAAAGAACACTGCTTTACATTACCTTGATCTGTTGCGACGTCTAAAATGAGACGTAGAAACTAAGTATAGTTGAGCTGTTTCTATAACTGGCAATGCATAGGCCCAAGCTATCTTAGCTTTTTAGACTTTCCTTGTTTTTCCGCTTTCAGAATTTCTAACGAGAGTCGTATTCTGTGTTTTTGATGTTGCAGCCATTGCAGATGTTCTGTTGGACACTGCTGCAGTCTATGGAGGAGAGGCTCTGCTCCAACTGCTTGCTGAGCCATTATTCAAAGTACGACAAAGAAATTCTCTTTTCCTCCAATCTCTTTGACTCGTAGTGGAATGCTCTCTTTCAACCCAATGTCATGTTGTTCGTATTCTTTGTGCTAAGTGGGAGTGAGCCTCAACGACGACAATAATAATGACCCAACTTTGACTGTGGTTGATGCAGGAAGCTGAAGCAGCTGCTGCAGGAGGGACATGGAATGTTCTTAAAGCAGAGGCTTGCTTATACTGCATTCGTGGTATTGCAAGTGTGATTCCTCGATCTGAAAGAAATGTTCTTCCCAAAGTGAGTGGTTAAGGACAACAGATTAAGGATCCAAATGTGTTCTTGAACCCTTGTCCCTCCCTCATAGCTTTCAGATCTTCTTGATCTAGCATGTATTTTACTTTGTTTGATCTGGCAGGTGATGGAATTGTTGCCCAAGCTACCACCACAACCTTTGCTATTGTATACCGGTGAGCACCATCCTAGGCGACACTGTCAGGCATAGACGTTTCAGCTTGCTTTTTTTTCTCAAAAGGCAGCCTTAAGCTCATGTTCAAGATGCAGAGAAAAGAAAAGCGCCGTCTGATCAGTATGCACATGAAGGTTAACATCCTAGTGCAGTGTTAGAATACCATTGGATGCTGCCGATACAGCGAATAACCTCAAAGTCTTGTGGCTTTGTGTGCAGCCTCCTTGACCATTGCAGGTTATGCTGACTGGCTTGAACAAGCAGCGAGTGTGGGAACACTGTTGCCCCCTCTACTCAGCCTTCTCACAGCTGCCCTTTCATCATCGGGTGATGCACCTGCTGCAGCAGCGCTAGCCTTCAAACATGTCTGTGATGGTGAGTTGGAAAACTTAAGGTCTGTAAACCTGTACAGTGAGTCGCGCAATTGGTAGGTCGTTGATGGTTATTAGTTTGAAGGCCCTGGCATCAGTTCAGTCTAATTGTGAAGCTTGACTTTGTTCACCTTTGAGACATTTGTTGTCTTGTTGATGATTTTTGTTTTTCCTCAGCGTTAGCGTAAGTCATTTTAGTTCAAGCGTGGTAATTCATAGATAATTCATTGCTGGACAATGTGTGAACGAAGAGCAAGTTGCTTCGTCGTAAACTGAGTTACGCTACTGTTTTCCTTAAATTTCTTTAAACGAAGTCCTAACACAGTCTGGCACTGTGCTGTTCTTTCAGCTGTCGACTGTAGGCTAGTTTTAAAAATATCAAATTGGTTGACTTAGAATCACAGAAAAGAATGCAGTATTTCAGAAATCACACGTTATGGACATGTCTGCCTGTGGTGATCAACTGCAGACGGATTGTTTTTCCCTTGAAAGTCCCCTATTCACATTGTGCGCTGTCTTCCTGAGTACATGTGGTTTCTTATAGGGGATATTGTGGCTGCTTCTGTGCAGCTTGTAGGAACCATCTTGTGGTTTCAATCGAGCCTCTTCTGCGAGTATATGAGCAGGTCATGGCAGGGGATGGCAGCCTGCGGCTCGATCCGGAGGATGAGCTAGAAATTGTGGAAGGCCTTTGGTACGCTTCCCTCTGTAAGCATTGCCTCCCAGCTGGGCTGAGAGACTTAAAATTGATATGTGCCAGTCAATTTCAAGAGTTGTGCGGATTCAGAGGTGCTTGGACGATTGCAATCTTTGAACCTCACTGCTCATTCTGCAGTAGTCAGATCATTTGATGAGCTGGCGGATGCAAGACATTTGCATGCATAAGTAGCATTAGCAGCACGGAAGTCTTTGCTTACTGGGCTGTTAAGCTTGGTCATTGATGAGGATAAGACTCTGAAGTTTTGTATCTTCCCATGTCGGTGTGCCCCCCTGGGAATTGCAGTTTGGTTGTCAGCGCCCTCCCGTCAGAGCAGTGCCCCAAGGCACTCCAAGCGCTGTGTCTGCCAGTTGTCACCGCCCTGGAGGTACATTTGACATCATACAGTTGACGTGAATTTGAAATCACTGCAAGAGTTTAATCAATTTTCTGGCGAGAACAATGAGCTGTACAATAGCGGTCAAATAAAGCATAGAGTCGTGCAGTATCAGCTGGGAAGTGCTTTTTTCATGATTTCGAGCGGTGTTTACTAGGATATTCTGTGCATATGCAATTCAGTCGCTTTATGCAGGAGATAGCAACACTTCGAGTCTGCTGTAGGGAGAGGTCCTTTTTTCGTAGGCCTCCTCCTGACCCTTATATCCGTTGTGTGAGCTATTTTTATTTTTGCAGAAGGTTGTCTATGCCGCCCAGACTGATGCCAGTGCAGTTCCAGTACTCAGCGTCTATTCACTTCACATTGATCGGATAGCGAATATTTTTAGGTGGGCCCCTTGCGCTAGTTGGAAAGTAGCAGTGTTTGATCAGACAACTGCTGGGATTCCCATTTCTTGTGGGACTCTGATTTTTGCTGCATGTTATTTTCTGGTGTACAGGTAAGGCTGTTTTCTCTGCCACAGGCAAGCTGGACATTTTCTTGCTTCTGTTTCTCTTGTAGTTATTCCAAACCGTTCTTCATGCGACGAATTTGGTCACCATGAAAGTTGCAGTTTGATGCATGACTGCGCATTGGTCTATCATTGTTAATGTTGCTGACCTGTAACTGATGCAGTCATTGGCAATCTTTATGGTCGATGTCAAACTTTTGCCATAAGGTATAACGATTTTTAGATCCTCTAGCTTTTGCCATTGCAATTAAAATTACAGGACGTTGTGGCAGATATGTACAACAACCACAACTACTAGCTGCTGTTTTCCAACAAATGTGGCCCCTTCTTCAGGCGGTGTTTAGACAGTAAGTAAAAGATTCTTTCTTATTGACTACTCGGTATTCAATTCAGGCTCTATGTGTCCTGTGTCATTGGAGACCCTTCTTTCTTCTGGAATTCTTTATGCGGAGTATTGGTTGTCAGAAGGCTGTAGCTTTAGCCAATAGTAAGCTTTGCTATTCACCTGCATTCGTTCTTGTCTGTAATGCAGGAGAGCTTCTGACGGCAGGATTATGGAGCGCTTAGGCCGAGCATGCAAATATAGTGTATGTGACTTGAGCTGCAGCAACACCTGTAATAAGCCTGACGGGATGTGAGCTATATGTTTCGTGTTCATTACTTGCCATTGACTCGTGGGCAGGTGAAATGACCTCTTGAGCGATATGTATGCAACCTTACCACTCAAGAGGTTCTATGTGGCAGGTACGGTCTTGCAGAGAGCATTTGGCTCCTTCCCTGGGTCCTTTGTTGGAGGAAGTCCAACGTCTGTATTTGGAGCATCAGCAGCCATGCTGCCTTTACGTAGCCAGCGAGGTTATCAAGGTAACTGTTCTCATTCTCTTGCCGAGAAAAATTGTGGAACACCTGTTGTCAGTCGTGAGAAGGTATAGAAATTTTCAGATCGTGCTTTATAATTGTCAATTTCGTGGTAGTTTATTGTATGTTCCTAATGATTTAGTATCCTACCTATCGACCTAAGGATGAAGCAGACCTTGGTGAGTTGATCGTTGGCTTTACGCCTTGTTCGTGTTTCAGGTGTTTGGCAGGGACCCATCGTGCACAGCTCCACTAGCCCACTTGATCAACGTAATGTTTGGACAAACTGTACTACTAATACAGACTCTGAAGGTATGCTGAAACGTCGTTTTCTTTGTAGTTTAGTGGCCTGAGATTAGGGACAGTGCATATAAAAACGTGATGAAACATTGCTACGGAGCGTGCACTCATTCGGTCTCCCTCCGTCCCCTTTTTGCGAGCTCGTCTCTTTCGTTTTATGTGTAGTCCTATTGTGGAGGACGAGGACTTCCTAACCATCTTTTGTACTTGAACACTGTAGAGACGTTTCCTAGCTTTAAGAAGCAGATCTGCATATCCGTTCATTCAGAATGGTTCTAGGTTGGAGCAGTGATCTGACAACCTTATATATCCTGTATTCTTTGGTTTTTCTTTGGCAGGATGTTACAGAGCGCCCTGATATTGCTGATGATTGCTTCCTTTTGGCGTCACGGTGCATACGATATTGCCCCGATATTATCGTTCCATCACCAGTCTTCTCACAACTACTCGACTGTGCGCTGGCTGGAATCCTCGTCCAGCACCGGTACATCCTTGTCAAATTCCTCAACTTTTCTGCGTGCAGAACTGTGTTTGCTATGTTGGTGCTCTCTACAGAATGTAGTGTGCACAGTATAGTTTTGTTGGAAGTGTATTAGCCTCCATTAAGCATCGCAGGCACTGTGATGCGATTCTCCATACCATTTGTGAGAACGATGCTGTTTTGAAAATAGCTTATGTCGGAGGCTACAAGCGTGTCCTTCCTTCAGCCTCTACTTGTCAGGAGCATCATGTTCAGTGTTTCACAGAGGATTGGGCTAGACAATGTCGAAAGTCATTTCAAACCTTTGCGTCACCTGATGGATGCAGTACTAACTTATGATGTTTCAAATTGAACTCCTCCATGTGTGGGTTCAGCCCACACATGCACGTTGCTGCTTCCTTGAAGAATGTGTCATGGATCTGCTTTGGTTTGAGGTGAGTACCCAATTGTTTGAGAACTAAAGTGGCAGCGGCTGGATGGGCGAGTTTGGTGGATCTACAGGGAGGCATGCAAGTCCATTCTCAACTTTCTGAAAGATGCACTCGATCTGCCCCTCACCTCGGCGGGTGCTAGTTTCCGCCCAATTGTAGAAGCAGCCGTTATGCAGCGCGGTGCTCTCCTCACACGTCACTTACTAGCTGCTCTCATGGGAGGCCTTCCAGAGTCACGCGTAGATGAGGTAAGCATTCCCACGTTAAAGGTTTTGCTTCTTTGCAAGCTCCTTTTTGGAATCAGTCTGGTAAGCTGAAGTGCTGGGGTGGATTGTAGACATCGTCATCGTAGGCGTCTTGTACTCTATTTGTCATCTCCAACCTCCATCCTTTCTAGTCCCCCACCTTCCTAACGCGTTGTCTGTATACCCCCATATCTGCAGATTGTGGATGTATTCAGGTCTCTGGCTGAGCTCAGCGGGCCCCCCATTTCCCTATGGGCCGCCGCTGTCCTGCAAGCGGTCCCGTCTGCAGCCGTCTCGGACTCAGAAAAGCGTGCCCTTTTGGAGGCCCTCGGGGCCGGAGGAACGGGAAGGGATGCGCGCAGACTCACTGCGAAGATGGAGGAGGTTTCGGAAGCTGCCAGAAGGAGCACCCGCGTGATGGAGCTCGTGCATGCGGCCCTTCAGCAGCAGCCCACGGCATAACATCCTTTTGAGCTCGTTTTTGAAATCATCAAGCGAAGCTTTGCTGTCGGCCTTCTTGTTCTACTAGTTTTTTTCCCTTCTTTCTTTCTTTTCTTGTTGCCTTTCTTTTTTTGGCTCCTAGTAGAAGGCAACAAGTGTCGGGTATATGCACGTGAAGAAAAGCATTTTTTTTGGGGTATCTGGGTTCTAGTTTCTTCACTCTTGGCAGTCCAGGAGGGCCTTTGGAGTGTTTACCATCGTGGCTCCTGCTGTAATTTTTTTGCACAGAATTGTGGTTCGAGCGAACTGCTTAGGCCAATAAAAAGGTGTATGAAGAATGTGTGCCTGCTGGTGATGAGCAGCAGGTCCTGGTAGTCGCGTCCGCAGTCTCAGCTCCACCAGTTTTGGCGTAGGCGGAGGACAAAGCCCAGGACCTGAGGTGTGATCGATGGAGCATCGGTCAGTTTTCCAGCGATAGCGCTGTGACAGATTGGACCACAGTGCTACTCATGCCCTGCAGTTTTCACTCCAGTATTTCGACCGTTCATTTTTATGTTGATCGGCGTCATAACCGCGTTCTGTTTGGAAAATTTGGTTGTATGAGCCATTGTTCTTGAATGGTCTGTTCTTGATGGCGTCTGCAAGTATTGTAAAGATGCACTTGCGTATGACTCTTATCCTTAATATCCATTATCAGCTTACTGTATCAGCAAAGTGTTACTTTTGGTATGACAAATTCTAGTTTACACCATTGGGTGATTTCATAATTAAGAGAATCCACCGAGGATTCAAGATCTATAAAAGTCTTCCAATGAAAAATAAGTAACAACAGCAGTATGACAGGTTCAATGTTGGTCCTTGGTCCTTTGGCCACCGAAGGTCAGACGGCAGTCAGTAAAGCTAATTCACATACCATAAGCTTTTGAAGGCTCACAGTTTTACGATGGCAAGCGATTTCACACCACTCGAAAAACCACTCCCATCTGGACCGGCCAGCGCGTCCAAGCCACAGGTTGGACAACTAAGGCTCATAAAAGTATTACGCATGGCCATCATGCAACGCCCAAACTCTAACCACATTCCTTACAGCATTCCATCATGCATCTTCTGAGTCCTCTGTACTTGTTGCACAGTCAAAGGCACATAAAACTACCAAAGCACACAATGCGGGAGTGATCAATGCCCTCATGTTCTTAGTCAAGCAACGAACTACAAGCTTGTGCACTCCCATGTTCCTCCCAAAAGAAGGAAACAGATTAAGAAGCACACAATAGGCCTTTGCGGACTGACATCAACCACGGGTAGAAAAGTGCCTCACGGCAAAAGGGCAGCCACACCTTCCAGCCAACCCTACCACAAAGAAACATTTCTGGGCCCACGACTAGCTGAGAACGACACTGCTGCTACAAAGCTAAACCATCCAGACTCACTCAAATGGTTCATTGGGACCATTCAAGGTTGGCTTTTCACCAATTCCCAATTCAAAGTTGACTACACGAGACTGTCAGTTTGATGCAGATGCGCGGTCAAAATCAGCAGGGTTTATGATGAGGTGCGTAGGCGCAAAGCCTTCAGTCCTCGTCATCTTGCAACGGCTTAGCCTCATCTTCATCAGGCCCCTTCCCCTCCTTATCATCCTTTGCATCCTCATGTCCAGCATCTCCAGCTGCTTCATGGACATCTTTATCCACCCTGTCCCCTGTCACCCTGTCGCCCTCGTCATCATCTTCATCCTCATCCCCGTTCTTCCGCTTTTGCTGACCTTCGTCATCTTCATCATCTTCATCCTTAGCCGTGTCCCTCCGCCGCTTTTCTCTTTTGTCGTCGTCGTCATCGTCTTCATCTCGACGGTGCCTTTCATCATCATCTGCATCATCTCCCTGCATTGGCCTTCCATTCTCCTCCTCATCCTCCTCCTTTTGAGAAACACGAGGCTCCTTCTCAGCCATATCATCATCATCATCATCCTCAACGCGATCCTTCCGGTCACTCCTAACCGGGCTTCGGCTGTCCCGAGGACTCACGCTGCGGCTGCGGCTTCGGCTACGGTCACGGCTGCGGCTGCGGCTGTCAACAATCACAGACCACAAGCGCTGCAAATCAGTAAATCGCCCAAAAGGGGTTACGTCTTTCTGAAGGCATTTCAACGCCTTCCACCACTCCAAACTTAGCATCTTGCTCACGCAGAGACGAGTACTCTTGGGCCAAAAAGGCTGTCATGGCCCGAACAGTAAATCGCACCGCCATTGCCGCCTTACCCCGGACCACATGCAGACAGCTAGAGCTGCCTTTACCAAGCCTCGACACAAGTCAGCGATTCGGCAATCTCCCATCTTTTCTGAAGCCACCCACTGTGACACGTGTCACAAGGAAACTCTGATGCTGCCCACATCTGAGGTCACAGTCCGAACTGCCTGAACTGAACTTACCTCCACGGTTCATCCTCAGAATCATTCTTGCTGGGGCTCTCAGACGAATGTCTGCGGCCATAATGGCGGCTCCGATAATACCGACGCCCCA
>CM074804.1:7781222-7847590 GCA_037447605.1 Zygnema circumcarinatum
CAATAGCACCTATGTGTGTACAGATGATGCATCCAAGAAAAGCTGCTCCAAATAGTCTATTGCTGAAATCTAGAAACCACCGTAAGGACCAATCACCAAAGGAAGCTTTGTTTGCAAATGAAAGTGTGAAATGTCGTAGAAGTCGTTGAACCTTCTTGAACTGGCCTTTCGGATAGGTCCAACGTCATGAGTCCTTCAGTGTTATGAAACAAGGATAAAATCTGAATTTTTTTTTTCTTATGATGAATATAGTTTCTTGCCAAAAATGCACTTCTCATTGTACTACTGTCACAACTTTTGACCACAAAGCGAGGTGCCACGCACTTACCTCCTGTATCCATATCGATACCCACTTTTCCTTGGGCTTTCACGCCGGTCAACACTGGAGCTCCGATAGGAATTCCTTAAAGGAGGAATTGGACTCCTGTACAATTACCCCTTACATGTATAGGAGGAAGTGGCGGCGGAAGGAAACCCTAAAGGTAAATTTAATGGATGTCCAGAACCCTCCGATAATGACAGAGTATAGCTTATAGTTCACATGGTAATGAGCAGAGCCATAGAGTCCTGATACCTTGATATAGCATCACCATGTATACTACATTACAAGGGCATCATGCCATATATGTTTCTTAAGCTTCAAGGTTTTCCAGACCTGCAAAGCTCAGACTCCAATAGGAGTAAACTCTGCAATGATTGGCCGAGGGTATGGACACCTAAAACTAAAGAACCTGATCGACTCATACGTATAGATGGTATGCAGACATTCACCTGTAGGAGCGGCTCCGGCTGCGACTCGGACTCCGACTGTAACTCTTTCCCCGAGGAGAGCGGGACCGTGAAAGAGAGCGACCTTCAACATATCTGCTCCAAGGGCAGAACAAGAACAATGGATTAAAATGGATTAGCAATTCTAGGAAAAATCATTCACAGCTAGCATCTTGGGGGGTCTTGCTAGGACTTTCTCCAACAACAATGACGACGCAAAAATTCAAGCCAGCCTGCCAATTCCGAATTTCATCCATTTTTGCTATCTACAATGCGTTCTAGTTACCTCCCTCCCTCCATAACTTTCTCAGTCCTCCCTCCTCTCCGTCAACCTCAAGACACGTGTCTTTTCTGGAGCAAAAGCCACAAAAGCCGGCTGCTGAAGCCCTAAACAACTTACCCCGCTCGTGGGCTATTTCTGCAGTTGCGCTCGATGTGCCCGTTTCGCCCGCAACGATAACACTTGTCTCTCCAGTCTCCGGCTCTGCAGTCTCGCGCCCAGTGCCCATCTTTTCCACAGTTGTAGCAGCGCCCAGTTCCAGGGGGAGGACCCCTTCCAAGGTACTCTCGTACACCTCCTGGTCCTCGAGGGCCCTGTAAAATGAAGATACAACAACAACAATCAACGCGTTATCAAGATGAAATTCCAAAAACATGCTCCAATTCTAGTTCAAAATGCTATGACAGCTACACTTCATAATCTGAGCAGTAATCAATAATACAAGAGCACGACTTACAGGTCTCCATGGAGAAAAGACGCATGCAATCTATGAAGGTAAAAAACACTTTTGAACCAAAAACTGAAGGATCCTCTTTGCCAGGGTCGTTGGGAAATAAAAACTACGCCAGTTTACAGTATTACAATTACGACTGAAAAAAAATGGGGTAAAATTAGGGCAGCTTAAGAAGAATGCACACCCTCCGAGTGAACTCCACGACCAAGCGACTCCCGTCCACTTCCTTGCCGTTGAGATAGTGCCTTGCGTCATCCGCATCCCGAGAATCGTGGTACTCCTGTGATTCAGGAAAAGAAAAAAATTTGCAATATAAATTTAACCAGCGCACTCCATCCATACACCTTTTAAGAGAAAAGGGTCTTAGATCCACACTAAATAAGGTACTTGGTTCTTACTCAACTTTTATTGCACTACTGTTCTCGCGAAGCCCTCTGTTTGCAACAGCAGTTACAGATGCAAAGTGGAAGTTGGCCAGATGCAAAGTATCATGCCAATGTATAATACTACTGCAAGGTGTCAAGTCGTAGAAATGCATGCTTTAACAAAGGAGAAAGTTGAGAGCCCGTACTACAAAGGCAAAGTCGTGTTTGAGGTCGACGTCCCGAACTCTGCAACGGTGGCCACTTCTGGCAGTCAGTCAGAATCGCGGCTTCCTTCAACAAGCAGCAGCTGAACGAGCGAAACACCGCTGGGGAACGCTCAGATCCTTGAAACTCCACAGCAACCTCCAAAGAATAGCGTTACGCTCTGACGAGTTTGGCAGCACAACGCTGTCGAAAACCTCCATAGGAGCCCAAGCTCCTCCACCAATCACGCTGCAGCAAGCCGCTAAACGCCACCAAGCTCCAAGGCCACCAGCACGACCACCGAGCTTTCACCGACCTTCATCAACAGCGTGGCATGCCATGGCGGCCAATTCTCAGCCCTCCTTCCATCAACATTCCTACCGACACCTAAGTCTGCATCTGCATCGCCTGTGCAGGAAGTGCAGGATCGCGAAATCACAACTGCCACGGTAACGCAGGCACAGTCATCCTCGCTGAACGGATAGATAACATCATTTGCTAGCTCCAGCTGCCAGAAGACTCGCAGTTTTGGCAATCGGATCAAACCCTAACTGCATCCAATCACGCATTCCAGCTCGCACAGCAATCGACCGCTGCGGGTCAAGTGAAGGAGTTGTCCACAAACCTTGTCATACCTGATAGTCCTAAAAATAAGAAACAAAAGACACACCTGCCATACTTCAGGAAGAGGTCCTCCAGGTCCCGAGTTCGAGTTCGACTTGAAAGGCGTCCAACATACAGACGTGTGGGACCGGTGTTGCGACCGCTATCCCGACCACCATCCCGACCGCCATCTCGACCACCATCCCGGCCGCCATCCCGGCCACCATCTCGACCGCCATCCCGGCCACCATCTCGACCGCCATCCCGGCCACCATCTCGACCGCCATCCCGGCCACCATCTCGACCGCCATCCCGGCCACCATCTCGACCGCCATCCCGACCACCATCTCTATCGTACCGCGACGACATAGCCACACAATCCTGCAAGCTGCAAGACAGAAACAGCGTCATCATCTGAATCTGCCAAAGATCGACCAGAATCTTTTAACCCATTCAAAAAACCCTAGGAGTAGCCAGATTCCGCACTTTATATGATTTCTAAGGCAAGCACGTTCCCACCTTCCATCGCCATCCTCCCAATTCAATACGAGCCAAAAAAGCACAATAACAAATTCTCTAACCCACTGCTTGATTTCAGGACGAGCAGCCTCACCAGCAGAAGGTCGTTTTGACTGCTCGGACGAGACCACCTGTTCTCTCCTGCACCTCCCCTCCCCCTTCTCCCTCACTCGAAAGCCTCTCTTTTCCGCTCCAACAGTGAATGAAGCTTCAGGAAACAGTCGCAGGTCGGCGTCGCCGAATGGCAAGCGACGGCTCCCATTGGCTGGCGACCCCTCGGCGCGCTCGTGATTTGTCGCACAAATGGTCGCTCAGATCGGTCTGGGGATGTGTGCGTCCTGTGCGGGTTCAAGGGAACATCTGTTTTGAGGCAAATGTTGTAAAGCCTTAGCCTTCTTTGTGCTTTGCGTGTTTATTTTTCATGCATGGTCCATAATCAACATGGCTCAGAAATTGTTTGTTGGGTTCGTTCACTAACAATTGACAGCATGCGAACAATGTTGCTCACAAATTTTTGATAGCCCAAAGCATGGCATTGCAAAGGCTTTGAGATCTTCTTCCAGTAATTGGAAGAAGAGGAAAGAATCATCCAAGCCATTTCAAGCAGGGCATATTCGTTACCCTCTGTACAAAGTTTATCTAGAGGCAAGCTAAGCACTTTCCCGGCCCTTCCTTGCAATCGAATGCCAATCCAATGCAGCCCACATTCACAAGTCCTCCGTATCAAAGCTTGGCGACTACCATACATATCTAAATTAGTGAAGATATCTGGAAAACCCTCAATTTCTCTTCAAACAACCCTTGCTATCGCTTCCGAGGAGGATCACGACCTTTCCTGAAGCCAAGAGCTCCCTCCAAACGTAGATATTCGCTTGTGATTCCAGCCAGCTCCAATATTTCAACATCTACGCCCAACACTGATTCCTTTACACCGCCCTTCCCCTCCTCGTTTCTTCTCGAAACCCGTCCTCTCCCACTCCTCTCTCCTGCATATTTGACAGATAGGTCATCCGTCTCTGTGTCATGTGAAATCTTTGCCACTCTCTGGACAGGCTTCCAGTCCCCTCCAAGCCAACCTGCTGAGCGTGACTCTGCCCTCTGCACAGGGCGTTTCATTGTAGATTCGTTCAGCGGAGCATACTTCTCGGCTCCCTTTACCTCCTCGAAGTGGCTCGAAGATTCCGTGCTTCTTTCCTCAGTTTCAAGACGTCTTTGCATGTTGGCATGAATCAAGTTCGCCTCGACCTCCTTGCTCCTTTTCCACGTGTCAATTAGGTAGTCATTGCTAATTCTTGTCTTGTCGAAGGACTCCTGAGGCATAACCTTTGCAGATACCATCTGTCCTTCTCGCTTAGTATCTTCTGACAGTTCTCCTCCTTGCCTATGTTCTCCTTCACTGGCAGTTTCCCAAACAGAGAACGGCCGTCGTAAGTCTAGCCCAGGTTCGGATGCTTTAGGATTGTCTTCACCATCAGGTTGCCTTTCACAAACACTCTCCATAGAAGGACGCATCGTGTCGGCCCTGTATTCTTGCCGCCATACCTCTCCTCCATCCCCAACCAATGTAATCCTTCCTTCGTTGTGTTCTCCTTCACCTTCTGCTTCCTGAACTGAGGCTTGATTCTGTGAGGCTAAGCGGCTAGTTGCTGAATCAGACGCCAAATGTCTCCAAAGCGTTCTCCTTCCGTGATCATTCCCATCCGAACCTACACTTACTTCATTTTCAGACTGCCCTTGCTCGAGCAAGCCGTCCATGGAATGCGGTTCCCCTTCAAGACTGCCCTGCATTCCTTCCTTCTCTTTCTCCCATCTGTCTCTCTGCATCCCTTTTCTCTTTTTCTGTCGATGAATCACCTCTGCTCCGTTCACCACCTTCACTACTCCTTTCAAACCCCACACCTTTCCCCGCTTCACATCACTCAACCATTTCAGCAAACTCTGCTGAGGCTTCAAGTCTTCACGCTCCATCTCCACTACAAGTTTTTCTGCCTCCCTAAACCTTCCTGCCAAAAGATAACCTGCAATCCTTGCTGAATAACTCGTTTCGCTCGGCCTGAACCCTGCTGCCTTCATCCGGTTGAACCACACCTCTGCCTTTTTGTAGAATCCTGCCTTGCTGTATGCCCCAATTAGAGAATGGAATGTAAACTCATTGGGCTGTACACCTGCAGCTACCATACACTCCAACCATACGAGGGCCCTTTTGAAGTTTCTCGCCCGAGCGAAGGCAGAGACGACGCAGCTGTAGCTCACTTCATTTGCAACATTTCCTTTCGCTCGCATCTCCCTGAATGCATACTCAAAGCAGAGAGTAAGGTTCCGCAAAAGAAACGAATGAGATGAATTTAGAGCTCAAGTATGCATCGCTATGTCTTTAAACAAAGCACAGAAAAGCAGAGTGGAAGTAAGGGATCAAGAAGCACCTGAATAAGGCCTCCATCTTGTCCAGCTCATTTGCTTTCCCATATGCGTGCAGCAGAGTATTGTAAGATACTCTGTCAGGCCTGCAGACAAACCCAACAGATACACGAGAGTTGGTAACAAAAGCAAAATATGCTTCGTCGATCATTTGCACTCAAAGCTTTTTGTCAGATTCTCTATTTCTTAATTTCACACATTTGAAAACACATTCACACAGTAATACACCACCGGCATTAAAAATTCATCAATAAGAATGAGTGATCAAAATGCATCTGCACTTTTCGTTCTCCTGTGAGCAGACATTCCTTCGTCTCCCTATAATCTCCTTTCATCTACTTCTGCAGTTTCTTTCATTTCTCCTCTCCGGCAGCAAACAGGCGAGCTTTTGATTTAGACCTTCGTCTGCTTTCTGGTAAAAAATCCAATGGCAGTACAGATGGAGACTCGAGCAACGGGTGCGAACCTGATTCTTTGGCCCTTTTCTTTCATTTTCGCAAATAGCTCCTCGGCCTCCGTCAACATACGACATCGTGAATATGTCGCCAACATCACATTGTACACCCTTAACGGGTCCTCCAATTTCTCCTCCCAGCCTCCTTCCACCATTCGCTTCATCACTGCTATGGCCCCATGCATTTGCTGGCACTTCTCATACGCGTGGACCATGGCCATCCATGTCAATTCATTCGGCACCAACCCAGCCCCCAGCATTCTCGTCCACAGTGCTTTCATCTTTGAGAGAATCCCTCTCTCTCCATATGCTCGAATTAGAATGTTATATGTCCATGTACAAACAGGCAACTGTTTCATCTCTATCCAATCCAGCACCCGTTCTGCTGCCCCAACTTCTCCCGACTTCATGTATCCTACGATCAAGGCATGGTATGCCTCCACAGGATACACGCCGGCCGCTTCCATATCCCGAATGACTTCTTCCGCCCTTGCCACTCTTCCGAGCTTTACCCACATGTCAACCAGAATGGTGAAACTGTAGTCATTTGGTTCTATCTGTCTCCTCTTCATCTCCACAAACACTTTCTGAGCCATATCAGGTAAGCCAGCTTTTGCATAGCTGTCCATTAGGTCTGTAAAGGTCCGATTTGATGGGGGACAGGAGGCAGGCATCTGTGAGATGACCGCCTCTGCTTTGGCAAACTCACCATTCCGAGCATAACATGAAATCAAACAATTATAAGATGCCACAGAAGGCTTCAGCCCCCTTCGAAGCATAGCTGCATGGAATTCCTCCACCTGTCGACGGTCAGATGAAAGCGGAAAACAAAACGACGAAGTGATTAGTAAGAGGCCTTTTCGATAAGACTGATAGTAACTGCTTTATGCAATGCTGGTAACATGCGGAAGATACAAGACCGAAATTCAACTATCTGGTAGACACATTTTCCATCCCAGATGTACTCAGTCTTGGAGGAAGCAAGAGGGAAGAATAAGATAATGGAAATCATTGTACAATAAGGAGACTGCAAACCACAATCCAGGATCAAACTATAGAACACTTCACAGTCTGGAAGCATGAACCCACACCTTCGCGAGCCTCACCTTCTGTAAGTCTCCAGCCTTCCCATATATATCCATAAGTGATGTGAAAGTTGTCATGGACGGTGCACATCCTGCCATCTCCATCTTCTTAAGCACCCGTTCCACCTCTTTGAACTGCTTCATTTTGCCATACCCATACACAAGAACAGAGTACAGTGACGTGTCCGCTGTGAGGCCATGCTCCGCCATTTCCTCAACCAGTGCCTCTGCATCCGCAGGACGTCCTAGCCGACCGATTGCGTAAGCGACAGCGCTATATGTCACAATATCAGGGACATAGTTGTTTGCCTTCATGGTTTCGAAGAATGAGACTACTCGTGTATACCTGTAGAGCAGACATTCAAGTCACTCGTTAGTTGAAATGGTACTACAGGCAAAAGAACAGGGCTGGTTTGCTCTCTTGGCTGTCCCTTTCTTCATTTGCATAGTTTAGTTTAGTTTACTCAGCAGAACCTCTGGAAAAAGAACTCTTGAGCATTTGCCTGTAAAATCTGAACGGCAGAAGGGAATGCTTATTATGCCCACAGTAACCACTGTCATATATACATGACAAAGGCCATGAAAGGCATTGACGCATAAACACAAACGTCAAGAGAAAGCCCCGTAGGAACAAAGAGAGATGAAAATAGGAGAATTCTAAGACCTGCATTCATCCAAGACTGGTAAGACCAAGTGAGTCCAATACTGGACAACGTTGGAAACTACATCAAGAAGAACAAGAAACATTCTGAAAGTCCGTAATTTTCGACCTGACATCTACGTTGTCCATACTTCCTCCCAAAATTGTTCATGTAGACTTTCTTAACAAGTAAACCGTCTGAAAACCCCCATGAAGCTTCCTACCTGCCAGCCTTCACCGAGTGATTTATGGCTGAGGAGAAGGAGAAGGCATCAGGATGACATCCGACTCTCCCACTTGTCAGATCCTCCATGATTGCCGTGGCTTTGTCGAACATCTCAACCTTTCCATACGCGTTCATGAGAGCGTTGTATGTGAATACATCCCGCGGTAAATCGAGCTCCCCCATGAAGTCAAAAATCTGTTGTGCCAATCTCGCATCCTTCGATCGGCCCGCCAACGCTATCAGCTTCGTCAGCGTATGGCTGCCAATCGTCCTTCTCAAACGCTTTTTGGCCCATTTGACAATCTGCGGAAATACAAGTGAAGGGTCAAGGTCTCCTCCCGAATGAGAAAAAAACTTGTGAGGCCGAATTGGCGAAGGAAACAACAGCACAAACCTTTCACGCTTCAAGCTTCCAATCAGATCAAACAATATCAATGACCGCTCAAGCCATGTACAGAAGCAAACTAAAGGAGAGTGATAATTGTTGCGTGCGAGGTAATTCTGAAGAAACAAGCGGAAAAGTAGATAACACAGGCGACTACTAAAGAGCTTAGAAACTTTGGAGTCTTGGTCCATCAGCAAAATTTAAAAGGCAGACTACCCAGGGCACATTCCTCGAGTGCAAAAAGGGCATGAATTTGAGCAATTCCCAAACATTTACGAATTGCTTTGCAAGACAAGCCGATTCAATCCAGCAATATCTAGTGACGAATCCACAGTAAACCTCCAGCGAACGTTCCAGTCTTGGTTGTCATGTCAATTCTTCACCTCAAAAATCTTACTCGGTTGCTCGTTTTTTACGCAAGCCTCCAGCAAAATGAGCAAGTTGACCGAAGCCATATCCTCCAAGTTCGAGTCCATCATGGCCACCAACTCCTCATCACTTTTGGCAGCTAGAACCTCTAATTGCAACCTTCCAGCCAATCCTGTATTATCATCCGCAAGCCGGAACGACTCAGGTCCCTCGCGACCTCTGTGCAAATTCCTTGCTTCTAGTTTTGGCCATTTCTTGCGTTTCTTTTCCAAGGCCAGATCCTGTGCCTCTCCTTCACTCTTCAAACTTTCCCAAGGTGCTGCGCCAGCTGCCGAACTCTTTCTGCCAGGCCTTTCCAAGAATTCATGGCGGCTCCAAGTGGAGTTTTCTTGCAGGCCTGGCCTTGTTGCTTCTGCAAGGGACTTGCCGTCAACTCCTTCCTCAGAGTCTGCCTTGCTGACTTCCAAACTCTCCGAATGACACCCTGAATTGTTGTTTGGCAAGTCGGCCCAGTTGGAGTGACTGAAAGTATCATCTAGTTCTATAATTTTTTCCGCTATTCTCCTACTTCCTGCTTCTGTACGCTCTAGACGTCGAACCAAGCTCGTATCCTCTCTGTCCGTTGCATCATCGTTGCAGGTACTCGGCAATAAACCATCGCTTTCATATTCCTTCCTCACAAACTTCCCCTGCAACCTCCGACCTTCAGCTGACGTCCGTGATCTCCTCAATTCCGCAGCTCCTGCTATGTGCACCACAGACTTTTCATTCAGACCTGTGAAGGATGAGCTCGGCACGCTGCGAACACGCTCTGCTCCTGCATGACTCTGCGGAGGAACAATGCAGGAAAAAAACTGTCTGGTCTGCTGCCTTCCCTGTACAAACGCCATAGCCGGACAGGGGCAGTCCATTCAGCAGGCAATGGAGTATGGGCTCATGAATTAGGATCAGGAAACTTTTTTCCCGTAAAGGAGCTTCTTCTTTCAGCTGTGTCCATGGCCCCAAAGCAGCCATGCGTACTGCATGCACAGCGGAACCAAGTGCCGGAGCAGGACTCCCCCTCCATGGCGGCCACCCGCTCCCTTCAGAACCTCCCCTTGCTGCATTTCTCCTCCGGAAAGGGACCTTCCTCTCATAAGGGAACAAGGAGTGAAAATATTTACAGACATGTTTCCTTCTGTCTTTGTGTGTGTTCGTACTAGCGTTGAGGGCACACGGACATGCCCGGAGCACGGTTCACACGGCCGTACCATTCACTTCATACAGTACTGTACTGTACTGTACGTACTTCCAATCGTACCGTTCATACATTCTGCAGGTGTCTCCGTACTGTAACTGGTCCAATTTTAACTGTTCTATGTGGTCAAGTCATGGGTCACGACAAGCGGCATGCCCCCCGGGGGGCACGTGCCCCGGGGCACGGATTGGGCCGGGACCGTGCTCTCCAACCCTAGAGCGTCTGTCTGGCAGATATTTACTCTATTTTAAAATTTTAAAAAATGGCGCGTTTCTTTGGATAGCCTGCTCGGATAAGCGTGGCGGAACGGGACTGTGTGATGTTATGTCGCAACGGCTCCAAACGCTACAGCTAACGCTAGGCGGGTGCAAATCCAACAGCAATCACAGTCCACATGAGCCAATCACAATTCGCCACGTAGAACAGTATGCTGACCAGGCAGGCCTTCTGGCTGATGTCATCGGAGGTCCTCTCTATTGTAACGACACAAGAGGGCCAATGGTTGCTACCATTCCATTGGATCCAATGGTTGGCTGGATCGGAACCAACGGTTTGCAAATCGCGACCATTCCAATGGTTGATCCAACCCATGGTCCGTCCAGCCCTTGGCCCGAAACGTTTTCGGCTGCCCTGTCCGCGAAGCAAACGTCCGCGATTGGGCGAGCGTTGACCGGGCAGCTCAATTTGGCAATGGGCAGATTTAAAATAGTTTTTGCTGCCTTCTAGCGAATTAATCGTCCGCGATTGGGCGAGCGGCGGCCGGGCAGCTAAAATTCTTTCTGGTCCTCCGTCGCCGCGCGATTGCGACCAGGTGCAGCCCCCCTACGGCGGCGCGACCCGTCACGTCGCGCACACCGTACGGTAGTATTCTCCACGGCGGTGGCGCCACCTATCCGTCCGTACAGTTCTATCCACATGGAAGATGAGGCAGGCGCACGGCCTACCGTTTGGGCCACACATTTCCTCTCCGGGCAGCTCGCGGCCAAACTTGAGCTCGCCCAATAGTGGACGCTTGCGTCGCGCATAGGGCAGCCGAAACCATTTCGGGACTGCCCGGGGCCCTCCCCAAAGGCCTCGCCCCGCGGCCCAGTCTATCGTTTCTCCCTCCCTCACTCACCAACCACCCGTTCTTTCTCTCTCTCGCACTCTCTCTCTCTTCTCTCTCTCTCTCTCTCTCCTCCTGCTCATCCATGGCCGTGCAAGATGTTGCCAAGGCTTTCTGCGCCTTCTGGCTGCAGTTGATGCACCTGCTCGCAGCGGCGTTGGGCGGCGGGTTGAAGGCTACTGTAGCCGCCCGCCCGCAGCTGGAAGACCTTTTTTTCGTCTGTTGCAGCGTCTTTTGGCAGGCGGTGGTTGTCATGGCGGTGCTTGGAAGAACAGGCTTCTGGTTCTGCTTCTGGGTTTTTGTTTTTTTGCTTCTTCTGGCTTCTGGTTTTTCAGCGGTTTTCCGCGCAGGAAAACCGCTGAAAACCAGAAGCCTCTCCATCCCATGTGGACGGATCCGAGAGGCATTTTTTTGCCATCTAAGGATGGCCGTTGCTTGAAGTGTCCTCTTTGTCCTTAAAGCTTGTGGCAATGGCAATGGTTGAGACAGGTTGTGAAAATAGAGTAGGAGGAAATAAGGCAATTTTTTTTGGTTGGATAGAAGTGTGGCCCCCTCCAGAAGCATGTCGTGCATTTTATGGTTTTTGTTTCGAATTGAAGCATAAAGTGACAAGTGTCATCCTCTGTAGCGGTCCACAGTCCTTGAGTCCACATAGCACGTAGCAGAATAACCGTGTCAAGAATTGTCAGATGTAATTTTGTTCACTTAAAATGCCGTCGTTTTTGACAAAAAAGTTTTTTTTTTCTGTTGTATTGCTCTTTGTGGCATAGTGGTAGTAGTGACGATGATGATGATGATGATCAAGGGGTTTATCTATCTCAAAATCATTATGTGAACTTGAGCTTGAGCTTGAGCATGGACTGCTTGGACATGGCTTCTGTTGCAGTGCAGGCACGGGCACCATGGAGCGAGAGAGGGATAGGGAAGGTAGAAGGCGTGGAGAGAAGAGGGAGGGTGGCAGTCGTGGGCTGTGCTGAAAGGTTAGGGCAGAAAGCGGTGGAAAGTTAGGGCGAAGCTGGAGCAGGGTGGAGGATGATGCTGGAATGTGGCACAGTGGGACGCTACAATCAGAAAGTGCGATGGGTAGAAGCCAGTAGTGTTTATTTCTTTCTTTTTTTTTTGTCAGTGTGCCTTTCTGACCTGCTTGTACAGCACCTTTTTGCAATGCTGTAAGCATCCACGTGAAAGCTTGGCATACCAAGAACAGCGTCTCCCCCACTAAGATGTTTACGTAGTCTGGATTTAGCTGTTTGAGGTAAGCTGCGTGTTCCTTAATTTGGTAATGCTGAATCTTCTGTTTGCCGGACGCAGGTGGTGTAGAAGCTCTAAGTAGCGGAACGGGCAATGTAGCTGCAAAGATTGACGTGAGCGAAAAGGTTTTGGCTTTGGAGCGTCTAAACCCTCCCCCCCCCCGAAACCCGCACCGTGCGGATCTTTCCAATCCCCCGCACATGTCATCCTGCTTTTCTTTTCTATCGCTTCGTCGTGTGGAGAGTAAGCAAGCAAGCATGGCTGGATTGTCGTCAATCTGCTGTGGTATAAAGATAAAGTCGCAGTTTTCATACTGTTTGTATGCCTTCCGCCATTGTTGTTCCTGGCGAGAGGCAAGAGCAATGCTGTAACTGGCTTATGTTCCCAGAGACTCGTCGATCGTGAATCTAGAAGCTTGAGCCTCGGACTAGTGGATTCTTGATGTTTTATAACTCTAATCTTCATTTATGGACTCTGAAGGTCCACTGTTGTGAAGGCATCTGGATTTTTTTTTTGCGTCTGCAGCAGGCACTGCATTCTTGTACACTTTGAAGCAAGTTTTGACCGTTATCATGACTCTGAATATTGCAATATCAACAGAAGATGAGAAACAGTCGGCCTTCTCCCTCGGTATACAGCTGAAATGCACGTGCTAGGTGACTGTCTGCTTGCTGAATTTGGGAGTTCTTCCACGGCAGGTCTCCCCTGCTTGAGGGGGTATGGGAGGGAGGTCGTCTAGGGGGCAGGGGGGACGGAGCCCCGGCCTAGCTGCTGCCCGTGTTCTTCTCTACTGAGCACCTCCTTCTTTGTTTTTTAACAATACTGAAGCACCTGAATATCATTCTTCAATAATGCCATACTGTGGAACAGTTCTTCTTTTGTGAGGGCCGCAGAAGCCCGTCCTCTTGGGGTCCTGATCAAGCACTGACTTTGCTTCAACAAACCTACCAGCTCTGTGTATTCAGTTCTTCAGAACTTGTACAGATATACTTCGTCAAGGCTATTGAATGTCAAAGCTGAAGTAGATTTTATATTCTTGTGCAGAAGTGCAATGCCCATTTTGGCTTATTCTTTAATTTCACTGGGTTGGAACAGGATCGTCCCAGAGCAGATGGCATCACTGAGCTCACTGACAGTGGAGATCCTCCCAGGTGGCACAAAGGACACTGCTTCTCTCAAATTGCTTGGTGCAGTGAGGAGAGGACCTCCTCCCATTTATCTATAAAACTACTGCTGGCCTCGAAATAACTATTGGTCGGTTGGTCGAAATAACTATATAAATATTGGTTTGTTTGAATCAATTAGAAAGTCATTCCGAAAATTTGTCGTTTACGGGACATTGAGCGATACTCTGTCAGAAGAGGAAGTCTTCAGTCAGAGGACGTAAGAGTTCTATTTTTCTCTCTTTTTTTTTTTTTTTTTTCCATGTGTCACAAACTGTTTGAGATTGATCCTTGGTATTATTTTGAACTAGGCAATCATGCAACTACCATGCAAGCAAGCATTGTATCTGATCTCATTGGGGAAGCGAATGAAATGGCAGTGATCCAACAATGCCGATGCCATCGAATTTACATGACAAGGACGACATATGCATTCATCATACAAGTGTCCCCTTTCCACTTGTCCTTTGTGCTCGGGCTTGTCCTTACTAATGACTGCAATGCGTTCATTGCAAGATGTTCAGTACAAGGGATTAACTGTACAGGTGTGAGGCCTGAAGTTTGTGTCCTATACAATCCTTCTTCCCTCGTCCACTGCAGACCGCTGGCAGAGCAGCAGCCAGCCTTGGCCTTAACCTTAGCCTTAGCCATCTCCTTAGCCTTAGTTTACAAATAGCTCCAACAAGGGCATCTATGGCCCTAACTTACGTCCTCTTTCGTTCTATTTACCGAACACGTTCACAGTAACAGGCTACAGAAGACAAGGTGTTGCCCCTCAATACACAGATTACATACAGGGAGGAGCAGCAGCTCTCTCAGTTCCGCCATTACATGAAGTTCAGGCGGACACCAGCTTAAAGCAGCGGCACGGGAGGCTCTGCACCGCGGAGGTCCTTTAATGTGGCCTGCAGAAGAGAAGGGGCAGCGAGGTTAGATCAAGAATCGCCCAAGAAACACAAGCAACAATATCATGTGAAATCGAATTCGTTCTAACCAGAGTGTGGATTCAGACTGGCTCTCGCAGACAGGCTCTTCTAATTGTAAAAATGTGAAAACAAGGATGAGTGACAAGAGCGAACAGAGGGTCAACGAGGAGGCCACCTGCAGGTAGCTATTGGAGGGATCTACCCCCGGCAACGTCTCAAAGAGAGAATGGACGAAGTTTTTGTCCCATAGTAGCGTTCGAATATCATCACCGACCTGCAAAATCGAGCAAACGAGCAATCCATACATCAACAATCATGTATCGCCCTTACGGCAAGCTTAAACCACAGCTTCTCTTACATTGCTGATATGTCAAACGAGTTCGACTCCTCCTTCACCTCTCAATAAAACGAATACCTTGAACAAGTCTTAGCAAAATGCATGATGGAAAAAACCCACTCTTAACGATCTCTAATCATGTTTGCAAGCTCATACCCCAATGAACCAAAAAGTGTACCTTGTTAACTGCCCCAGCTGGCGAGCGAGTGCCCACAGTCGGTTCCTTTGAAGGGATCCACGCGATACCTCCAACTTTAGGAGGTTGGATCCACATGCCGGTGCTCCTAATTCTTGCTTCCGTTGAACTGCCCAAGCGCCGGCGGATGGAGCGCATGCTCTCTCCGCTCTGAGTTCTAGACTCACCACGCAAGTCATGCTGCTCTGCCAGGTGAAGGAGATTTCCAACCAATAACTGCCCAGAAAGAGTCCGCAAAGGTTTTACGAGAGCGGTTAGTAGCATGAGAACCTTACTGTGATCAGAGTTCAGCATCCCCAGATGCATCACGCTATCCTTTACAAAATTGAACCAGCACAATGTGCGTCAAATAAAGGCTTTCATATCACTGTTCGGCAGAACAATTATGAGAATCTTTTCTCCAGTAGCTTGATTTGTTGGACACAACTACGACCTGACAACAAGGCAGGAAGCAGACCTGCACATGACATATGTCTCCCATTTGTTAGAACTATGATGACATCGCGATCAACTAACTAAGGAACACTCACGGTTGTAATAAACAAATCTTCTTCATGCGTCATATCCGTCATTTCAACTTCAGCTCGAAGTTCCCCTTGACCATCTTCTCCCACTGCGTCCTCGACCCCTTCCCAGCCATCTTCATCAATAACATCATCCTCACAGTCACCAGCCCCTTCATCTGAAGCAAGACCGGAAAGCTCATCGAAATTGAACGTGTTAAATGTGGCCTCGTCAAACTCATGCTCATCAACTAATTGTTGACCTTCCCTGCCTGTCTGTATCACATCCTCGCCAACAACCCCCTCTTCCTTATCCACAGTATTCAATCTACTGAAGTCTTCTTCGACGGTAATCTCTGCAATCTCGTTGGCTGCAAGAAATGGTGACGCCACACCACAAACAGCCCCTAAGTCTTCACTATTTTCTTCAGACTTGCCTACATCCTGCCCCTCATGCCTGCATACGAGTGGCAGCTGCTGGGACACTGGACTGAACACTTCCTCATCGTCAGAACTCTCCCCACTGCTCCACCTCGGAGAGAGTGAGTCGTCTCCATCGTTACTGGAACCGTCTCCACAAGGACGGTAGTCAAAGAAACTGGCGAGAGGAAACGGCTGAGGTACATCCCAGACATTATGGACCCTGCTCCATTCACTTGCTTCAGTAGGGGAAGAAAGAGAGGAGTCAGCTTGTGAACCATCTGTAAAGCTGCCCTCAGTATTGTCATTGTCCATTCTCCTCCAATCACCATGAAGAACGTCTTTCGGCACTTCCACACTTGCAACCTGCATTAGCAACGGTGTTGTTGAGAGATATGATTCCCATACATAAAGACAGCGACTTTAATACTCGTGGATGATAGCAAAGTGCACCTGAATTAGACAGGCGCCTAATTCCGAAAACATTCAGCGTATAAAATGGTCAAAATGCTGCACTTTGTTTCTACGACCGCCTGCTTAAAGCGGAAACTTAATCCTTGAAATGCATTCAAAAGGTCTCTGATACAGTTTGCCCAACTTTTGCAGCACCTCAGAGCAGCTTCATAACGCTACCTTGATAACACCATCTTCTGGCTTCATCGATGACCCTCTTGAAATCCCTCCACCACTGATTTCACAAGTATCCGGCTCCACTCCATGCAACGCCTCATAGGTCAATCCGGAGAAAGACTCAGCGACTGCACACAAAGCGTTTCAGGCATAACCTCAAGAATGAGTGTTCTTGAGGGAAATAGACGCTGAAATAGTTGCCAGAAAACCTATTAAATTGTTGTGTTTCTAACATAAACTGAAACCCTGAGTCCAGCATGACCTCCAAAAGTCCCCCCTTGCACGAATTAAGAAGAAAATAAGCCAAACTTCAATTCAACTGAAACAGAATCAGCTTCATCAAGCATAAAGAGGTCCCAAAGCAGCATACCTCCAGCCATGGTGGACCTTCAGGAAACAGAGGCTCCGCCCAGCAGCATCAGCGAGAGGGAGCCGACGAGGGTACTGACTGCACATGCAATTCCTTCCTCTCCATCAGTCTGAAAAGCAGAGAAATGTTGAATGACTGCTGTTTGTACTCAGTACTTAGTACTCTCACGACCGACCGCAGTGACAAACATAATTATTGCTATGCAATTCCAATAAGTTGAAAAAGGAGGCTCGACTGGATGAGATAGTCCCACGCTGTAAATAATTTACAGAGGAAATCCGTACTCCGGGACAAGTTCCAATAATGTTACATTATTGAGCGTGATAGTTCCGTCCCTAATAGGGGGAGTCAGACCTTGACCATCGCTTACGAAATTCCCGAATTCCTTATACTAAAAGTCAATGTTTCGTGTACGAATTCCGGGTCGGGATCCGCGGCTCCGCAGTACCCAGCCGTACCGAAATGCGTACCTAGCCAATGCATAATTCGCCCGATAGGCTTACGCAATTGATTTAGCGATGGTCAAGGTCTGACTCCCAGGAATTCGTACACGAAACTTTGACTTTTAGTATAAGGAATTCAGGAATTTCGTAAGCGTTGGCCAAGGTCTGACTCCCCCTAATGTTTGTTCTCCCGCTCGGTGCGCTGCTGAATGGCGCCTTGTTGGTGATGCTCTCTCGTCGCCTTACGCTGCTTTCGGGAAGGACTGGGCGACAATACAGTCCTGGAGAATGAATGAATTCACATGAATTCTCTTAACTCCACAGTGGTCTATGGGTTATTCTTACTGTTTCTTGAAGCCATCATTGGATGCTCATCTTCATTGGTACTCAACCAGTTTAGTCGAGGTCTGAAGCCGTCTGTGTCCTAGACTAGTAAGCTGTTGTGCCTGTCTCTTTCAAAGGGAATTTGAGATGCAAACAGATGGATCTGTACTTTGATTTGAGTGATTTTTTTACCAAGGAGCGCATAGACGAGCCTTTTTTTTTTCGCAACCTCTTTTCACGTTGCCTGTCACCAGGATGTGTTCATAATGGCATGTGCTCTTCTTTTTGCTAGCGAATGTTCATACTTTGTTTGATATATCTTTGTTTGGGCAGAAAAGTGCTGGTTTGAAAAACTTAGGAATACAAAGGTATCTGGCTTGTCTGAGTCTCTTCATCTTGTGTTGCCCTAATTTAGTCACGGAGCATTCTAACACCTAATTATTGTTTTAATAAGATCCTTCGGCAAACTGAAATTTTTTCATGCTGCAAATGTAGAATGGACGGTAGTCAGAGGCATGTTCCGACTTGTTATGAAGATTCAGGCAAAAGGACACATATCTTGAAGCGCTCTCTGTGTGTTTATGAAGGTGATAGCGAGGTCTCCAAACCATTGTTTGGTCTTCCATTTGCTTGGATGTCGTGGAGGCGAAAGGTCACTACAGGCTCAATGGTTCTCCCTTTACCTCTATGTTTCGTGTGCTGTGTGTCGCCGCTCTTAATCCCCCTCCCTCCCTATCGCTCTTCCCTTCAATGCAGCCTCTCTCTCTCTCTCCCTTCCATGCAGCCGCTCTCCCTCTCTCCCTTTTATGCAGCCTCTCCCTCTCTCTGTGTTCCATGCAGCCTTTCCAGTAGCAAATTAGAAAGGAAGGTATTCAAGTTCGCTTTCGCGCTATGGTTTTTCCCCGCACTACCTTCTCTTGCATTTCAAAGTGCCCCAAAGACGAGTTGTCCATAGGCTCCATTGGCATTTCAGAAATGTATGGATGCAGTTTATGTGTGATGTGTGTATACCTGTAGTCTCCACATCACCTTTCTGGCAAAAGAGGACGATTTTCCTGTTCTTACTTGATATGATATCCTTCGTTGTTCTGAACAGGCACTGAACAGTACGTGTAGATGCTCGGCTATGAATGGGCTCGAGATTGGTAGCAGTCAGTACCCGCGGCTTTGGGAAGGAGTGAGGCTGAGTAACGGCGAGCTCGTTAAAAAGGAACTGAGTCCAACAGTTCCCTGGTTACAGTATCATTCTAAAAAAGAGAAAGTACAAAGGAACAGTCTGCCTACCTGCAGTCTACCTAAGCATAAGAGCTACGTACAGGTTGCACTGAATGGTACCCGAGCAGGACTACTGCTCTCTCTCTATAAAGCGAAAACTCACTTAGCCACTTCCCTTCCCCAACTTTTCCTACAAATTCTGCTATAAGGGCAACTATTTTCTGCGAAAAACAAAGCGGAAGGCGTTGATGAGGGCCTCCTCCTCGAGAGGCTTATTTAAAAAGACGTCCATACCTACCCGCTCCGATTTCAGCCTCACTTCTCGCCCAGTCTCCGTAGTCAACGCGATGATTGGAGTTCGCTTGACTGCCATTCCCGAATCCAACGCAGCTTCTCTCTCCTTCGCACGGATCCTCGTCGTTGTTTCAAAGCTGTCTCCCATCCCACATCCCCATCCTATTCTAGTGTCAATCACAAGAAAAGCTTCTGAAACGGACTCTGCAGGAAAGAACACTCCTTGAGATTGCACTTTGTTCCTGCCATTCACTGTACAAAGAGGGCCAAAAGATCATGTGAGCCCTCTCACCCGTCCATGTCCACCATATTGATCGCCATGACAACACAGTCGATCTTGTGGGGAGGCCGCAGCCTCTGAACTGCCTCCGAACCACTTGTAGCGCAAACTACAGCCAGCGCTCCAAGCTTCAAAATGGTCGCCGCCGCTACTTTTCGGTTTACAGCGTCGTCGTCTACCACCTGTTCAACGCAAGGAGTTCACATTTCCAATGAGCCTCGTGCATGTTGGAAGGATTTGACTCAAATATCATCAGCAATAGGAAAGTGTGCATACTAGAGGAGAAACTGCAACAGTCCTGAGCTGAGATAGTCATCCTCTCTAAAGAGCACACGAACAGTTGGCAGAAGGGCAGCAAACACATTCTAATAAGAAAGCAAAGACGGCAAACAGTGGAGCCCCCCAAGTCCCTTACCAAAATAGTTTTCTCCTTGAGAACTTCTTCCTCCTCAAGCAGCCACTGTGTAGCCATCACATCGGATGGCTCCCGTGTGCGCCCATCCCCCTCCAGCACCTGCTGGAGGCACATACGTAAAGGGCCAGCTCGAATTGGCTTCAGCAAAATCGCTGAAAAGTGGGCCTTCATATGCTCAATCCTATCGTCATCCAACCTGCAGTCACGGCAGGACAATGTCCCCTTAAGGCTCCATCATTCATCGTGAGAATTCAATCGCAACAAACGAGCCCTATGTTTTTGCTTTAAGTGGAAGCTAACTCTCTCCTAAGCTCTGAACCACATCCACGTGAAGCAGCCTCTTGAGTACTTGTGAGGCTGCAGTTTGGTGTTGCATATAAGTCAATCAAGAAACGAGGGAAAGGCTGGCTAAGTAAAGGTCTCTTGGCTTATGCTGCAGTCCATAAACTGGAATTCAATTCATCCCCGGATCCGCTGTTCTACCTTGCCTTCCTAGTCCATAAAGATTCTCGATTCAAGGTCCAAAATTCTAGAAGAATCCTGATTTGTCAGCCATCCAATCTTGGGTGTCCCACTCTCACCTGTTTGCCAGCAGCACAAACTTAGGAAGTTTTGCACTTTGCCAAACGGCTTGATTGTTTCCAAGAACTACCGCCATCAGCCGCACAAAGTCAAGAGCGGAGTCAGGCCCCCCTGCATCCGCATCCACCAGAATGACATCCCACCCTTCTTGGCTTGAAGAGGGAGAGCTGCCCCCCTCCTCTCTCGTATCCGAGACACTCTGCAGCATCGACTGCCGAACTGCAACTACCGCGCTGTAGATGTTGTCACAGAGGTCGACGTCAAGGCCGAGCCGCCGTAGATACGCCGCGGTAATCTGACACAACGACAACAACAAAGAGGATAAGGAGAAATTACAAAAAAAAAAAAAAATTACAGTAAAATATGCATTTCATAGCCTCCTCCTGTAGTGACAGTCGGGACGAACCCCTTTTCAATGCAGTCCAAAGGGCATAAGACAAAGGACAAAATACACACACCAAACAATCATACAGAAAGCGCTTTTGAGCAAGACCCTACCAGAAGAAACATCATACCTGCTGTCGTAAGCTCCGACCATCCACAACCATCGCTTTCCCTCCCATCGATTTTGCCTGAATTGCAAATTCCCACATGGAAACGTTGAGCTCCTGTTGTCCGTCCGATCGCTGAAGACACTGCAACTGCACGTCAAACTTGAATGTAGTGCCTACGCCAACTTTGCTCACAAAGTCGATGTGCCCATTCATTGACCGAATTAATCTGCCAGGCAACAAAAGCCAAAAAGACCCCCCCTTTCACATCGTCAGACTTGGCTTTCCTTAACAAGAGCCTCCAAAGTCACATGTATCTGAACATGGACCCCCCCACAGAATTTCAGTCAACCGTGTGAAGTCAGAACTGAATTCACCTCTCAGAAAGAGATAGCCCGATTCCAGAAGCCCCTTGCAGCCGCACAAATGGCTGAAATATTTGCTGTCCTACCCCCTCAGGAATCCCCACGCCTGTATCCTCCACCTGAAACAAGATTCGTACTTCCGACTCCTGCAGAGACTCCTGCTTCATAGACAGTTCGTTTGCCTTCATCTCCGCCACTTCAATTGCGCTTCTTATCTCTAACCACGTGTTTGACATGTCGGCTGTCTCCTTGCCACTGAGTGTGTCAAACTCAGCCTGTTCATATGGAGCTACGTAGTGGTTTGCTCGCACAGCTCGAGGTGAAGTTGTTATATTTGATTCACTGCTCATACTTGTGCTGGAAACTCTCCGGCTTAAGGATGGGGTATTATCCGTGTCTGGCTTTAAGCTTACAGTAATGAGGACATGGCCCTCTGGTGTGAACTTGATCGCGTTTCCGACTATGTGGAGAAGAACCTGAAAGGTTTGTTTGCATTACCGAGGGGAGAACGATGAAAAAGTGTAAGATAGCAAGGAATGAAACGACTGACTGTTGACTACTATAATCTTCTTCGACCCACAATCTCTCTAGTGGCAGCCTTCTCTGAAAGCAAGCGCTATTTCTTCTTACCTTCCGCAGCCTCACATAGTCTCCAATGAGTGACGAAGGCACGGAGTCATGGACAAAGGCCGCCACTTCCAGCTTCCCCTCCTTCTCCTGAACATGAGGGGTCACTATTCCCAACACTTCGTCTACCAACACACGGATATTGAAAGCAATGGCTTCGAGTTCCAAATGGCCGGACTCCAAATTGGCAAAATCAAGCGCATCATTGATGAGATATATGAGGGCTTTTCCACTCGCTTCGGCTGTGCGTGCATAATCGATCTGCTGACGATCCAAGGAGGTCTTGAGGAGCAGATTGATCATGCCTAAAATTCCTGCAGTAAAATTGCCAAAACGGTTTTGCTTCAGGGAGGGTACAGAAAAGAAATCATAATGCGAAAAAAACATTAGTCGATTTCATTAACAGAATTACTCCACCTCTGCGGTTAAAGAAATGCCGCAACCTGAAAACTTTTGCGACTCCAGCCCAACTTGTACGAATGTAAGAAGCTGAAAATATACGCATATGAGCCACTGTCGACTGTTTCAAATTGTGTTGATACGAAGGCCCAGAAAAGCAGAAAGGAACCGATCGCATACCGTTCATTGGACTCCGAATCTCGTGAGTCATAGTGCTTAAAAATGACGACTTAGCAGCATTTCCTTCTTCTGCTGCCTGCTTCAATGCTGTCATCTTTGCATAATCCTTTTTCATTTGCTCAAAGCGTTTGAGTGCCCCGGACACTATTTGGATAAGTAGAAGGTGAATGACAAGTGTTCCCAACCCCAGCAGCAATGCTGGAGGTGGAAAATAGACTTCACGTTCAAATCTGCACCGCATCTCATGGTGTCTCGCGGGATCCCCCAAATTCATCCTTTGTACAAGCCACTTGGGATCGTCCAAGACCGTTCGATCGATTTCTTTCCACACTAAGCTGCTGTGGGTGAGAGATTTGTATGTGCCCGGTGGGAGCAGAGGGGTCCGTTGGGACACCTCCACTCCCGGGGGTTCATAAACAGGTATGGGATGATTGGGATCGCTGACATCATCCAGCCTCATCAGAATGTGATCAGAGCTGTCACACTTCGCCGAGCGTTGGAACTGCCTGCAAGGAAGAGGGCAATACGTGTTGGGAGACCCCATGAAGCAGATGCATATGCACTCCAAAAATGCAATGGGAGCTGACTCGGCTTCATGTCCTGCAACTCTCCTCCCAGTCTCCCGACAGAGAATTGCCTTCAGAAGACTCTTTGCTTGTGAAAACTCTCATACATGGACTCCCAGGTCAAGGACGAGGTTGCAGCCATGCCTGGCATCTTACTCGAACACTGTCTCAATTGTTACATCGAAGTTGAGTGTGGCTAACACATAGCCCAGAGTAGCAGCAGCTCTCTCCTTAGGCTCAGCGATTTTGTCCCGTACAGGAACAATTACAAGAAGTCCCAGCTTCTGGTACTGCAATAGAGAGAGAGAGAGAGAAAGAGAGAGAGAGCATGTGAACCTAAAAACAAACTCGGTTACGCACTTCGTACTGCCGAATTCCCTGTGCTGAAAGATCCTCAGCAGCAAAAACCACCTTTGGGAGAGCAAGCGTTCAACAGAGTTTATTCTGATTAAGCCTCGGTAACCGAAGAACAGCAGAGGACTGACTTCTAGTTCAGTGGCTAATGACTATTCCACACGCAGCCGAATGTCGAGGTAACCCACTAGTCTCTTATGCCCATCCTTGTACCGAGAGCTACATCAGCTCTTAACTGTGAGCTACTGCTCACAAAGAAAGACAAGGATCGCAGGACAAATAACTAACGCTCCATACTCTCCGTCTGAAGCAGTGACAATGTTTTGTTTTGCTTCAAAAGCCTGGCAAAGGTAGAGGGAATCTTACATCTGATGCAATGAGTGGGAAAGGCCATGAAAATGCCAAGTCAGCATATCCTTTGGCACGTGTAAAGACCTCATGGTGAAGGTCGGATATGGACAACATATCTCGCGCTTCAAACAACTCCATGTTCGGACCATGTGTCTTTACCACATACTCCTCTTGCATCGAACGGATGCCCTGTGCAGACAGGAAACTGTACTTCACATCAGCTCGCATCCCAGGCCCAGGGTGCGACACACAGAGAATGTTTTCTGAACAAGCATAAGAATCGGAAGTTCAAGAAAAACATATTAATCATAACAGAATCAGACACGACATCATCATCATCTTTTCTTTCTAGAAAAAATGCATGTCACTGCACATCATGCTCGGCGAGACTGCAGGTTTCCTAGCCCTGAAGAAGAAGAAACATATAGTGCCTCTTGGACTTTTAATTAGAAAGTGAACCCTGTTTGCCAAGAGTATATCCGTACCCCAATACAAAGGTGGCGAGAGGCAGGAAACAGACACCTCCGTGTGCCAGTCGAGGATGGGAGTTCCGAGGCACTCCTCAAAGGCAGCTCGTTGAGAGTGCGTGATACGGGCCGCATATGCCAGCCTATCCACCATTGGATATCGGGAAGATTTTGTTTCCTCTAAATAATCATTGACAGTTTTCTGCTTAACACAATCCCCACCCATTGTGTCAGACTGCAGGGGGTGCAGGTTCAAAGGGTGTTGTTCGTAGGTAAGACAGAGAGCACAAATAGCCGAATCGACTGTGCACTCACATTGTCACTAAGCTGTATTTTTGTCAATGGAGAAAGCTCCAGCAAACAATTATCAAATATGCGGGTATATCGCCTGAGGTTCATGGTTAATCCTACGGTAAGGAACACCTTTGTGTGGAAATAGGAGAGTCAACGGTATGCGACAATGGAGCACAAGCATTTACTTAAAATAATGAGCTTTCTATGTCCAGTTCACAACTTCCAATAGAGAAACCTGTCTACGAACAGTAGAACTATAGAGGTCATGAGATGGTCTAATCTGCTCTCCCACCAAATTCAGAAAAAAAGCGGTCAATTGTCTTCAAGAATGGAGTAAATCTGCATGAAGAGCATAAACATGAGGATCACTGAATCATTTTGCATGCCAGTCGTACCTCATCAACTCTAGGAATGAAGGGAAGGTCACAAGGAGCCTTTCCTCTCCCCAAGGCTGGAAGCCGAGTGGGCGGAGTGAGATGATTTGAGTGGTTCGCTGTCCGTAGGAAAACCTGCACATTGCTACTTTCTTTTTGTAAGACACTACCACTCACAAACCATGAAACAGCCACCTATGCATAGGTGGCTGTGTCCTGCCATTTTTTAGTATTAATGTGATGTGTAGATATTGCGGAATGAGAATGAACTAAGACTATCAAGCATTTCAGCTCCTTGCCGCGATTTCGTGAAAACCTTACAACTCTTGGTGTGATTTATAATCGAATGAAATACATCGACACCTAACTTTCTAACAACGGTTTCACTCCTTTGCTGTATATATATATGGCCTTGTATACAACTAATTTAAAAACAACAAAAAGTATGCAGTAAATGCACCGTAAATGCGGGGCAATTCGTACAAATTAAATTCACATTTCTGAAACAGGTCACTGCTTATGAAGACTAAAACAGGCACAGGAAAAGCTTTGACATATGGGAGAATCTGGGAAAGGATATCTTTCCTTCAAAAAAAGTGCTCTACACAACATCTGCTTCAGTGCATGTGCTTGTATGTGTACAGGTGTATGTCGAAAATACTTGCTTATAGCACACAAGTAGTTGTGCATCGTATTCTCACAATGACTTTGGCAAACGCAATGTAATCTAATGATTCGGTGCCTGCGTTGAATTGACGGAGTAAAACGGTGTTTGCTGAAAACTGTCTCGTTTCAAATTCTCATTCAGACTGGAACAAAGGCTGCAAGTACCTGAGCTGTTTTCACGTGGTTGGTGCTCTGCTTGAGCAGGCCCTCTACGATTCTCCGGCGGTCCGAACAGACAGTTTCAAGCTGCCGGCAGCCACGCCAACGCACGGAAGTCAGATACAAGTCGTTGGGTTCGCACTGGTTGTATTGAAAGCTGACGCACCGCTTCATGCATAAATTTGTGACGAAGGTCAAGAAAAAAAAAGGCCACGATCGACTACAGGCGAGTAGAACGTTCAGTTCTATCTTTCTAAGTCGGTGTCTCAAAAGAAAATCAGCACACACGGTAACATATGACGACTACCTGGTGTTCCCGCGGCTGGGAGAAGCTTTTCCTGCCATGCTCGAAAGAAAATAGCGCAGCCACGATGCCAATGCCATGCCATAGAACGAGAAACCCCCGGTTCAGCTGCTTGCGGCTTGGCGGGGCTCGAGAAGAAGCGGCTGCAGGCCGCCCTGACTGTCCACTGTATGCGGAGGAGCCAGAAAAATCCCCCTTTACTAGTTCTAAGCCGTCTTCCGCCTCTTTCCCTCTCCGTCTCAGAGAGTGCTCCGTTGAAGCTCCGGCCATGGCGGACGCTGATGGATGCTGACGTATGCCTTGGAACAAACGACTTTGAAAGTACTGTAGGTAGGGTTGGGGGCACGGGGCACGGGCATGCCCGGGGGGGGGGCATGCCCCCCATTTTTGACCGTCCGTGCCCGGGGCACGCCTCCAAAAATTTTCCCCATATATTTCGTGCCCCCCCGTGCCCCCTGTCACGTGACGCTTACCTCGTACGACCAGGCCCGGGCCGGTGACGATTGTTGTGTTGAGTACTGTCCGTACATTTCATATTTTCCCGTACATGTGTACCTTTATTCGTACGTTTAGTACATTCATCTGTACTTTCTGTACCTTCGTCCGTACCGTTTTTAAAATAGTATATTCTTTTTGGGGCCGATTTGAATTGCTCAATGCAGTCACGTCACGGGGCACGAAAAAGGGGCATGCCCCCCCCCAAGGGGGGGGGGGCACGTGCCCCTGGGCACGGGTCGGAGGGGGACCGTGCCCCCAACCCTAACTGTAGGCCCATTGAGGGGGGAGCAGCTCGCTGGGGCTCCGTGTGGGTCCCGTCATTCTTGTTCCGTTTGACGGGACGCTGAACGATAGATCTACAAGCATAGAGCCTGTTAGCAGCAGAGTTAGCGCAGTTATGTATATAAATTCCCGTTGCACTGTTCAGTACATTTCCGCCATTCACCAGTTCCATGTCGATGAGGAGAAACCTTCCCTAGCAATCCTATCAGCCTTGCATGGTTCCATGCATGAGTTCAACAAGTCCATGTTTAACAATCTCCATTTTCGAAACTGCACTGTGGGTTCCTGTTTGTTTTACTGCTTAGTTAGCGACTTAACAGTGGTCCACTGGGTTTGTTGCCTCCCTGGAGGCGTCGAATGTCCATGTTCACATGTTTTACCACTTTTCTGGGTGGCCAATGCCATCGAGGTAAGGCACGTGCCCATCTGCAAACGTCCACTACAGTAGTTGTAATGCAATGCATGCGTTCACACATGCACGCCTCTACACATCCATACCATGCCTCATCCATCCATACATCCATGCATAAATATACACATGGCTTCCACATCAATCCATGCATGCATACATGTACACATGGCTTCCACATCAATTCATACGTGCATGCATGCATACATGTACACATGGCTTCCATGTCAATCCATGCATGCATAGGTGCAGGCACGGCTGCGGGCCAACACGGCAGGAAGCCAACAGGAGAGAACCCAACACCCGCTACTCAGCACAGAGAGAAGCATTCACTGAAGAACGCCGTCCGTTATTTCGAAGAAAACAAACAATAACAAAAAATGCAGGTCCGTGAACCAGAAAGGAGCTTATCCCCTCTCCCTAGAAAAAACCCTGTAGCTACCCAAAGCCCAGCTGCCCTTCTGGCCCATCTGCCATCTGCTGCCTTCTGCTCTAACGCATCGACGCTCCCAAAGGCAGAGGGCGTTGAGCTACAGTAGGGCTCCTCAAGCTGAATTTACCTCCTAAATGCCCGACCTACCCTTCATACAAAGTATACATAACCCCTCTCCATAAGGAGACCCTTTATTCGCCGCCCCATCTTCTATCGTACACAGCCGGCGGACCCACAGAACAAGCACTTTTCCTTCGGCCCAAGAGGCATAACCCTCTCTCTCTCTCTCCCTCCCTCTCTCTCTCTCTCTCTCTCCCTCCCTCTCTCTCTCTCTCTCTCTTCTTGTCCTTCCCCTGCCTTAATAATAAACCTAACTGCTGATCTGCTGCGGCGGTCTGATCCTAACATCGTAAATTGTCGAATAGAAGTAGGCTGGCGAGAGCACCCCTCCGACCTCCACCCGCGCCGCCACACTCATCTTGATCTGGAGAGGGATGACCCCCACGACCTCGTCCGCCTGCAGGTAGTGCCCCACCTCCGCCACCGGGCAGGCGTTGCACCGCCAATAGACGGAGACGTACGTGGAGTTCTGAGGGGGCTGCGAAATGGACTCGGCGGTCACGTTGGCCAACAGCACGCCCTGGTATATTATGGAGAGGGTGGTGTTCTCATAGTGGAGGAGGATGTTGCCGTTAGGGTTGTCTGCCCTAAGGATCAGCTCCGCGTCTGTGTAGAGGTATACGAGTGGCTGGGGGCTGCCCATGGAGCCTCCCGGAGCTTGCAGCTGGCCATCCGTGTCGCGGAAAGTCTTCCACCACTGGAGTCAGGCAAGCAAGCAGATAACAAGCAAGGGATGTTTTTTAGAGTTAACGCAAAAAGAATCATTCAAAAAGGAAGGGATGGGAAAAGTTGTTGAAGAAACGAAAGCCAAACAAGTGGTAAATAGTAGTAGTAATAGTAAATAGAAAAAGGAGTGAAAACATGGTGGCTGGGATCCATGGGGCGGCGGGCTGACCTTCATTCGAATTTCCTCAAGCTCGTAGGTCGGCTGCTTGGGTTCCAGCGTAAAGAAGGCTATGAGGAGAAAAATGCCAAAAGCGACAGAGAGAAGAAAGAGAATGAGGGTGAACCACAAGCAGAGGCGATAGAGGAGGGGCCCCTTGAAGAGAGCTCCCTGCGACAAGGAAGAAAACACGACGAAAGTGAGGAGGGGGAGTCAGGTCACCTTAGGCTAATCACAGAATGGACATTATGATAGGTCTCGGAGGGAGAGAAAAGAGAGCGAGAAGCGAAGGAAGTGGAGATGAGAGAGGGATGTGAAGGGGAGGTCGACCCCTCTTTCTCCATCCGCCCCCACCGCCTCTTCCCGCTTCGCTCCCTCTCCTTCTCCACCTCCTTTTCCCCCACACCCTCCGCACCTCTCTCATCCCCCCTCTCTTCCCCCCACTCAACCTCCCTCCCTCCCACCCCTCCTCTCTCACCTTCTGCCCCATTCGGCGGCCGTGCTTCCCAATGTCCACGAGCGCAAAGGCGGGAGGCAGCGGCAGGTTGTAGGCCTTCCCCTCGTGCTGAAAGAAGCGCTGCCCCCTTATGTCTCTCGCAGTGGGCGACGCCCTCTCTCCCTGTGTGAACTCCATGTCCGCCATCGCGCCCTCTCCCAGGCCCCCACCTCCCGCCCCCCCTCCCATCGCTACCTCCGGGTCGTACACGTCCCTCTCCCTCTCCCTCTCCCTCTCCCTTTCCCTCTCCCTCTCCCTCTCGGGGGGCTCGTCAGGGATACGCCGAGGCCGGCTCCGCATCTTGCGCGCCTGCGCGGCAATTTGAGCCGCGGTGCGGGCCGTGGCCTGGGCCGCCTCCTCCTGCTGCGCCTGCTGCGCGGCCTGCAGGATGAGGCTGCCCACGCGGCCGGAGACGGAGGCGGAGGAGCCTTCTTGGGGCGGGCTTCTGGAGTTGGAGATTTGAGGCAGTCTGCGGGGAGGTTCCCCCGCCGAGGCCATGGATTCTGGGCTGCGAGAGGAGCCGCGGGGGGGAGAGGCGGGGCGGGAGCGCGCCTCTTGGTAGTCTCCACCGCCTCCGCCGGACTCCCAGTCTGCCATGGTGTAGTCAGAGAGGGGGGATCTTTAAGGTTTGAGGGAGTGGGGGGAGGGAGAGAGGAAGAGGGTCGGAGGAGAGACTATGGAGGAAAGTAGCTCCACCCAGTCGCTATCTCACTGCCATAAACCCTAATTCTTAATCAACCTTTTCGTTCTCGTTAGAAGCGCATGCGGCGATGGCGAGAGAGAGAGAGAGAGAGAGAGAGAGAGAGAGAGAGAGAGAGAGAGAGAGAGGGGTATGGCAGTTGCAGCATTATGCCCGCCCCCCCGCCCCCGCCCCCCCAACTTAACCGCCCGAAACAACCGCCGCCAGCACCGGACGGGACCGGCGTCCGGCGGTCGTTTCGTCCCTGACGGCGGAGCTTGTCGTCTTGTGCGGCAGCTCTCTAGGGTTCCGGAAACGGACGGGTGTTCGTACGGTACGGTCTTTCGTAATGACGGGGGATTCTGGACGGGGCCGCGTGATGACTCGGCAGATCTATGTACGGGTAATACCGGTACTACCGGTATTAGGTCTCACGTTTTATGGCGGGTAAAGTCGGTAAGAACGTTATCCTTGCGATGCCGGTACCGGAACCAGACTTTGTCGTCGTTCAACGTACTTTGGAAGGACAACGGTTCTATGGCCCTAGGGTACCGTACTCACATTAAGTCTACGGGTAACGGATCATAGAATGCGGGTAAACATTACCTGACGTCACTTCCAAGTCTGCTGACGTAGAATCCACGTGGACGACAACAACATTGCCACGTGTCGTTAATTTTCATGCTATACTGCGCACTCAACGCTTGAACTGTGATTCGAGCGTTCTTGCAGAAGCCGTTATAGTTACAGTTACCGGAAGTGAGAGGAAGCAAGTTGGGGTGTCTCGGGGGAGTCGGTGAATGTGAACTTAGGATTGCATAAGGCCAATGCGGCAGATGTGAAAATCCAGTTCTTGGAAGGCGAGGTCCGGCCAATGACTGAGGTGGAATTTTCTCTGCATGTTTGGGACTTCGATTTTCTTGGCCTCGACTCGCTTCAGTGAAAGCGGCCACCTGTTGCTCCTAATTTTCTCTCGCCGAAGAAAGTATAAAGCTCCTTGCAAGAGCACATACAAGTTTATCTCACTTCTCTGATGGTAATGTTTGAGCTTCTCTTTGCTCAGCAATGTTTGGTGACGAGCTCATTACATTAACTGCTCCCACAAGCAACCAAGTTTCGCATGTTCGCGAGATTTTTCCCTCGTCTGATCTGAAGTTGGACATGTGAGGAGGTCTCGATCAGGAAGACATCTCGCTATTGCCCCGCAAGCCTTTCTCTCCTCTACCTTATCCATGTTGCTGCTTCTGTTGTTTGTCTTCCTTGCAAAAGGAAAACACCACATGCTCCACCAAAGAAAAGCAGATAAAGAGTCTGAATTCCTCTCAAAGTTATCTTACATATTGTTCCCGGAAGAAAAAAAACGCAAGATTCTAATGAAGAAGAGCAAGTAAGGAAGTCGCCACTAAGACTCGCTCTTGCCGGAGTTTCGCTGAGGAAGCCCTGCGAGAAAACCAGATTCTGATTTTTTCACTGCCGGAGTGGCACTCTCTGTTGCTGGTAGTGGCTTTTCTTCATCGTCTGAAAACCCGAGCTCTGAAAGCTCTTGTCTTGCCATAAGGTTGCTGCCCACGCACATGTGAAAGCATCCACAGAGGGTCAGATATTAATCCCGGTGGCACCACGTAATGTCCTTCACAAAAGCTTCAGATAGGCAAATTTTAAAGAAACTTGCGCCATCCGCATGCTATCTACATACACATTCTCCACTTCAGTTCTGCAGTACGGGTGCGAGTGCTGGCCTTAGGTATTGTTGAAATGAACCACGCAATGCACCTTCAAGGTAAGAGTATGAAGGGCAGTCAGGATTTATAGCAAAGATGATTCATGTTAACAAACATAACCAGAAATCTGCCTCAGTGGTGACACCGACTTCATGTGTATATCAGCTAGGAAATTGAATACGAACGATAAGAAGCCATGCAACCTTGGCATGAATATTCAAACCGCAAGTGTTCTGCTGGACAAAAGTACATTCCTATGAGAAAGAAAATGGATAATGTCCCGCTGCTAACAAGAAGCAGCATCCCGGACGCCACTGTTTGATACTCACCGGTCCATCCGGCACTGCAGATACTCTTTAGAAATGTGCCGACACTTTTCTCCATGGTTCCCATTCTCTTTCAAGCACTGCATGTACCGCTGCATGATCTGCGTGACTCACATCACCCACCGCGATCCCATCAGCCACCGCGATCACATCACCCACAGCAATTACATCAGCGACGCGCCCAAGGAAGGCTATCTCAACTTCTCATGCTCTTCCTATTGACACAAAAAGGCTATCTTAGACAAGGAGGCAAAAATCGCTTCTGCAGTCCTTATTTCTGAAGTTCCACACGTGTGGAAGGCAGCAGTGAAGAACACACCGATTTGCACTCGCCAAAGTGGTCGAGCGGAAACACGCCTTTCTCAGGCGCTGCTGGTGCTGGCGTACGTGGCCCTCCAAAGGCGGCCATGGCTGAACGCCTCTCCAAATGATTCCTTCTCAAATTACTTCCATGGTCTCGCTGATGATGATGACCCGCCCCTCCCCGCCTTCACATCCCCCCGTCTCCTCCCTCACCGCCTGCCTCCAACGCCCTTCTGCTCTCACCCTAATCCTAACCCTAACCCTAACCCGAACCGTAACCCGAAGGGTAACCCTAATACAGTAACTCGTTTCCGGACTCGGACCCCAATGGCAAACCGCCACGTGTGCGCATCTACATGGCGAGTTTTCATTGGCGGAAAGTTGTCGGCGAGTCAACGAGTCCAAAGTCCACCGACCTACCGACCTACCGACCTACTGACTTACCGACCTACTGACTTACCGACCTACTGACTTACCGACCTATCGACCCACCGGCCTACAAACCTACGACCTATCGACTTACCGACCTAACGTAAAACCGAACAGGCTGAGAAATTGAGCATCGAGTTTATTTAATTTCTCAATTCTCAATCTTATTGAATAGGCTTGAACTTTGAACACTCGAGGTCGAAACTTTTTCGATTTAAGAAAGCTAAAAGCTCCAAGGAAAAAGTTCAAAGACTCAACATGTTCAGTCGCACGTGTGAACTCCACTTTTATCCACGTTGGTCCCTTGCGATTTGATGGATCCGGTCAATCGGGATACATTTTTTGCCGTACGACTCTCCCCACGAGCAGATCAACAGTTTCTGTACCAATCTCTGGGTCACACGCGCGTTGCGATCCGCTAAAATCTCATTGTTGATCGGTGGACCCAAGGAAAACTCAAATTGAACAAGTGCGCTAATTAATTGTTCAATGTTCAATTGGTTCTCCAGAAAAATTGCATTGAGAAAAAAATTTAGGAATTAATTTCTCATTTCTCAAAATGAATCGTCTTCACAAATATAGGGTTTTTCCTTGATAAACCAAAATATATATATATTTTTTTCTCTCAACCTGTCTGGTTTTACGGTATTCGACCTGTCGACCTCCGACCAACCGTACATACACACATAACACATACATACAGTACATACATACATACATGTAAGCATGCATAGCAGCATGGGCCACACATACATACATGGATGGATGATGGGGGCAGCCAAACGGTACAGTGCGTGCTGCTGCTACTCCCATCCGAGCCTTCTCGCGTGGGAGCTGCAGCTGGAGCTGGAGCTGGAGCAAGGCGCGCCATGGCGCCCTTCGCCACTTGGAGCGGCGGCCGCTTGCACGCGGATGCTTGACGCTTGAGGCCTACACTCGGATGCTTTCTATGCCTTTGGCTGAAGGAAGGTTGAGGGAAGGAACATAGGGGAAGGGGAGTCAGAGGGAGAGAGGAAGGGGGAGGGAGGGAGGGGAAGTTGGAGGAGGCAGGCGAAGGGCGAGTGAAAATGGCGACGGACGAGGCAATACCCAAAATGGGAGCGCTCATGGCGGAGCTGCAGATTATTCTGCTCACTGCGCAGCAGAAGGCCCCGGACCCGCTCGTTTGCTTCGACATTCTGACCAAGCTGCTGCTCACCATAGAGGCTGAACCTAAGGTACGGCGCTGCGAAAACGCAGACACTGGACGGCGGTAAAATGCCGATTTCTTATCTTCTGTAATTTTGTCAAAGAATTCGAATTAGTATTCTTCTAAGCATCTACGAGCCCGTTCAGGGCAGTGTTCCAAGTATCGGCCCGCTCTGATCAATGATCCATAGCCCGGCTGGTTAGCATTTATTGCAGTCGATAGATTAGCGGCACTTTTTATCGAGGATTCAGGGATTGAGGCTTAAACAGCTCGGGATGAAATTTAATGCAAGTTCATGCAAATGCTTGCCTCTCTTCAAATGCTGCCTGCCAGGCCAGACCTCCCTTACCCTTCCCGCAGACTTAAACTAACAGACAAGCTGTCATTGGGTATGAGCCAGGAGTCCCTGCTCGCGATGCAAAGGAAATGCGAAGATACTTTGCAATCCCTTTTAGTTTTGGGCGCGCCACCGCCAATCCGAAGACTCATTTCGTCTGCGATTGTGCGACTTATTGAACTTGGAGACATGATATCCATCTATTCGAGAGTCAGCGGTCTCCAAGGGCAGTTTTCTGAAAAGGGTCTCAGGCCATCCGCTACTATCGGTAAGTTGTTGGGCTTAACGAATTAGTTTAATGCCAAGTTGTAGCACTCATATCAGAGAACATCTTGATCGTCACAATGCAAGTGCATGTTCCTTAATGTAAAATGGGGACACGCTGACTTCTACCGGCAATCAAATAGGTTTTCCCGTTACCTCCAGAAATAATGCTGCATTTTGAGAATCTTCTGTCATGACAGGGGTGGCTCAGTGCCTGGGAGCCCTTTCTCTTCATCATGGACAAAAGATTATGTCAGGACTTTCTGAAACTGTCAGTATCGTTGCGAAGCTGATTCGTTCATCAGAGGTGAGCTGCTCTTCTCACCCATTAAATTTGGGGCAGTTACTAGCTTGTACAACTTCCCGAGTTTGGGGTCTAGGAAGCTCTTTCGGCTCCTTCCTTGTGGGTGAAAGGCTCATAGTAACGCTGCATTCTAATTGTCTCCATCTTCGTTGTTTTGACTTATTAATCATTACGTTTGCCATGCTTATTTGTCAAGAATTGAAGTTAATACATCTAAAACGGGGTAGATTAGGAGGCTACATTTTAGAGTAGTGCGGGTTCACATCACTTTGCACTGGTCTTTGCCAGGGATACAGATCGTGACCCAAGTGTTGTTTCGACGTAGTTTTCATCCTATCAGCAGGCTGACCTTGCAGATCATTGATCTTAAGACAAAGTTAATCTCAAGTTCTTATGGAAGAAAATGCTAAAACTCTCTAGAAGTGATTTGAGTTTGAGTGCGGCGTGAAAAGGCGACTTTGTAGTGAGCAAGCAATCATTTGGCCGATGAGAGATGCAATTAAAACGGCCATACTTTCCCTTTTCTCGGGGTTTAAGAAAATCCGTTCATCCTTGTAGTGTTGTCGGTCTGTTGTAAAACTCTTTAAAACAATCGTTGGAAATTATAATATCTCTAGCCTTGTCAATTTGGCGCACAAGCCCTTCTTGCCACCGTGGCTTCAATTAGTAATGATGTGAAAGACTTCACCATTTTTTGTCTATCCTGACACACGTGCTAGGTCAATTGCATCGTTTTATCCCCAACCTTTACTTCATTGAAACTTTCTTTAATCAGAGACTGCTTCCTTCTACTTGCATTGTGGATAGATTGGCATTCGACTAGCCGCGATGCAACTTCTGCAAGATGCTGTGGAAGGCATGCAAGGGGGCGGCTCTTTAGCAGCTTATGGCGAAGCAGTGAAGACTGTGATGCGTTACGGCGTGTCCGACCGTTCCCCCTCCGTACGAGCAGCGGCCGCCTGCTGCCTTTGGGCCATCGCTGCGGCAGGAGGGCCCGGATTGGCCGGCGGAGGACTTGAACCTCTCGCCTCCCTTTGTGTCAAGGTGGTCCATGATGATTACACCTACTTTGTCAGGTTAAGGATGGAAGGTGTTCCAACAAGTAGTTGCACTGTGTTGGGTGGCGATACCTACATACTTGCCTTGACTTTTCTGACGATTTCTTGGGAGACCCTTCTGGACATACGCAGATCACCAAGTTCCGTTTTTCTTATATCTTACATGGGCTGGCAAACTTATCTGTAGGCTTTGGAAGATTCAGCGCAGTCCGCACGGGATAGCTTCGCTTCGGCTTTAGGGGCGTTGATTGCTCTTGGTCTTAATCCGCAAGCGCAGGTGAGTACTCCGCCGTACGCCAAATGCACGCAAGTGATGGTCATTACTGTAAAGCTGAGCCTGAAGTACATGATAATTATTTAGAAAAATCTGAAATTCGAAAGCAACTCGAAGCCAGAATATTGATGCCTAATCTTGATGCCTGAGTCATATTGCTAATGAGATATTACTCCCTTTTTGGGTGAATCGAAATCTCCATCCCACTTGCATTAGAACTAGAGCATCATGTTCAGTTTTTTTTGTTTTTTAATTTCAACGTGTAAACAATTAGATTTTGGAAACTCAGTACAGTCGGCTAAATTTTTGAACCTTGAAATAATTTTTTTCTGGGAAAATCTCAATTCTGAAAACTATTTGTAGCCAGAGTCACAATACAAATCGAACTGAGTGAATTTCATATTGAGCATATGTATACGTTTTTGGTCCAACGGGTGTAAACTGCCCTTAAGAAGGCCACGGGCTATTCACGTAACACAGGTCAAGTCCTATGGCAAAGATCGACCCAAACGGTGGATCTGTTTCATCCATTATCTGAGTCTATAATGAGCATTTACAGCAACACAAGGAAAAAAGTCAGATGTCAAATTTGAAGAAATTCTAAACCTTCACATCTCATGTTCTGATGTATTGAATTTTGGACAACAGCTATGTTGTATGAACTGATTAAGGAGATTAAGCTCGTTGCTTTCTTCGATATGGGGAGCTTTGCCAGCCTTCATGGACAATACAACTTAAGATGCTTTTGTTCGGAAGGATGAGACTGAATTTAAAAAAGTGACTTTTTGCATGCAATGACTGAAGCAGTGAGTACTGTTATGAAAACCATTCTACTTTCGTGATGTGCTTTTGGGCACCTTGATATCACTTTCCTTTTGAGCCTGCCACTGTCATTTCCCTGAAGTCTTGTTGGAGCTTGAATGCAGATTCAGGGCAAAGGCAAAGGCCCAGCAATCCCTCCAAAGGCTATGGAGGGAGGTTTGCAGAAGTATCTGATTATACCTTTCTCAAAAGGTGAACCTGATCTGCGTAATCGACTCTCCGATTTTAAAATTTCACATCTGAAGCATTGTCTGCTTTTCTTCTCCCGAGTCAGTCAGATTTTAGTGCTGACTGGGTGGATCGGGGAAGGTGGCAAATGCAGCGAGTGGTCCTAAAGCCCGCGATCTTCGCATGGCCCTTGCAATTGCTTGGGTTGCCTTCCTTCAGGTATACGATGCATGTTTCGCGTGTACTATACATAGTATTCCCACCTTTCGCTGCTTTTAAGGCTTGCACCCGATGCTGGCCCCCCTTTCGTTTAAGCTGTACATAGAACCCGCCTTTCGCATGTTTGGTGGACTGACTGACTCGAATGTAGTATGGCATCTTGATGTAGTGTAGCATACTGTTCTGGGCTGTGCTTTTTGCAGGCAATGAGGCTTACCTACAGTATCGCAGACGTGGAACTTATTCCATACGCTCAACAAGTCATCAGCATGCTCGCTCAATCTGGCAAGTCAACTGTCGATGTCCATGCACAGGTACGGATTACCATCTGCAGTAAACACAGGGTGGAAAGCTTGCAAATTCAACTCAGTGGAGGAACATCTTGGAATGAATTTCTTTTCTGATAGGCCTGTAGGTGAGCCTGACTGAAGCTGTTTCTAGGGAGTTGAATTCGTGTAGATGAAAACCTTTCAATGCGTTTTATGCACTTGACCGACAGGCCCGACTCATGTGATTTGAGTGATGACATCGGAATCCTGCCTGACTACTCTTGCAGTCATTCTTGCACTTAAAAGAGTCTGAAGGTGCTATTCTTTAGTAATGATCAGCTGGGCTATGATGAATATAAGGAAATTTAAAGAATATTTTTGAAGGTGCCTACTGAAGCAACGTTCAGATGGGGGCAGGCATGCGTGCTCTACATTTTGCGTGTGGGAATAGTGGAGCCAATGGGAGAAGCTGCGCAGAAGGAGTCAATACAACCTTTGACAAAGCAGGTGATATTCCAACTGGCGGAACCATTTCTACTTTGTGATCTTTTACAATGAGCTGTGTCCGATACAATTGAGAGGCAGTACTGGACGAGAGACAGTCATTATTGTCAAGTTGATTTCCCTAGATTATGAATTCCTGTTTCAGAATGGCCTGCCATAATGAAGCCTCTAAGTAGCGATTTTAGGGTTTCTTACTGAAAGTGATGGCTGCTTGGCATGACAGCTGTCAGCTGCAGATTCGAGCCCCTCCATGCTGGTTTCAACCCTGCGTATTTTAGCGCACTTATTGAGCGTCCTTGGTGAAGTGAGCACCCTTTCCATTCCCAGCTTTGATGCCCCACTGCGTTTGATTCTATCTCATCCCTGCAAGAATGATTGGGCTATCAAAATGAAGCACACTTTGCTGTCAAACATATAGTGGAGTTCATGCCAATGGTGGTCAGCCTAAGCGGCAGAGTAGCCATGAGTTTTATGTCCAACGTATTGCAAGGTCTTTAGAAAGAGCTGTATGGAGCGAGCAATTGGTATTTGTAGCCAGTTGCTATCCATGAAAGCCCTTCAGTAGAGATGTATGCCGAAACCTATATCAGAGTTCATGCTTTATATCCCACCACAGCGGCAAGTAATCCTTTGGGATAGAATGTTCTCAAGCGTGCAAATATTTCTGCTGTGATTTGCGGTGCTCATTGTGAAAATCTTGTCGTTGGGGCGATGGGAACTTGTAGGTGACTCCTGCCTCTCGGGAAGAGTTGAGCCAATCGTTGGTTTCGTGCTTGGCCCATCCGTCAGCAGCGGTACGGATATTGTCATATGAAATCCTTGGATCTCTTTTGTTCGTGTTCTAATGTGGCAGTATGTTCGCATGCATTCGTCGAGAGATGAAAAGAGTGACGATGATCGAATAAAATGTGCACGCTTCTTGGCAGTGCAAGTTGTTATCTGTTACTGGATTCTGCTCTCCATATTGAAAAGCTTTTACCCCATCAGCATAAAGAATATCGAGCGTCTGTAGTCAGCAAATCACTTATGCACTGCAGGTAGACAGGCAGCAGCAAAACGAGCTTAAGTAGGGCGCCGGTTGAGCTGTTAAACAGAAACTGCAAGAGTCAAAATGTCCCTTGCGATCAATTGTTAACAAATGGTGGTTTTTGCGCAGGTGAGGATAGAGGCTGCTTTAGGGTTGCGAGCATTGGCAGAAGTGGATCCATCCTGTGTGAACGCTCTCATGTCAGGTGGAATCACTGTCCTTCGAGCCAATCGAGATGCGGCAGCTTCGGAGAAGGTATGTCGCCTATGCATCATGGTGGCGAAAGGTCAGCAGTCAAAATGGCTCTCTCGTTTGGTACGTTAGTTGGGATGTCATGTAGCTCTTCATATCCTAGTGTCACGATGGTATTGTGACCCTTATTGGGGCTTTCTGACACATGGGAAGTGATATGATTTCCTTTACTTCTCTGGCGTATAGGTGGAATTTAGAATGTGGCTCTGACTCCTTTTGCACACCAAACATAGGGTAAACACTCGTTTGACGTTTCGATTGTCGATTAGCCTCCCTCGTCTGCTGGCAGTATAGCTGCCTTGTTCACACTCTCCTTGCATGTGCAGGTGGAGAAGCAGAGGGTTGAGCTGGATGGGCTGCACGGGCAGGCAGCAATGCTTGCAGCCCTTCTCGTTGTTGTACCAAAGCTGCCTCTCGGAGTGCCATCCAGGTAACAGCCATCTAACACAGCCCCTCCGTACATCTCCGTACTGACTGTCTTCTCATATCTAAACGGTGACTGAAGCATGTTTCCCTTCCCCCTTTGCCATCCACCCTTCAGCCTAAACCTTTCCCTGTGCTGCTAACCCCCGCCTGCTGCAACTGGCAGCGCGAATCCCCAACGGCTTCTACCACATCGATGACCAACTGACTGACTGACTGACTGACTGACCATGCTGAGTTGGCGCGCTGTGATAGGCTGCCGCTCGCAATACTGGAAGTGGCGCAGCAGATGGTGCTCCGTCCCGTGTGCAAATTCGCGGGGGGGGCCTCCGCGGAGAGGGAAGCAGGATGGATGCTCGTGGCTGCACTCGCGGCAGCCATGGCGAAGGAGGTGAGAGCAGGGGGCCATGAACCCGCGGCGGAGTCTCTATTCTACACTTTCAGAAGCGCAAGTGCACATATGCTGCATCAAAAAGGTTTTGCCTTTGGTTAATTTGCTGGACCATGGCAAGCTTGAGCAGGAGTTGGAGGAGCATGAGCTTGAACTTATAGCTCTGTGGACAGTTCCCTTTGGAGGAAACTGTCTAGAACGCTTGAAGAGAATTGAACCAAACAATCTCGCGTCAGAAGTCAGGTTAGTGACTAAATGAACACAGGGTTTTTCGGTTGTTGTTGCACAACCCCACAACAGGCTTTGGCGCATTAAGTTAAGAGTGGGGCTTCAGTTCTTTAATGTTTTGGTTAATCGATTTTCTGGATGCTTTGCAGTGGATGGGCCGCCGCCATGGAGGCTCTTTCTTCATTCATTTCGAGCTACATGGTCCCCTCCATGTCCGCTAGCAAGGAGGGGCTGCTCCTCTCACCTGTTCTCAACTATCTCAATGGGTAATCTCAGCCTCTCTCTCTCTTCAGGATTTTCACTTTTGACCGGCGGCAAGGAACACTAGCATGTCCCTGTCCCTGTTGCTAAAGTGTGCCAGAAGAAGTTTCTAGGTCTGCTACAAGTCGTTTTCTTTACTTATTTAATTATTTTTTCTATGCAGCTAAGGCGACTCATTTGAACAGCAGTCAAGTAATGGCTGATTGACTGCCTATTTTATTTGCGTGTGGCAGAGTTTTGACGTGTTTGGACTCGCCTCTCCTTCAAGAAGCAGCCCCGGCTGTGCGGGCCCAAGGAGAGCTGCTGGTCATTCATACATTGAGGGCTTACTTGGCCTTGGGTGAAGTTTCTCTCTACCAGTCCGATCACCAAACTCTCCTCAGTATCTGTACCTCCCCTTTCAGGTGAGCCCTTGAGCCTGCTGTCCACAATTGACTTTAGGGATTTGAGCTCTCTACTACATGTGCGCAGCGTGTCTCTGAAAATTGTCAGCTTTTTTCTGACATTCTTGTTGAAACCAAACAGCCTCTTTTACAGTGCTTTGTTGAGCTTTAAGTTTCGTTTGCAAGGATTGCTGATGGGTATCCGATAAAGACTATGGCCAGTGGAAAGCCATCCTTGAACCCCATACCCCTTAAGACAGAGAACTATATCCTTCCCTTTGTGTATGCAGAGACGGAGCCGCCTTTCCCCCGAGCTCATGTCTGAGGCAGATTCTGGACTCCCGCGATGCCTCTTTAGGGCCATGGGTGCCGGGCAGGTGAAAGCCCATCTCCTCTCCTCTCCTCTCTCCCCTCCTGCCCTTCCATGTGAACAAATGTGGCCGAATGCACAGTTTGGCTACTGCTGTCAGTTCTCTGGTTAAGGTCGGCTGAGTGAAGACTGTGTTCAAGTTCTGACACTTAGGGGTGAGAGTGGAGAGCAACTTTGCAGAGACAATCTGGAGGACGAATTGAGAGCTTTTCGCGGTGGAGCTGATGGGCTCCCCCCCTGCGTTTGGGACTCCGATGTCTGCGTGTTTCCCCAGGTGAGTTCGTTTCCATAATCTTTTCTGATCCCGTTTGTACTGTTCTCCTACTTGGAAAACTCCTCCTTGTCTTTCGAATGTGAGAGTCTGGCCATCTCCATACTGCGAAGTAGCTTCGTTTCCTTCAAGACGCCTCGGTTTCACTTCCGACTTCGTCTAAAAAAACGTCCCTTCCAATCTAGGTACTGAGTGGAAAAATAAATGTATTCTGCAAAACGCTCTCTTCCTCTGATCTGTGCTGTGAGAGGGTGGGGCTCACAGAGGTGCTACGCGTTTGGGGGTGTGTGCTTGCTCAGCCGATCTCGCAGGCCACCTCTTTGGTGGACGCAATGCTGCTCGGCTTCGCCGCAGTCTATGCTGCGCAGGTCAGTTCAAGGGGGAATCCTCAAACGAACCATGATTCAGCACAGAACGGTTGAACTATAACAGCCCTATGGTGAAGTAGTTCTATCTATCATTTACTTTGTGTATATAGAGCGGTAGGACACTTTCCAGCGACTCATGCGTGCCGTTCACTCTCTCAAGAACTAACTAACTCTCACGTTCATGCTATGTTGTATTTTTGTAAAGCTTTAGTGGAGTATGCTAATGGTGTGCTGTCTCTTGGCCATGGTGTGCAGACGGAACAAGCCAAATTGGAGCTGCTTGATCTTATCATTGAGTGTTTGAAGGCCGGGAGGAAGCAGCAGTGGCGAGCTGCCAGTGCTGTTAATGTTTGTGTTGCCCTGCTGGGCGGCCTTAAGGTCAGTTACTGTCAACCATTTGGATGCCAAAAAAGGCCTTTCTTTGTTTTTCTCAGCATGATCCTGTTGCTTATCCTTCTGCTTCACTACGGGAATCCTCTCCTCGCGGTTTCGGTCAGTGTATAACGATGTTCTCCTTCTTCTTTTTGAGGGTTCATGGGCAGAACTCCATAGCAAGGAAGGAGCAGGAGCACCCTTCAGCCGAGCTGTGGAAACGCTGCCAGATGGTGATTCAGGTGAGAATGTGCCCAGGTCCATACGGAGGAGTACTAAAGACAAGGGATTTTGCCCATGTATAAACCTTGCTTCGCTTTGTTCGTTTGCAGTAATGGAAGTTCAAATGGGAGTGACGTTCTTTCGTGTGATATTGATAGCCCATTTTCCAATGTGTGCCACAACTGGTTTTCTAGGAGGAGACCGAAAAGTAGACCACTTTGAACATGGAAGAAGCTCTGCGTACTTGTATTGTCTCAGCACTTGTTGGGCACAGAATACATTGTTACATCAACCTTCTGAATGTGTTCCGCTCCGAATATGCAGTGAAACCAAACTTGTGACCGTTCTCGTTTTGGGAATGCAGGGCGTGTTGGCTGCAGATGCTTCTGCCCCCGCCTTCAAACGAGCAGCTGCAGAGGCCCTCGGCATGCTTGCACGTCTCGGGGATGATCTCTACGCCGCCCGCCTTGTGAGTAGCAGTTCTCTCACCAGTATTGGGAACTTGGGCCAAGTTTATTTGAACTGTGCAATGGAGACAGTTGCAGCTTTAGTAGTGTCTGTCTCTCTTCGTTTGGCACGCGTACTGAAATGCAGGCCGGGTCGGTCGGCAGGTGCATTCTCTTCTTGCCGATGCGAGCAGCACCACTGAGGCCTCACAAAGGGGAGCCATTGCCTTAGCGTTGGGCTGCGTACGGCGGAGGTAATATCCTCTACCGCAAGGAGGGCTTCAAACTGGGCATACCGGCCTCTTTCTCACAAGGACTGCGAATGTGGCTGGCAAATGGGCAAATGACCTTTTGGTCATTGTTATTCTGACTGACTGAATGACTAGCTGACTTGAGAGTGGTTGTGTGTGGCAGTGTGGGAGGCATGGCCCTTTCAGCGCTGGTCACTCCCACTGTGCAGGCCCTCTGCCAGTTAGCGAGAGACTCCACCGACAGTTTGCACATATGGGCACTGCACGCACTTTGGCTCACTGCCGACGCAGCGGGTCTCTCCTACATCCCACACGTGCAGGTACGGACTGCCCCATTTCCTGCCTGCCTGTGCTGACTCTTGCATCTTGAAATCGCAGACCTGTACACTTTGTATGAGCATTGCGAACGCTTTCTTTCAGTCGATTTCTACCTTGTCAGCTTCTGCTGAGAGGATAGTTTAAACTGCAAAACTTGCTGCTTTACCTGATACTAGGAAGCAGGCCTGCATTCGGACGATAAAACGCTATTTCATGGAGGGGATGCAGGCCACCCTTTCTCTTGCGATGGATGTGCTGCTTTCCGAGGAGCACAATGTGGGCGGCCTGCATCAAAGCGCAGGGCGGCTGGTCAATGCCATGGTGGCGGTGCTCGGCCCTGAGCTTGTCCCGGGAAGCCCTGTATTTTCTCGATGCAAGGTGAGATTTTTTAGGTTGTAAGCTCTATATTACTGACATTTTCCCAGGCCCTTGGTGCTCTAAGATTCCTTTGCAGAGATGGGAAAGGTGTGAGTTCATTTACTGGCTGCTTTATAGGGGGGTAGGTTGTGAAGGAGAATATGGCATTTTTCCTAAAGCGACAGCATTTTCTCGTGTCTTGAGCAAGTTTTTTGATGGGTTGTTATTCGCCCTCTCATGGATCATCTTATGTGGTTGGGCTCGCAGTTGATTGTTTCAGATATTAGCTCTACAGAGGAACCTGCAGCACAGCTCGAGTGAGTTTCTATTCCTCGTTATAGAAACGCATATTCAGTAGATTCAAGAAGTATCTGTGTTGCATTTGGAAGTTTTGAGTTGCATGAACTAGCACTGCCGTGGGGAGCAGCTGCTGAGAGTTCGAAAGTCAACTCAAGATGCCTACAAGAAAACGGAAAGGTCAATAAGATATGAGGAGCTAATTGTAGTTCACCCAGCGACTTTACTAAACCCGAACGTAAGAAACCTTAAGATTTCCCTTATCTTAACCTTTTTCACGAGTCCCCAGATTTGCAGATCTGAACCTCTTACTGTTGCCTCCTGCAGGTGCGTCCTGTACACTCAGCAGCTTGTGCTGTTCGCCCCCCAAGCAGTGCCTGTGCATGTGCACGTGCAGACTCTCCGGGCAACTCTCTCCTCCCGGCAGGTACACTCCTCTTCTTCTCTTGCCGAGCTGCACAGACAGCATCATAGTCATAGTCATAGTCATAGTCATAGTCAATGTGGGAGAGGAAGCGGAGTTTCATTGAGAGGGGATGCGGGGTGCCTGCAGCCTTCTCTGCGACAAGCAGCCGTGTCCACTCTGCGGCATATGTCCGAGCGCGAGCCGGTGAGTGAGAAATACTTTGCTTTTGCTGGAATTCCCTGCGGCAAGTAATTACATGCAGACGTGAATATTAGACGAGCGTCGTATCTTGGTTTCCATGAGCCACACCGACCGACCGACCGACCGACCGACCGACCGACGGGATAGTGTGCTTCTGAGTTTGTGCATAGGGCATTGTGGGCAGATGGCTATGGTGGACGAGCACATTGAAGAGGACCTCTTTGCGATGTTGGACAATGAAACGAATGCGCGGTGAGTATGAGCCTTGAGCCCTTCCCCGGAAGTGGGGGCCTTTGGTTTTCCAAGCAGCCGTGTCCAATGCCGCAAAGGTCCAATGCTGAAAGGTCCTCTGTGTGGGTGTCGTTCAGCATAGTACGGGACGTCTGCCTCACATTGGAGACACTGCTGGAAGTCGCATGCCCCATAAATCCCAGCAGATGGCTGCGATTATGCCGTAATGTGGTGAGTCTCTGTTGTTACTCGCCCCATGTCAACGCGTGTACTTTTTGCTCCGTTTATAACCACTCAGTGGAATTCTCCTCTGGAATTTTGATTGTAACGTATCGTTGCCAACAGCTTTGTTCCAGTGTAAGCCCATGTTATTGGTGGTCGGGGGTAGGTTCTTGCAGCATCTGCAACGAAGAAAGCGGGCGAAGATCAGCGGGAGCAGATGGAGGGAGGAGAAGGAGGGCCGGGAGAGGATGATGAGGCGGGCATGGTGGCGTATACAGCCCGCCTTTCCGGTGGAGATCAGCACGCAAGAGACGAAAGCGCCAAGTCCAGTACCTTTTCTGGAAAGGATGCTGAACAGCTACCACGTTTTCAGACTCGCTTTTTTGCCGCTGAGTATGGTCGCTTCTCGTTTCTGGCCTGCGCATGTTATTAGTAAAGAAGCATTGTTTCTGTAAGCAGCAGGAAGGCGATAAACCCAGCTTGCTGTTATGTGTACCGCGATCTCGGAAAATGTGAGGTGTGTTAGGGGATTGTTTTATTTTTTGAAAGTGCTCTGGTGGATAGCCCAAGGCAAACAAACATCGTGCCTTGCGAATGTCGAATCTCTTTCTATGCCTTTCGGTGAGGATGACTTTCTTGCAGCACATTCGGAAATGCGAAGCTCCAAGGCCTTCTATTGGATGACTCTCATCCACACTTCAACTCCATGCAAACTCCATGATTGACACCCCTTATAACTTCCCTCTCGCCATCCTTTCATCCTCCCTTCCTTCATTTTTCGCCCCATATACCCTCCTTAAATATATCTTAGATATATGACGGGCCCCATCTTCTCCCTGCCTGCCTGTCTGACAGGTGTCTGAGCCGTCTCCCCAGCGCTGTGGGAGACGAGCTCGCACACTTTGACCTCGCTTTGGCCCGCAAGGAGAGGCAGGCAAGCGAAGCTTCCGGGCAGCTTCCCGGGGACTGGCTGGTTCTGCACTTGTCGGAACTGGTGGCGCTCGCTTTTCAGGTGTGTGCCAATACTACGACTGGAAGATCATTATTGGGAGAGGAGAGGGATTTGGGGGGAAAGGAAAGGAGAGGGGAGAGGGAGGTGGGGGGAGGTGATGAAGTTGAAACTGGCAGGATTATCAGATTGACGTGTCAGTTGCAAGGAATTGTTTCGTTTAGAACTACTGCTGAACTGCAATTTTAGATTGATATCATGAGGTTACACACTACAGTACTGCGGTAGGCATTCCTTCTGCTGGCTTGGAGTGTACCTCCTGAGGTCGAATCAGCAGCAGAAGCAATCTGTTTAGCTCGTTCACGTTTCTCCTTTCTGGGGACTTCACTTGTTGTCATTTACAATCGCTAGCATGTGAATGGGATGTGCAGGTTGCCACAGGTACGCTCGAAACGGTGCGGCCAATGGGAGTCACCCTTCTTAGCACTGTTCTCGATAAGGTCAGCCATTCACTCCTCTCACTTCAAGGCTGTGACTGCGAAAAGGAGATACAGTGGCATTCAACTCTCTCCCTGAATGAGGTGTTTGTAGGCCAAGACCTGATAAAATTATGACTAGGGATGTGGGATCGTGATCTACAGTTTGGGAAAACAGAGGATCCGGAATTTGAGGGACATTTGCTTCTGGAACAGTATCAGGTGATTGCAGCTCACTTACTTCGAAGTGTTTTCTTGGTTTCTGCATAATCAAGAACATTGCATCATGGTTTAGGCCCTTCTCCACTTTTATTCAGTCCGTAAATTGCTGATTTTCCACCCTGTAGCAATTCATTTCCGAACAGCGACAGAAACCTACTGCTATGAGCATCTCTGCAATAGTGTGATGTAGAGGTTTCTGGGTAGTCCAATATAAAGTTGGTCGGTTTTGATGCATTGCAAATGGACCTTTACATGACTGAATGCAGAACTGGCTGATGCCTAAAGGCTTGCAGTCCATGATCATGAAGCCTTTTTAAACTTATACCAAAGTAAACTGAAATGTACTGTTTAAACCGTACTGGATCAATGTACACAATAGAAGATTCTCTCCTCACTATGGTGTCCCTATGGCCCTCTTCAGGCTCAGCTTCTCTCCACAGTGAGGGCTGCATTTGAAGGAAGCTCCGGCCCTTTGATGGCAACTTCAGGGGCCACTCTTGCAGCCCAGGTCCGTACTACTACTAGGGAGCCTCTGAAACATGATGTTAACGAAAATTTTGAAAATCAAAGTTTTATGGAAAGGAAAAGGATGAAAGCATGAAGGACTCGTTCTTGAGTCTGAAGTAATTCGTATTGTGTGATGAGTCCGAGGATGCTTTCTGATGGGTTCTTAGTCGTCACTCGCATGCAGATAATCACAAGCGGAATTGCAGGAGGCGAACGGGCAGTTTTGCAGCGCATTATTGCACTCATTTCCAAACCGCTGTCGATGTGGGACGAGCTCGAGCATCCTTCCTATGCGGAATGGGTCGGCTGCAAGGTCTGCATCTTCCACCTATTTGGCCATCAACAGGGGGGGGGGGCTCTTCTGCGCAAACACATGAATAGAGTCAAGCTCAGTAAAGTAATATACTTCTTTCTCCTGCAAAATCTCTCCTAAGTGGGGGTGTGAAACATGCTATTTTTCAGGTGCGAGTGGAAATCCTAGCAGCCCACGCACGAGTAAAATGCTTCGCAGGGGGACAGACGGAGAGCCCCTCTCTCTCCTCCCTCCCCTCCCTCCCTCCCTCTGAGCGCGTTTCAAGGGACCGTACCGCTCTGGCCCCCCTTCTGAAGCCTTCTTCCCAGCTCCTTCTGCGGCACTGGACGGCCGTTCTATGCGACTACGCAGTTGCTCGCAGCCGACTGCCGGCCGTGCAGGTCGCCCCGCAATGCTTTCTTTTGGCTGAGCTCTTTGTACTTATGCACTGACATTAGTCAGCTTCTTTGACTCTAGCATTACCGGAACATTGTCTTTGAAATGACAGTAGTATGACTGTTCTATTGTCTTTGAAATGACAGTTGTATGACTGTTCTATTGTCTTTGAAATGACAGTTGTATGACTGTTCTATTGTCTTTGAAATGACAGTAGTATGACTGTTCTATTGTCTTTGAAATGACAGTAGTATGACTGTTCTATTGTCTTTGAAATGACAGTAGTATGAATGTCCTATTGTCTTTGAAATGACAGTAGTATGACTGTTCTATTGTCTTTGAAATGACAGTAGTATGACTGTTCTAGTGTCTTTGAAATGACAGTAGTATGACTGATCTATTGTCTTTGAAATGACAGTAGTATGACTGTTCTATTGTCTTTGAAATGACAGTAGTATGACTGTTCTATTGTCTTTGAAATGACAGTAGTATGACTGTTCTATTGTCTTTGAAATGACAGTAGTATGAATGTCCTATTGTCTTTGAAATGACAGTAGTATGACTGTTCTATTGTCTTTGAAATGACAGTAGTATGAATGTCCTATTGTCTTTGAAATGACAGTAGTATGAATGTCCTATTGTCTTTGAAATGACAGTAGTATGACTGTTCTATTGTCTTTGAAATGGCAGTAGTATGAATGTCCTATTGTCTTTGAAATGACAGTAGTATGACTGTTCTATTGTCTTTGAAATGACAGTAGTATGAATGTCCTATTGTCTTTGAAATGACAGTAATATGAATGTCCTATGGTCTTTGAAATGACAGTAGTATGACTGTTCTATTCCGCATGCAGGCTGCCTACAAACCCTTCCTTTCGAGCAGCCCCTCAGCGGCAGCCACAGCTATGGTGCAGGAATACCTTGACGGGATATGGCCCACCTTTCTTGAAGCTGTCAGCATAGACGTCAAACCAAAACGATTGATTCAGGAAGCCGGCAACGCAGTGAAACTTCAAAATGGCTTCTCGATAGACTCTGAACCCTTACCTCTGGAAACTCACGATGTGGACGAATATGAGGGTGTGGATGAAGGCGAGTTCATCCAACTGTGGAGTCTTGCATTGTTGGTTTTGTCTGAGAAATCTGCATCCGGACCTGCTCTAAGGTCGGGGGGGCAAAGCTACCCTTGGGAGAAGTTGGCAGTGGAGCAATCTCAGCGCAGTTCACTGCAAGCGGAGGAGGAAAAAATGGCGGCTCTTCGGGCTCTGTGGAGGCTCAGTTCATCTCCGTTTTGCAGAGCAGAGCTGCTCTCTTTGGAGCTCTACACTGAACTTGTGCAGGTAAACGCAGCCACTCGTTTTACACTCTATTTGGCATAATTTGTAGCAGGCCTGTGAAAGGAGGCAACAGTTGACATTTCTCAGGTTTGAGGTTTTTTTTTTTTTTTTCGCATGTTGGAAAATGATGTTGAACCGATGTGGTTCTGAACCATGCCGCGTGTTTCAAGAATGCCTGCTGTTGTAGACGAAATGAGAGAGATAGGATCTTTGTTTCATGTGAAAGAGTCTGACAATAGAGCAGGTTTACGTGAGAAGAGTGGACCTTTGAACACTAAACGCTCATTTTTTTTTGTTTTCCCTTCTCTTTAATCAAACTGGAGATTGTATAGGCTTTTCCTGGTCGCACAGACCTCAGGAGTGTCTGTGTAAGCTCATGTTTGACTTCAATTTTTTGGCTTCTGAGCTTCGAATGGGAGCTTTGTACTTGTAAATGAGCGGCAGGTGCTATTGGATTTGGAGTTGGCAAAACAGCCTACTCTGCAGACCGCTGTAGTCGACATTCTGGCACAGGTTCGGATCACATGGTTAAACTCGTTAACAAAGCAATAACTTTAGTATCTTCTATTTTTCCTTTTTAGTGTGATTTACATTTGCTGCAGGAGTGATTTGCATGGAGGAGAGAGTATGCAGATGTTTGTGGTTTGTTTGTCTGACTGTAACCAGTGCCACGTGGCAGGTGGTGGAGGCTGCCCCAGAAGAATATTGGCAGGACTCGGACCTCCCTCTGAGCGTGGCAGAGCTCGGACTGACACAGTTGCATCGCTTAATTGGAAGGTCCGAATTGTTATTGTTATTTTTATTTTGGCTTAGAAATAGCCGCCGTTTCAGGACAAAGAAAAAGAAAACTCATTGCTTGTGCAGGTCTGGTGTTCATCTTAGAAATTCACACCAGGAGGGAGAGGGAGGGTAGCGGGAGTGACAGCCGAGTGGGGAGAAGGAGAGAGATGGGCAGAGAAGGGTGGGAGGTGGATCGGGGAGAGATGATGGAAAGTACGGGGGAAGAGTGAGAAGCAATCGGAGAGAGAAAAGGGGGGTTGAAAAGTTGGAGTCAAACTTACTTGGACTGAGGTTTGGAGGGGTCTTTTGGATGGTGACAGCGACATTGCAAGCGGAGGGAAGGGTCTTTCTGCAGAGGATGAAGCTGCGCTGCTTTCGGTAATGAGCTCGATGAACATATTTGCTTCTCGACTGAACCAACAGGTAATCTTTGAATTTCATTTCATTTCCGTCAAAAGCACCGTATTCGTTTGAACATCTTTGCGATGCTAACGCATGGAGTGAGCTGGACTCATCCTGGGTTCGTTCGGTCAGTGCTTAGTCTTCAGCATACATTTGCTCTTGAAAAGTTCGGTCCTTTTGAAAAAGTGTACAGCTACCGTAGTGTGCCCCGAAAAATGTGTGATCGTAACGAGTTCATGAAGAAGCTTCGTGACATTTTTAGCGTTGTGTGAGCGGCTTATTCATTGTGAATTGAGAATTTCCATGCCTCAAACACCCCAGCTGTCACTCCGACTCATCTGTCACTCTCACTGTAGTACTCTGTATCACCCATGTAAACTATACCTTCAGACCTCCCTTCTAATCACCACTCGATCTCCCTATTTGTTCCTACACTGAAGCAGTGATACTATGACTGGGTGGGAATGCTGGGCAGTGGGAGGGAGTGCTCCTCCCTCAGCTGCTCTGCGCTGCTCTGCGTATCCTCCGTCTCGCTCCCACTGCCGGACCTGTGCTCCCTAACGCCGTAAGGCTTGCAACCAAGCTGGTCAGCGCGGGCCGGCCCACCTCCTTAGGTCAGCAACCCAAAACCCTATTTTTTTCTAAGGGCCAGGGAAGTGAAAATCTCAGAATTGCACGTTGAAGGGATTGGTTGTCGGCAAGTCCTCCTTGCGAGCTTCCAGGAAATATTGGTATTCGTTCGTCTTCGTTGGAAATCTGAGGTGCATTTGTTGTTGTTCCATCAGCTGTCATTCACCTATTTCAGAAACCACTCAATACTCATGCTCTTTCCCTTCCCAGACATAGTACGAAGTCTCAGCTCCTCACTTAACTAACCCATTGTTTTTTTCAGTCCACTCCCACTCCCTCTCCCTCTCCCCTCCCCCCCTTTTCCCTCTGCATCTCTCTCTCTCTCTCTCTCTCTTCCCCCCTCCTCTCTCTCTCAACTATTCAAAAAGCCGTCATGGGCCTGATGGAACGCAGCTGGAGAAGACATGGCGTGGGCAGGGCAGAGGGCAAGCATTGCCGCCTCTGCTTTAGAGAGCGTGGCCCAAATGGCAGATCGTCTTATTATGGCAGCGCTCAAGAGGGCCACTCAGGCAGAGAGCTCCTTCCCCGACCCTCTCCCTTCACCCCGTCAGAGCCCAAGTCGGCAGCCCTCTTCATCAGGCAGGAGAACAAGTTTTGATAACACTACCATTGCAGAGGCAGGTCTATCTTCATCTCCTCGCTTTGACCGGCAAAGCTCCCTCGGAGGGCGTAAAGTTGGGCTGCTTGACCCCTTTAAGGGGGAGCTCTCTACCACCACTGAGCGACTCATTTTGTCTCCGGGATCAAGGAGAAACAGTCGGAATGAGGCAATAGATAGTGATCCGGAAACTTCTCAGCGGCTTCCTATGCTGTTGACTCTGATGAATGTTATGGCCCCTGCGATTCCGAAACCTCGCGGAGATACTTTGGTGGAACACTTCAGCGAGCAGGGCTATAAGCGATGCATGGGCTGCTTCAAGGCAGCTTTGTCTTCGCCTGTTCCTCTTGTAAGATATAGGGCTTGTTCTCTCACTGTTTGCAACGGATTGGGGGATATTTTTTGTTAGATATTTATCTAGTTGGTTTGTAGAGCTTTTGAATGGGTAGGGGTTGTTGGAATCTTTTGTTGCATTACCGTTGCACATGACCCGTTATTGATCCTAACGAATTCTTCATGACACACCCATCAAGGAGCAAATGCCAATCTTGATACTCCAGGGAAAAGATTCTCCTTTCGTGACGAAACATATATTAGAGAGGAGAACGACTAGCTCTACACCCTCCGCACTCTCATAGCGACCAACTTACATCTTTGTTTCCTGGTTCGAACTTTGTTTCCTGCAGGTTCAATTGGCCGGTCTGCATACTCTCCGAAACTTGCTGCAAACAGCGAGCGGAGACGAACCTTTGGATTCCCGCCGCTTGTGGGCCCTGCACTGCATGCAGCAGCTGGGAGAGGTCATTTGCGGTCTGGTCTATGCAGCCTGCCAAGTGAGGATTTCAATCTCCACACTGCCTCAAGGGGCAGATGAATGGATGAAGCAGATTACTACTACAACTTTATATGCGGGGAGGGGAGGGAGGGGAGGGAGGGGAGGGGGGGAAGGGAGGGAGCGACTTTGACCGGTTTGTCTTTTCGGTTTAAGAGTGTGAAATAGGAAGGACTCATGTCTTGCTGCCATGTGGGGAGTGTTTTTTCATAGCTTGTTTGCTTGCATGTGAATCTGCAGGAGGCTGTGATGACTTCAGTCCATGCCAATGTGGTGCTGGAGAGCTTGAAGTTGTTTTTGTTGCTCCACACGCTCGTGGACGGGGAGGAGAGGCAGAAGGCAGTGGTGGCTGTTCTGCTGCCTACTGCTATCTATGCAGCGGCTCCGCGCAGCGACCAGGGAGCTACTTCAACATCTGTAAGCTGCTGCTTTACAAAAAGCTGAAACCCACTTTGAGTTTTGTGGGTGTTCGCTGTTGTTGTTCTCTCTTACTGCAACTGTCGGTGGATGCCTTGGATGAGAATACCACTTCATTTTTCATACGACGAATGGCTCGTATCCTGCACCCCCAACCCCTTTTTTGTGGAGCCCATTTGCTCTGATCAGGTGGGTGATCCTCAAACTGATGAATTCTGACTTATTCTGTTGTGGAGGAGTCTGCAGACCCATACTGCCCTTGTAAGCCTCGTGGTGCGCATAGTCGAACGCTTTGCATCTTCATCAGCGGCGCAACTTCAAGCAGTTGCCGCCGCCCTCCCGCCGGAATCGAAGGCTCAACTGCAGGTACATGCTGCCCATCTTTTTCCTATTCATAAGGATAAGGTTGGTCTGTGCGAGGCCAAGCATTTTGTCTACCAATTTCATGATGGCTGCTTCTCACTAAGTCAATTGTCATGAATGTTGGCGGTTGACGACCTAACCTTGGTTTATTTACCTTAGTTGGTTTATTCAATTTCAGTTCTTTGCTAAGTTTAGAGTAGCTTTGTCCAATCGGTTCAGTGCAGTACATTTCCGGATGCAAAATCTGTACTTCATAATAGCGGACGATCCCTGCTCTTCTGAATGCAAGTGTTTGTTTACGTTTTCCACAGGCTATTATAAGGTCCACAGCCCCCACCAATGCAGGAACGACTGCGGCAGGCAGTGCAATGAGTGGCGGTCCTTCAAAGCAAAGCATCTTGCCAGAGATAAAGGGCCATGCTTCAGCCCCTCTCTCCCTGTCAGGTGGTCTCCTCCCACCCCCTCCAATCGCTCTTTTGGCGCCTCCTCCCTTCCGTCATTCAGCTCCAAAGCAGGATGCACCTGCAGTGACTGCAGAACATGATGGAGAAGAGGAGGAGGAGGATGGAGATGAGTGGGATGCCTTCCAGAGCCATAGAGCTGTGGCTCATTCTGAGACTCTACCCGCACCTATCATCACTGTTGTTCCAATCGAGGCTGCCTCACGGACTATCTCGACGAGCGAGGAAATAGCAACAACCGATTCACATGAAGATAGTCAGTGGGATGCTTTCCAGGGCGGCTCTGCAATGGGTGGGCAGGGCTTTGAGCCAACTCGCATGGACCTGGTATTGCCTTCTCCAAATGAAGGACAAGTGGAGAGCTTAGGGAATGATGCAGAGGACGATGATGACGACAGCTGGGACGACTTCCAAACCTCTGATGTGAGCGTGCAGAGAGATGCAGTGGTAGAGTCTGCAGATGCAGAGGGTGGCGAGGAGGCAGCCGGCAGCACTCCTGGTGATGAAGGAGAGAGGCCCTTTTTAGATGACGGCAGTTCTCCGGACGTATCTGCTGAAGCGCTTGTCCCTTTAGGTGATGGAGGGACCGATGAGGCTCCCCTTGAAGGAACTGCGGCAGCGGAGATAGTGGCTCAAGATGAAGCCCTCACAACTTCCATTGCAACTTCAGGAGTGTGTGAAGATGGGGAGGTTGAAGTGAAGGAGAAGAGCAAGGAAGAAGGAACAAAGGCAGCTGCTGATGTGGCGGAAAAGGTGGAGAAGGAATCTGTAGGTTAGCCGCCATTGATGTTTGCGGAGCATAGTGAGTCCAGACTGGCTGACTGCATCAGTCGTTTTCTTGTTTGAGGCGGAGCGTTAGGTTTTTAGGTTTACAGTCTCACTGCTCTTGTTCTTGTGTGGTTTGGTTAAGGACCACATGAAAAAGGATGCTGCTTCGATGTGAGCTGCCAAGTAAAACCATGCTATTCTGAATGCGTAGAAACGTGAACAAGGTCATCTGAATGCTCACATTACCTACGTTAGGATGCCTTACTTTTTTTCTTTTGTCCTTGGGTCCTTGGCGACCAGTTAGTTCTTCGTGGTTCCCCATGGTGATGTTTTGTCATGTACATTTGATGGCCTCGCCGTCGTGAGGTCAATGCCACATCCTTCCCCGAAGACTTCTTATTGGCTATCAGTTAGAAGAAGATTTTCACAATGCTTGTCAAGCAATTAAACAAGCTCTGGGACCCCCCAATATGTGCCAGAGGCAGGAGGGAGGCATACGCCAGCAGGTTTTTTTCCGCCGCTAAACGACAAAAAACACCTCGTGCTCAATAAGGAATGCCACCATTCCGCGCAGGTTTCGCGCATGATCTGCAAACTTGATGACGTCATAAAAAAGCAGGTTCTGCACGGGTACGCCGTACATTTCTGTCCAGTGACGTACGGTATGTCGTACGATATTGTACGGTATAGTACGGGCGATAGTTGCAGGAGGGCAGGCAGGGGCCAGAGAGGCAGGTTTGCAAATTGCAGGTTTGAGGAGAGGAGAGGAGAGGCGGCGGGCAGGCGGGAGGGAGAGGAAGAGGGAGAGGGAGAGGGAGAGGGAGGGGATCAGGGAGGGGATCAGGGGAGGGGAGGCGTCCGGGAAAGGCAGGAGGAGAGAAAGAGAGGGAGAGAGAGCACGAAGAGGAAGGTTTGAGGAAGAAAGGGAACGGAAAAAGAAGAGGAGATGGCCATGGAGGTTACTCAAATCCTTCTGAACGCGCAGTCACTTGATGCCCAAGTGCGCAAGCTTGCGGAGGAGAACTTGAAGCAGTTTGAGGAGCAGAACTTCCCGGTTTTTCTGGCATCTTTAGCCTTGGAGGTAGCTAACCCGGAGAAGCCGGATGAATCGAGGCGGCTGGCAGCCCTGGTCTTGAAGAACGCTGTGGGTGGAAAGGAGCAAGCGACGAAGCAGACCTTTGCGCAGCGATGGCTGGGGATTGACCCCGCTGTAAGGGCGCAGATTAAGTCGGCTTTGCTGTCGACACTGACTTCTGTGTCACAGAGCGCTCGACGAGGTGCTTCACAAGCAATCTCAAAGATTGCTTCAATTGAACTGCCCGTTGGACAGTGGCCTGAGCTGGTGGCAAGCTTGCTTGCGAATATGGGAACTCCAGGGCAGCCGGCTCCTGCTCACGTCAAGCAGAGCACTTTGGAGGCGTTGGGATATGTTTGTGAAGAAATAGCGGGCACTGATGCTCTTGCACAGGAGCAGGTGAACAGTATATTGACGGCAGTGGTGCAGGGCATGAATCAGAACGAGAGCGATAATGAAGTGCGCTTGGCAGCAACTCAAGCACTGTTCAACGCACTGGACTTTGCGCACACCAATTTTGAGAATGACATGGAGCGCAATTACATCATGACTGTGGTGTGCGAAGCAACCCTTTGTCCAGACCATCGCGTGCGACAGTCTGCTTTCGAATGTTTGGTGGCCATCTCGTCCACCTATTATGAGAAGCTCGCTCCATACATGCAGGACATATTTGTAATCACTTCGAAGGCCGTTCGGGAAGATGAGGAATCAGTAGCTCAGCAGGCCATAGAGCTTTGGTCGTCAATATGCGATGAGGAGATCGACATTCAGGAGGAGTATTCAGGAGATTCGGAAGTTAATAACTATCATTTCATTAAACAAGCTTTGCCTGCATTGGTCCCTATGCTTCTGGAGACGCTGACGAAGCAAGAGGAGGGCCAAGACGGAGAGGACGATGTTTGGAACCTGTCCATGGCAGGGGGGCGCTGCCTGGGACTGGTGGCCCGCACTGTGGGAGACGACATCGTGGAGCTGGTGATGCCCTTCGTGCAGGAGAACATCACGAAGTCCGAATGGCGTTGTCGGGAGGCTGCCACCTATGCTTTTGGATCTATCTTGGAAGGACCTAGTCTGGAGAAGCTCACTCCCCTAGTGAACATGGCGCTCATTTTCATGCTGAACGCTATGAAGGATGAGAACACACATGTGAAGGACACGACTGCCTGGACGTTGGGTCGCATTTTTGAATTTCTCCACGGTCCCAGTGTTGAAACACCAGTTATTACGGCGAACAACCTACCGCACATTCTGAATGTACTCCTTGAAAGTATTAAGGATGCACCAAATGTAGCAGAGAAAGTGTGTATTGCCCTTCTCAATCTGGCAGCTGGATACGACCAGGCGGAGGGCTCTTCTCCTTTGTCTCCCTTTTTTCAGAATATTGTCTCTGCATTGTTGTCCACTTCGGACAGGGACGACGCTCCCGACATGCGCCTTCGAATCACTGCATATGAGACACTGAACGAGGTGATCCGCTCTTCGACTGACGACACCACTCAGACTGTTCTTCGCCTTGTGCCGGTGATCATGCAGAAGCTGAGTCAAACTCTCGACATGCAAGTTATGTCGAGCGACGACAGAGAAAAGCAGAGCTCGTTGCAGGGGCTACTTTGCGGAGTTCTGACGGTAATCATTCAGAAATTGGAAAAGAAAAGCGTAAGCATTGCTCAATATGCGGATCAAATGATGCAGCTGTTTCTGAGAGTTTTTGCCTGTCGGCGTGCCACTGTGCATGAGGAAGCCATGCTGGCGATCGGCGCGTTAGCCCAGGTTACGGGAGTGGAATTTGGCAAGTACATGCAGGAATTCTACCGTTATTTGGAAATGGGCCTGCAGAACTTTGAGGAGTACCAAGTGTGCTCTGTGACAGTGGGGACTGTGGGAGACATTGCCAGAGCTCTTGAGGACAAGATTCTGCCTTACTGTGATGGCATCATGACACAGCTGCTGAAGGACTTGTCTAGTAACCAGCTGCATCGAAGTGTGAAGCCTGCCATTTTCGTATGCTTTGGAGATATTGCTCTGGCTATCGGCGAACATTTCGAAAAGTATTTACTGTATGCGATGCCTATGCTTCAAAGTGCAGCTGAACTTTCAGCACAACAGATACAGCGAGATGATGAGATGGTGGAGTACAACAACCGTTTGCGCGTTGGCATACTTGAGGCCTACACCGGAATTTTCCAGGGTCTCAAGCCAAACAAACAAGAGATCATGCATCAATATTGTGACCATATTCTGTTTTTCATTGCGAACGTATATCACGACAAGGACAGGTCTGTTTCTGTTTAAAACCTTTGTTCTTTACACCAAGCCAGTGTGTCTGTCTAGCTGGCTGTCTGTCCCTCTGTTTCTGTCAGTTCACCTTCTATCACGATATGCTGCTATTGAATATGCACTCGTATTGTATTGCTGCACACTTACGAACTGTGTGGCTCTGCTCAAACTGTTTATGGGTATCAGGGACGACGCAGTGACATCGGCAGCTCTGGAGCTGATGGGCGATGTGGGCGAAGCACTTAAGGCCGCTGCACCGGCCTTTTTCGCCAAGCACCCCTTCCACAGGGAGTTTCTCGAAGAGGGCTTGACACATGATGATCCGAAAATAAAGGACACATCGAACTGGTCTCGAGACCAAATTCTTAACATTAAACGCGATTGAGACCCTGGCTGGTTTGTCCGAGCAGAGAACGGCGTAAGGTAGTGTCTAAAGGCGTCAGAGAGGGGGAGCTCCTGTCGGTTTGTCATTGCAGAGAGTATGTACCAGTCATGTCTGGGCATTGCAGAGAGTATATACCGGTCATGGCGGGGTATTGTACCAGTCATGGCCGGTATAGGAATGTCAGCAAGGGGAGTACGACAACACTGAAGCTCGTAAAGGCAGCTGCCTGCTTCGCTCGCAGCGGTCTTGTAGTAGAGGGTCATTGTCGGAGAATGGATTCCTTCATAAAGGTCTAATGTCACTCTATTTTTTTGAAGAAGGTCGTGTTCTACGTCTCGTGTTGTTCAGATGGAGAAGTCCAAACCTCTACCTTCTTGTAGGGCGTTTAATGGAAAGGGCTGGGTAAGCAGTGCTCATGATCTCACTGCCCCTGGACGTTTGCGTCTAAATGATTGTGCGTTGACTTACCTTGCAGCAATGTAGTGACTGCAGGTGTCTGCACGTGTGCTGTCTGCCTGCCCTTTGCAACAGGGAACATTGCTCTGAATTCACTCCCTACTTTGTGAAGGTGAAAGTCTCGCGGTGTCGTTTGTTACTGAAGGAGAGAAAAGTTGACCTCCATGTCTTGACTCAGTGGAAAGGGGTGGTGTCTGTGTCTGCAAGTATGCCCCCCCCTCATCCGTCAATTTTCCCCCTTTGTCTCAGCTTTGGTGAGCAGAGGGCGGAGCTTGGGCCCTTGTGACTGGGAGGTACATGGTGAAGCGCTACAGTACCCCCTCCTTGCTGTTCTAGAAAAGGCTGAAGGTGAGTGTAAAGCACACTGTGCAGTACAAAAGGATAAATGATGTTTTGGGTAAAGGAATAGGGTGTACCAGACTTTTGAAGCTTTTTTCCGACAGCATCATGCGAAAATCTCATTTCTCTGGAGTCCGGCTTCAGCTCCAAACCTGCAGTTATTGAAAGTTTTTAATACACAACGACAAGCCTCTGCGGAAGCACATTTTTGAATTCCCGGGGAGGTCTGAACCTGTCACGCGCAGTCTCCGACTTGAGTTGTGAAGTCTTGAGTCTATACCCCTTCGACATCTCAGACTTAAAAACCGTTCGATGCTTGCAAGTCTGACATACCCTAATAGGGTATGTCGTAATGAGTAAGGGCAAACAAAGGGAGGACAAAAGAAGACGTCATGTCTTGCTTGATGCAGAGTTCAACTAATAGCCTTCCTTTCGTTTGTAAACATTCGCGACCGGCTCCTCGTGGTTCCCTTGTTTTTGTACGTGTCCATGCAGATCTGATGCCATTTTCGGGGAAGTGATGTGACATTGATCTCACGATGGCGATGATGTCATCAAATGTACATAGACAAAATCATCATGGGGAACTACGAGGAACTGGCCACAGAGGACATAAGCACAGGAGAAGAAAGCTAGGAGCTGAAAGCTACGCCTGGGCCCAACAACGCAGTGCATTTTAGGAAGTTGAAATTAGCATTGGTCTAAAGCAACTTCCCCAAATGACATTCATGTTCACGAACATCGATCGATCGATCGATCGATGCTGAGTATTTCCAAATATGAGCCACCAAATGTTCCTAAAATTCCGCGGCTGCGCGCGGTACGCGCACCACGCGGGACGGAACGGAGTGAGCGATCTGTGCTCTAAAACCCGCTTAACAGAACGGCGAGAAACATAGACATAGAAAGCGACTGGCCGTCCAGGCGTTGTGCTCGGTAGAGGTGAGGGGGAGGGTGGGAGGCCATGGCGGAAGGAATTTGACAGTGAGGGAGGAGGAGGAAGGAGAGGAGAAAAGTTGTAGCTGAGGAAATGACGCCCATGAAGACGCAGGTTTTGAAGGAGGCGCTGCTGGACTGCTTGCAGTGCCCGCTGTGCGGACGGCTCTGTCAGAAGGCGACAACCATTGTGGAATGTCTCCACACATGTGAGTGATGACTACTGGGATGTTAGCATGGGAAAAGGGCTGCAGGGTCAGGTTCGAGCGGGAGAGTGTTGGTTCAGCCAGATCATTCCTGAAAATGTTGAAAGTTCAAGGACGAGTTTGAAGCAGACCGGCATATATCCAAACAACCATTGGAGATATTGATCAGAAGTGAAGTGTATTCCAAAAGGATTAGAATTGAATTTCCATACGGCTTCATTCGCATTGTGCACGTCGCCTCCTCTCCACTATTGCACTCTACCATGTCAGATGACGAATGCGAATTTTATCACGAAAAAAGAACAGCTGTCGTGAAAAAGGAAATATCGCAGAGTAGAAGTTATTGCGCTCATTTTATCATTCGTCAAGTCACCAGACTGGGAGCCTAATGGCCTTTGATTCCTGTTGTAGTATGACTGTTTGCCGTTGGCTTTGCGACTATAGCTAGTGTATGATTAAAGATATAGGAATTTAGAATATGCTAACGAAGCTACAGCGATGTATCGTAGATCACACACAGCGCGGTATGGGAGTACTACTCGATTAATTAATATTCGATTTAGCCGCTAGTTTCGTCGTCAGTTCCTTGTTACTTGGAGACAATTCGATTGCAACAATTTTGTTGGCCTTTATAAGGTTCGCATGTGTGGAACGTCATACGGTTCGTGCAATTTTTTGTCTTAAGAAATCCGAATCATTTTATTGTGAAGTTTCGTTCTTGTGATTCACAGTCTGCCATCGATGTATCACAAAGAGGTTGAAGGACGGCCAGGAGAATTTTTGTCCTGAGTGCGATGTCAGTTTAGGCCATCGACCTTTCGAGATGCTCAGGTATGGTCTCATGTTGTTTGAATTCTTGGAGCTTTGAATTATTAGTCAATTCTCACTTTCAGTCACTGGAGAAAATATAATATCCATTATTAGGACCATCAATGATTGCAAACACTTTGTTGCAGTTCTCTTTTGTCTATAGTTCACCTGTTGTTTGTCTAGCAGCTTTTTTTTCCCCGGTATGTCTTATTCAGTGCTTCTACATCTTCGCCAGTCTGTAGGAATTGTTGAGGTTTGATGAGCCACTCCGCTGCCAATGGATGCAGACTCGACCGCCAAATTGGAGCCATTCGAATGAAACTGTTCTCTGATAAGCTTCAAGAGGCAGAGTCTTGCCGAGTGGGAAGTGGCAAATTCAGGTCCGGCATTCATCGGAGTGTTTATCGCCCCGCTTTTTGCCAGCACGAGAATAGAGATTGCGATGGAACTGTTTGGCTTGGCGCCCTGAGCTTATTCTAATGCCAAGTAACCATTAGCTTCATCCTTTCTTATTTTCGTCACTATTCTGTTGGCTCACTTCAATATTTCCTTTTTTGAAGATAGCTTCGCCTAACTGTTTGTATAGGAGGGGAAAATGCTTATCTCTGACAATACAGTTTCCATCTGCAGAAGTGCCGACAACCTGGATCAGTCAGACTCAGATTTGGAACAGGAGCTCCATTCCTCTAAGGTGAGCTCCGCCTATTCAGCTTGACAAGGATACTAAAGCTAGTATCGTTGGAATCAGTGGCACGGTTTGTTGACTGAAGTCACTTGTCCATTCTTCTAAACTCTACCATTATGTTGCTTCTGTGTCCTTACTGCTTATGCCTTTACATTTCTCTGGTGTTCCAATATTTCAGAAGAAACTAAGGTGAGAGTTAGAGGCAAATCCTGGGACATATTTTGGCGCCTACTCCATCACAGTAGTGTTGGTAAAGGAAGTCTGCTAACGGACTGGCGATCATTTTGTACTTGCCGTCTGCTTGATGCAGTTTGGAACGAAAAAAGTTGTATTTCTGGTCGAGGTGAGACCAACACGGAAGTGTGTCTACTTTTTTGTGACTTAAGATTACTTTTCAATACGTGTGCAGATGCAGATTGCAGAGTTAGAAGCCGCTTTGCAAGCGGAACGGCACTGGCGAATTTCTGCAGAAATGGCAGTTGGATCCCTGGAACACTTCTGGACGAAAAGTTGTGAGCTCTTTCACAAGCTTGTCGCAAATTCTAGGTATGCCAAGGGGTTTATTAGTGAGGCAAAATCTACAGCGCAAGGTGTTATAGACGACTTAGATATGCAGGAAAACCAGTCAAATAGTGTTCAGAAACTTAAGAACGTACAAATTCTTCTGGAGAAAGTGGATTGCGTCGGCTCATCAAGCCATTTTGGGTCAGTGGAAGAGATCATAAATGCATTTACTTTCCTTCAACAGCAGCAGCGGCAGCAGCAGCAACGCCAACAGGAACAGACTGGCAACGGAGGGCATAGAGATTCAAAGGTAGTTCGAGTGAAGAGAAACTCCAGGGAACCTGATCCAGCTAGATACCGAGCTGAAGCTAGGTCATTGTTAAAGCGGCAAAAAGTATTAGACATGAAGGAATTGAGCCAACGCACAAGTGTGCTGGAAAAGAGAACTCTTTGTGGCAAAGTCCAGAGGTGTCCTAGCAGAAGACGAAGCCCCATTTCTGAGTGAACATCTGTCATCCCTGTCATCCTCTCCTATTCCCTTGAGCCTCCGTGGAACATTTCGAGGGGTAAAACTGCATGACTCGCGTCCTCATCGTTCATCACAATTCCTTCAGTCCGACTGCCAATGAGCGAAAAGGGCTCTCAAGGGTTTCCTATGAAACGAGGTGGGTGCTCGGTGAGGACGAGGTTCCATCTTCGACGTGTAGTTTAAATCCGTGCCTGACCTTTCTTCACATCCGCCATTCGCTCCATCTTTGTTCTTTCCTAACTGTCGCTTAGGCAGAGTATTATCTTCTAGAGACTGTCGATGTGTTTAGAAGATCTCTTCTGGAGAAAGCTCAGTGCCAACTTGTTCATATGACTCAAAGCTGAATCAACCCGTTCGTCCCAAGTCCATCTACCAAGCGATTTGAGTTTGTGAGTGAACCACTCGGAGGCTGTTGAGGACCCGAACATGTAAAGTGAAATCCAACCAAACATTGCATCCAAAATCCCAACAAAATAGGCACCCAAATGGCATTCAACAATTTGGAAACTGCCAGGAAGCAGCAGCACAACAGAAGTGTAGGTTCCATTTAACGCCTCAAGGTACTTCCGTGGTCAACAAAGAACACAGAACATGGAACCGCTAATCTGAACCACTTTACAATTTACTTCGGCGGAGGCAGCGCCTTGCTCCGCGAAACACCTATCTCGTAGGCGTTCACTTTGGCGGCACAACCGAAGGGCGCTCACCGACTTGTGGAAGGACTTCTTGGTCGGTGCAACGTTGACAAACATTAAGAGCTTGGCTCCCCCTCCAAAGCACCGCTGCCGAATGCACAGAAAACAAAAAAAAGTTTTAGCAACAATCTTCTGAGCTCTCAAGCACAAGCATCCCTTGTTATTTAAAAAGCGAAAGGGGTGAAGGAAATTCGCACCTAAACTTTTTTCAGCCTTCTTTTCAGCTTGGCCGTGGGCCAGGTGTGACAGGGGTGCCACCCTCCGCCGCGCCCTCCTCTTCGACGGACAAGGGGCGTCCCCGGCAAAAGATACGAATATCGCCCCCCAGGTCCAATATTTGTTGTTCGCCTTCCAATATTTTTTGCTTGCCTTCCAATATTTTTTGTTCGCCTTCCAATATTTTTTGTTCGCCTTCCAATATTTGTTGCCTACCGCGAAGCATTGTATTCTCACCGTGAAGCATCTGACACACCGCATTATTAGATGGCTCTTCAGCATTAAGGAATGCGATATTGCACACGCGTCAAACTTGCAGCGCGCGCTTGGCTCTCTGGACTAACCTCACGCAAATCTTGCACTAAGGAAAAATCAAAACTCACCGCACTCGAACGGCTCGCCACATCAGCCGGCCCAGCGCCAGCCTCGTTCTCACGACGCTTACATTTGTCCGCGTTGCAATTACAATTGGCGGTGCAATTTACTCCTCTCTCCCTACAAGCGCAAGTACGTTCACACTTTTTATCCTTGCTGCACAGACATCCTCCCGCTTCATTCGTAATCTCAGGCATATTGAATACACAGGGCGCTGTCAAGGCGGCGGAGAGAGAGAGAGAGAGAGAGAGAGAGAGAGAGAGACGGCGGGCGGAAGCAGGGCCCAAATTCCGAGTGCCTGCCCGGGCGGCCCCTCCAAGGGATTTTTTTTACCGTCTGGCTGTGCAGGTCCAAAACCCCGCCCGCCGGCAAATATTGGGCTTGAACACGACGATGTGGGCCGTCCGATCTGGAGGGCTTTGAGATTCACAAATTCCACTCGACACGTGGCAGCAAGCTGTGAGATGTGCGCACGCATGTGTGCCTCCACGAGAACATACTTTTAGTTGACTCGACGGGGGAGAAGGGAGGGGGCTCCCGGGCCGCGGCAACGCTTCAATTTTTACCTGAACGCGGCCGCAAACATTTTTCAACCGACGCGAGCGAACAAACACATTTCATGGCATCGGCCGGCTTTTTACCCATTACAGTGGGGGGTCCTCGTATTTACCACCCCAAGGAGTGCGTCCTCAATATTTTCGCCCCAATTTTGCCGAAACCACTTTTTTGTACGGTAACTTGTGTTAGCCGTACTGTTCGTACTGTTCGTACTGTTCGTACTGCCCGTACTGTCCTTATTATCTGTACTAGCCGTTACGGGCTTACGCAAAACGCACCTAATCTCCCCGCTCGTGCCGCCGTAAGAGGCGCTCGCTCCTCTCCCCGACTTCTTGACTTAGATACGATACGGTACGATACGATACGGTCAATACGATACGAAACTCCCCGATGGATAACGACAGTATGTACGACAGTATATGCGTCACGATATGTCACGATACGATACGATGCTAAATGATACAGTACGATATGGTACGATATGGTACGGTACGATACGTACGGTTCAACATGAACTTTAACATAATACCGCCCGTCTATTCGTAACACGAACCTTATATATGCAAATTTAATATTTTCGCCTCATTTTGCCCGGAACCAGGGTGGAAAATATGAGGACCCCCTACTGTAGGGGGGGTCAGACATTGACCATGACCGTACTAAATTTCCGAATTTAGTATACAGTCAACAGTCCTCATATTTTCGCCATGGTTTTGGCAATTATGAGGCGAAAATATTGGTTTTTGCAAATAGAAGGTTCGTGTTACCAATAGACGGGCGGTATTGTTAGAGTTCATGTTGGACCGTCCGTATCGTACCGTACCTTATCGTACCGTATCGTACCGAGTCGTTTAGTATCGTATCGTATCGTGTTGTATCGAAGCCAAGAAGGAGGAAAGACGAGCGAGCGCCTCTTACGGCGGCACGTGCGGGAAGATTCGGTGAGTTTTGCTGAATCCCGTAACGGCTAGTACAGCAAGTACGGCTAGTACGTCTAGTACGGTTTTTAGGGTTTTGTAGCACAAGATAAGTGGGGTTAAACAAAGACTGCTGAGCTAGCTGCAGGTGCTGTACGGCCACTCGCGCGTCCGTGCTGAAACTGACGTAGGGTTGGGGTGGTGCTGTGGGTCTGCCTGCAGCATAGAGCTAGGATCCGGGGGATTCAGAGGTATGCGCAGCGGAAGACGTAGGGATTCTGAAGACGTTCCCACCGGCGGCTGGACTTGATGCGCAAAGAGCCCTTCCTTGGGGACCCTCCTCCCCTGTCCTCTCCTCGGCTAGTCTCTTAGCTAGGCTTCTAGTGATCATTGGTCATTGAGAGTAATGCAAGGCAAGATAGAGCAAGATAGGGGCTTGGCATAGTGGCAGCAGAGGGAAAACAGGACACAACTTAGATAAAGGTGGTATTTTGGAAACCCACCCCAGCCAACGGTTGGCTGGGGAATGTCATTACAATGAAATTGTCTTCTCACTGAAATCTTTGTCTAACTGGGCTGAATGGGACGTCTAAATGCTATCAGCAAGAAGACTCTTTCTCTCTCTCTCTCTCT